>JAXDDW010000011.1:4455000-5015000 GCA_034670385.1 Hoplostethus mediterraneus | reverse complement strand
ACACACACACACACACACACACACACACACAATCTGATCTGCTCAATCAAAACTATCTGCTTTCTATCCAGAGGGTCTCATAACATGGGAGGGACCTGATCTCAAAAGCCCAACGTATGGATTAGCTCTACTAAAACAGTGTGTGTGTGTGTGTGTGTGTGTATGTGTCTCCAGCGGGAGTCTGACATGCATGTGTGTGTGGTCTTGATGAAACCCCACCTGTACGTCCTCCACCCATACTCTCTCTCTCTTGATAAAAGCACCTTTAACACCGGTGCTGCTGCATTGTTATACTGACACAGTGAAGGAGCGCCAAGTGGTATTGGAAACAAACTCCATTATTTTGCCTAATTGAAAAACCTGATTCCACGCACGTAAATGCTCAACAACTCTACATACGAAGGGCACTTCTTCCTCTCTCTGGTTTGCCTCCCTGTGCCCAGTTTTCCCTTCAACTCAGGACAGAGGACAAGTTGTTCTTTTTCTATACGGAGAGCAGCAGGGAGACACAGGAAACAACAGCGTGGCAGCAATTTAATATGATATATAGCTGGTGAAAGTGGCAGGGGGAGGAGACGCTTCATGTCTCGCAAAAAAAAAGAAATACACAAGTGCGTGTATGCAAAATGTAACCTACGTCTGAACACACACACACACACACACACACACACACTGTACGTCGCAGGAACAGCTCCTGCGCTAACGTGCGTGTTGCTGCTTGTCTCAGTCTAAGCGCTGTCAGTCGGTTTCTGCCTTTTTGGCTTCGCTACAGACGGAGGAAGAAGAAGGAGAAGGAGAGCGAGGAGAGAGAGGAGAGAGGTTTGCGTGGCGTGCCATGCGCCGGCTTGCCTCGCGTCGTGTTTATGTTCCCTTTTTTTCTCTCCCGTGTTAATACACGGATCTGTCACGTGACCCCCCCCCTCCCCCCCCCCTCCTCTGACGCCTCTCTAGCGGCTTCATCCAATCCTCCTGTATAAGGTCAGGCTCTGTGTTATGAAGCTATTTGATTTTTGGCACCGCTCGGGCCCCTCCCCCGTAACGTCTGGCTCTCAATCCCTTAAGACTGCCCCGAAAGGGTTGTAACACAAGGAAAAAGGAGGAGGGGAAGAAGAGGATGAAGAGTGGGAAGAGAGGGACAGAAGGGGAGGAGGGGGGACAAAAGGGAAGATGACAACAACAAGATCCTATAGGCAAGACGTCAGCTCCGGTGTGTTGGCAGGGTTAGGCCGTTAACAGCCGGAGCCCATGCCAGTCTGGAAAGCTGAGCCCAAAATCAATACTGCTGCAGCTCTCTGGCTACTGCCCCTCCCACCACAGGGCCCCTGCAACAGCGCTACTACCGGGCCGCAAAAACCCGGGAAAGAAGGGAGGCGTCTGCGTGAAGATAAATATTTTGTCTTCACGAGGTCCGCTTGATCGTATTCGTAAACTACAGATTCCCACCCCAAAAAATGAGTCGCGGGATCGTTGAAAGACGAGGCTCAAACTACACACACACACACACACACACACACGGAGAATGAAACAACAGCTGTCAGACACAAACTGTACTGTAGCGGCGTTTACCCCACTGTTGCCCCCCCCTTCCCTCCCCTGACTGCTACAGGACCAGGTCTGCCAACTTCAACGGTCTACGGAGTGGGAATCCGTTCACCCTCAAGTTCAGCCGGTTCGAGGAACAGATACGCTCCAAAAACGCTCAACAAAGCTGCACATGTCTTCATTAATTCCCATTTCGGATGGAGTGACTCGAGAGTGCCTCTTCAAACAGATGATGATGCGGGAGCGTGATGCCGAGCTCCGCGTCAGGCTGTCTGAGCTCTACCGTCTGGGGTCAACGGACGACCAATGGAAATGCACGAGAGCACGTCGGAAAGAATTGCATTAACACACTTAAAGTAGTCTCGGGTAATTAATCTTGAATCAGCGTTGAGGAATGTCAGTGCAGTGGGACTTCATTCTACCCGTCTGCGTGAAATTGCATCGGATTTTACAGTAGCGACTTCATCTCTAAGTCATCCCCTGTTCCAAGAAGTCCAATGGAGACAAATCCTTTGGTTTCCCACTTCACGCTGTGGCCAAAAAGTGGCCTTTTTGTGGCAGCAGTTTTCACCATTCAGTGTAAATCAGTTCGGGATGCAAAATGGCACGAATCGAAGCAAGCAACCCATAGAGGTGTGCGGCAGAGCAGTGTTTGTTAAGGTAGTCCCGTCTGCAAAATCAGGTCTGGTGGAGGGTCCACTCTTCCACGGGACGTCATTATGGTTGACGGTGATTCCACCTCAGACAACCATGCCACTTGAGTGCCCCTTGTCATACTCTACCCAATTCAAATGGACTGTGGCATGCAGCAAATGGCAGACAGGAAGTGAGCCTGCTGGGATTGGGAGTTTCGGGGCTTCCAGATTGGTCAGTACACGAACTGGCTTCATAACAAACGCCTATATTCTACAGCTACGGAGCAGATGCTGTACCAAACGTCTTACTGACTCTTCTGATGGTTTTTTCTTCAGTGTTCCTCCCACCATCTCTCTCTCTCTCTCTCTCTCTCTCTCTCTCGCTGTCTTTGTTTGTTCACTTCTTTCAACTCAAGGGATGTGACAAGAAAAGGAAGCAAAGCAGAAGGCTTTCGTTTATCGACGACAGTTGTTTTACTTTTCCTCTTTTCAGATGACAAATAGAAAGTATAATGTAAGCACGGTGGCAGTGAGTCATGTCCCACTGGCTTACGCGTCGCATTCGCTGCTGTGAGAGTGACAGCCGCGATGTTCTTTTTCTGAAAGGTTTTAAATGCGTCGAGTCTAACAGACAAACTAAGCGCCGGGGAAGAATTCTCCAACGTGAATGATGGACTGCGTTCGGCATTTGTTTTTTCCAAGGGGGAGGCTCGTTTCTGGAGATACTATAATCCGTTAAACCATTCACCCACTTCAGGTGCGATAGGGGAGGTTTTGTTCACAGAGGCCACTTCAGAACCGTGCCTTCGAGTGTTTCTCTCCATAAAAAACAGGTACTCACCAGTCATACTCTTCACCGAACATTGGCTGTTCTTTCTCTTCCTCTTCGGGCCATCGAGCCACCTGAGAGAGAGAGAGAGAGAGAGAGAGAGAGAGAGAGAGAGAGAGAGAGAGATTAGTGTATGTACAAATAGGACGCATATGAAATTCCAACTTAATAATATAATAGAACAAATAGTATTTTCAAATAGGACATGATGGGTGAGGTTTGCAGCATCAGTTCTGATAGTGTCAGGTAAGTTGTCAATCATGGAGTACAGTAAAGTATAGTAAATAAAGTATATAACGTATTGTAAACTGACTTTTCTTGTAGGCACTCCTTGTATAATCCAACCAATCCACCATCTGGTAGAATTAGATGTAAATAAGACTGAATCCATATATGGTGGAGCATCATGGCCATCCACCTGGCTGAGCTTTAAGAGGCTTGGCCGCCCCTGCAGATTCCAGCAGAGGGTGAACGGATCTATCTAGAACAACACAGGCGAGGCCGGGCCTGACTCAAGAGCAGGGCACGACAAGCAGCAGGTATGAAGCCAGATACAAACAAACTCAGCTATGACATTCTCTTGTTGCATCAGCGTAACTGACACACACACACACACACACACACACACACACACACACACACACACACACACATAAAAGCAATGCAAGGGTGTTGGCCCTAGGCAAAATACAGTAATACTATCTCTGGCCGACTCCAGATGAATTGAAAGTACACTCGAGCCCAGACGTACACCCACTCACACACCCACCACCACACTGACACACACATCCGAAAGCCGGGGTAGCAGCACAGACAGGAGCTCTTAGCTGACCGCCTGATCCATAGGGAATAATGAACGCACATAAATGGAGAGAGAGACAGAGAGAGTAAGAGGAGAAATAACAGCTTCTCTTCGCTGAAAAGAGACAGGGAGGGAGAGAGAGGGAGAGAGAGAGAGGGAGAGGGAGGTGAGAGGGAGGAAGATGAGTGCACCTTATTAGTGCTGTGCAGTGGGATGTGTCCAGACTCCCCAGAGCCCTGCTCTCTGACACTCCTGATAGCCCCCCCAGCTTTTCCTCACAGCCCTGAGCTCCAGGAGAGGGAACACTCTCCATTATAGCTCCATCAATAAAACATGGGCGCGCTCCGTCAAGATATAACACACGCACACACACACACACATATATAGGCTGTATTCGCTCAGTCATCAAGTTATATAGTATGTTCTTTGCATGAGATCTGGGAAAATGAATCTGTTCTGATAGTGATAACTTCCTGGCAGGAGGAAAAAAAATGTCAGCAATGTGTCGATTCTACAAGGTTAACAAGGAGCGTAATAAAAGTGCAAAGTGCTCGCTGAAATATGAAACGATATGAAACATTTCAATACAACAAATTCCATAAAACACCTTAAGTCACGTCGCCCACAAGCAGAATGAATTGAGCTAGACACAAAAATTCACCTTCAGCCACCCGGGTAAGCGCATACTCTGTAACCTGCAGAACAGGTTACTCGGTGCACGTACAGATAACCGGTGTTTGTTCATTATATACCATGGAAACACTACGACTATGACAAGGGCAAAGTCCCACTGAATAGAGAACGTCAGGTTTCTCACTTCCCTCATAAGCCAGCATGTTTTGATGTTCCTCTCTAGCAAATAATCTTTGCCACCGGGAAAAACCTAACAAGGTAATTGCCTGTTCAGTACGGCAGTTACAGTAATTGAGCCTAAATGCCATCTGCGACTGCCTTTAACTTTCTACCTAGGCTTGAATTACAACACCGGTTTGTTCTCCATTATCGTTGCCTTTGCCCTTTTCAGAATGCATCAGCGCATTGGATTAAGCTCTTAAATATCCTATTGAGTTAAAGGTTGATTTATGTTGCGTCATTTCAGCGACGCTAAATGAAACCCGTGATTTGGACTCGGTCCCGAACCCCCCGGGGGGAAATAAATGTCCCCTTATGCCAGGAGGTTAGGGTGGGAGGAGATGGGAGGAGAAGATTTGAGATGAACCAAAAAGAGAACTCGGACCAGGAAACAGACAGAGATGATTCATACGATTCGTTTATCAAAACCACAATGCACACTTTCAGAGAAAACAAGCTGAATTTCACTTGACCGCAAAGGCTGCTTTTGCTTTTTTTTTGCACGTTTCATTCCAGCGCGACTGAACATGACCGAATATTTCGTTTGTTGCTGTGTCGATAGACGGCGAGAAAGAGAATGGGAGCCGCCGTCACGGTGGAATGACAAGGTGTTGTTGTCACCGCCCAACGGTAAACGTCTCTCCCTCTGCCAACTGGCTCCGACATCAAAAGCCGTCACGCAGAGGGTTGCTGGCGGCGACAGCCATCAGAGTTGTCGTCCGTGTCACTAGTTCAGCCTCCCCCTGCAGACGGGAAATACGGGAGGACGGGATGTAGACGCCCCGGCTCTCTCGCTCCCTCCTCAGACGGCTCTTTCCACCCCCTTCTCCGTCCCCTTGTGATCTCGTCTGCCACCCCCCCCTTTATGCCGCACCCGCCGTACCGGCTTGGTCGCAGCCTCCCGTGATGGAAAGTTTTCTCTTCCCTAACCGGCGTGTTCAGTTTTAAAGATGAAAAGATGAGTTACCGGTTCTCCGACCAGGCTCCCGCTCTAACCCTCCAGACCTGATCGATCCAAAAATAGCATTAATTAAAATACTAGCACCCTCGCGGCCAAACGCAGCTTAGCTTAGTCTTGGCGGGGGGCCCTCAGAAGTGGTTATCCTTGCTCCACGTCCTCTCCGAGAGAGAGAGAGAGAGAGCGAGAGACAGAGAAACAGAGAGAACGAGGGATTCTTCTCTTTCAGTTGGAGAGGTTAGAAGAGCTGAGCGTTAGCGAGCGTCCCTCACAGGAACGATGCAAACGAACGAAACGTGACAAAACAACCACGGAAAAAACAGGCAACGACACTTAAACCCCCTCGTTGAATTCGCTGTGGTAAGCGTGTGTGTGTGCGTACGCGGCGTAAAGAACGCTTCGGTTTTCTGTCACGATGCCGTGAAGCACCACGCCGTTGTGAAGCAGCTTCCTTATCTAATGAGGAAAAAAAAAAATTGATTTTAGGTGCTTATGTAAGAACGCTGGCAGCCTTGCGCTTGGATTTTGAAACCGTACCACACAGCCAGGGGAATGCGCCACCACTTAGTGCAAATACAAGCACGCTGGAAAACATCATGCAAAAATTGAATCTTTTTTTTTTTTTTGATGGGATGTAATTCTTGGCAGGTCGAGGCACGCCGCTGGGAGCTGCGCAGGCATACCACAAGAGCGCCTTTCAATTTTCAACTCTTAAAAACCTCGCGAGGAGGATGGATCGCAAACACACACACACACACACACACACACACACACCTCTGAAAACGTACTCGCGCGCCGGTGCAACTCACGGTGCACAGGGGGGGTGCGACCCGCGTAGGTACATACTGTACACACTCACACACACATAAGCAAAAGTACAAAACAAAAGTTGACGCAGCAAAAGAACTCAGTAGGTGTGTAGAATATGCACCTAAACCACAGACACACACAACAAATAACAAACAAAAAAACCATGACAGACGGACGAGTGCTGACCTGATGACGCAGTGGGAGTGTAAGATGTGCATGGCGGACGAGTAGTACTGGTTGCAGTTGCAGTTGTAGCAGTTTCGCTGCACTCGCACTGGGTACTCGGTCTATCTCTGAGTCTACTGTACACTGATGCCTGTACGAGTTGCGCTATGTTTAGCCCTCTGGCTCGGGACCCACACACACATACACACCCTCTTCACTTTCTCTCTCTCTCTCTCTCTCTCTCTCTCTCTCTCTCCAATCGTTCACGCTCTGCTGCTAGTCCTGCCCAATCTCTCCTGATTGGCCCTCAGCCAGCCTCTCCACCTGTGATTTTGACAGTGGCTTTTTTTTTTGCAGCGTGACTTTACAGTGCGGCCGACACAGAGACTTAACAGGTAATTGCCAGGTTGCCGGGTTACAGGCCACTCGTATGAAACTTTTGCTATTTTTAACGTAGTATAGTGTTTAATGAGGCCAAAGCTACACACGGCTGCAAACGGATAGCATGGGACACGGCTTTGGATACGCTACACTCGCGACTGCTGACAGTGGAGTGGGGGGGGGGGGGGCGAAAAAACAGGAGTCGTCGACACCGCGAAGGAGAACAACATGTCCTCGAACGCAACACCTTCCGAGTCGAAAAAAAATTCAAGCCGGACCGCTTTGACGCGGCGGCGTGCTCCTCGGACAGAAATAACAATACAAACACGCTCAAAATAGTCCAGTGAATGATATCCATAACAGCCATTGAGTGAGTGAGTGAGGCCCCACCCCGCCGTCCTATGTTTAGCGCGCCACAGTAGCCTATTGTTCCCCGAGCACACTACAGGCCTGCAGCTGGGGCCAGTTCCATCCCATACATCCCCACTGCTAATAGACACTTTGTTCCCTCAACATGTCCCCGCCATTGTCTACATTACAGGCGAAGCTAGGATGCCAACGGGGGAAAGTTAGCCGACTCCCTCTGTCCAAACACGGCGCAGTAACGGACGTAATAACCGCATCACAAACACGGAGCCTAATCCTGAACACAAATATGTACGGTGCGCCCCGGGGACTACGGGATTTAAAACATGTTTACCGAAGGCTAAAGGCCCGCAGATAACTTCTAAAAGGCCATCGCGTCCGAAGTGCGCTTGACAAATATCTCACTTAAAAAAAAAAAACGTTGTCGGTACAAACAACTGCTAGGTGTGAAGTCAGCGGAGGGAAGCGATGCTGTGTGCAAATCCGGATCTGCGGCTGCATCGGCGTACGTGTGATTTCAAGGCAATCGCGCTGCACTGATGAACTGAACTGTTAGTCCCGGCTTGTACTCGGTATGACGGCATTTTTGCGTTCTTAAATGTCTTGGTGGTTTTAGCGGAGAGAGTTCATTTCCAAAGTGCTCTCATCACCTGACATTTCAATCAGTCCAGATCAATCAAGGATTTAACTTTAATTACTATCTTTTGAAAAATGTACCACCGTTTGTTTACATTTTGTGCTGTCAATCATTTGGGAGTGAGAGTAGATGAAAGAGGAACTACGGAGCAAAGAATTAAACATGGTCTCCGGCGACAACATCAGTCCCTTCAAATTCCTAAACTCAGACAAACAGCAAAACTGATTGAACTGATAAACAACGAGACAATGTGTGTGGGTGCTCGTGAGGTCCGGTCATGTTTTAGGGTTACTTTTCATTCTCCAACATACAACAGTGTTTACAGGTATGATTGTAAAAGGTCAGTCCGTCTGTTACTTGTCTTCCTGTTGTCGCGTGTGTCCGTCTTGCTTCTGGGTCCACCTGCAATCTAATCCTGATAATCAGTGGGTGCCACTTTACTGCGCCTGTTTCAATTAGCAGGGATCAGACGCTGCTCCTGTTTTACCTGTTTTATAATTTGCTTGTTTGGAGAATGTCAAACCTGGAGTGAGAATGTTAGCGAGCGCAGTAATTGCCTAAGAAAATTGACAGTGCTTAGTCAATTGCGCTGATCAGCACAGGTGTAGACTGACGCACACGCGCACACACACACACACACACACACACACACACACACTCCAGGCAGTAAACGGCGGCTGTCCTGCGCTTCTCAAACAGCCAAACCACACAAATCAACCACAAGAGGCCACTCACTGACATGGAGAGACGGCCGTCACCTGCACTCAGCAGCGACCTCCATGAGTGCTTGTGAGATAGCAACACACCACACAACTGTCCTGTCATGTCCTGCAGGCTTGTGGGTTTTTTTGGGGGTTTTTTTCAAATTCAAAAGCCACTTTCAGATGAATAGAGACCTTGAAACAAGAACACTAATGAGTACACGTGTACGCACACACTAGCTACTAACCCGGAGGAAAAAAAAACTTTTGCTTCATCTCTAAGAAATGGGGTCGCTCTCCATTTCGTATCATTTTTGTGTTCACCTACATCTGAAACGTTTCTCCTAAAACCCCCTGAGGAGCAAGCAGGAGGTAACAAGAGACACTTCTGAAGAGCTTCTATGTGAAAACTGTGCATATTTCTTCACCTTTAGCTGCCTGTGAAACTACTTTCCATTCTATTACCTGTTATCACACATATAGACTTAACACATTCATATCACCAGTGCACAACGGACCAGAGCACGCAAGCAACAGCTACCCCCCCCCCCCACACACACACACACACACACACTGACGGGATATCCTGACGTCAAGGGGAAGGAGAAGCAATATGGGTCAAAACCTTGTTTACTTCTGCAGAGACGTGGCATGACTTAGAAGGAGAGAGAATCTGATTAACACAGACACAAAGAGGCTCCTGCAAGACGCTTCGAGCCAGTTCAAGGCCGGCTACGTCTTTATGTGAAGTTATGTGTTTGTGTGTTGAGAGTGCAAACGTCCTCGTAACGTCTGAATCGCACGGTAGACTAAGTCTCTCTCTGTACGTAAGAGTGACTGTCCTCGTTGCCCTCTCCAAGCCTGTCAAGTGAGTTGACGGTGTGCTTAATGTGTAGGTTTGAGTGCGTTCCCTGTCATGGGTTAATGCACAGTGGTATTTTTCACCCAACCCTTTGGCACCCAACCAGGCAAACCAGCTTATCTATGTACTGAATGTGAGCACTGTATACCACTTCTATGTTAAAGGGAGGAAAAGGGGGGGGAGAGAGGGAGGTGTCCACAGGAAAACAACACGACGTTTCTTTTTCTTTACTTCCATTCGCCTCTGATTCCTTATCAACAGTTATTGTTGTTGTTCTGATATGAAAAGGAATTTCATTATTAAAACCATTTACTGTTATTAAGTTTATAGTTAAAGCATCGGCGGGACTATTGCCGGAGGGGATCTTGGCAAACCTCTGCACAAATAATTATCTTGTCAAGGTGATCGGCCGCAATTCCTGTTTGACTGGGATCTCTCAGCTAAGTACAAAAGGGACACAAAACAAGCCTTTTTTCTGCAGCCCTTTAAGCACAGGAGCAACACACACTCCCGCACAGAGCCAGACCCCACACCACGCTGTTGCAAGCCCTTGCTGCTCTGAATGCAATACGGTGCAAGCGGCATGGCGGGCATGGCATCAGCCGCGGAGATGCACGGGGAGGAGTGATGCAAGCAGACATGCTGCCAAATATTGAGGCAGCTATTTTGATCCACTTTTCAACTAAATCCAACATGGCATCCGCTGAATAGAACATAGCGCAACCGGCAAATACACCAACACGAGAATGTGAAATAGTATTATTAATGCACTCTCCTAGGAGTTAAGAAACATGCATCATGTTGAATTGATGTTAAAAGCTGGCTTTGTACATACAGTATGCTAGGAGCCCAGAAAAGCTTCAGCCTCTAAAGTAGCTAGCCTGTCCAACATGACATCCTGTGTGTGAAATATAACTCAACGACTTAACAAAGAGAATATTGCACCCATAATGCATCACGTTTGATTCACTGTGTGTAAAAAGCTGAAAATATAGAGTCGATTTTGTTTTTTAACAGTTTTCCGTCCCATAGATACGGGGCCAACTCCTCCAGCCTGAACACCGGTAACCATAGCATCACTTCAAAGAGTCGGTGCCGGCGCAAAACAACAGACTGGAGGGGAGGCGGAGAGAGATTTAATTAAATCCACTGTCCTGCCGAACAGCAGGGACAATCATATCCAATGTGATTAGCGGGCGGTCCGATGAGAGGCCGGGGCGCTTAATTCCTCACACTTTTAATTATCCCTGAAATGCAGCGGGGGTTAGTTTGGACTGGCGCTCGGCGCAGGTAGAGGGGCACGCGCGGAGATGCAGCGAGTAACGGTGAACTGTGGTGAAAGAGATTAACTCTGCACACACACACACACACACACACACACACGTCACAGGTCATATGTCTACCAAAACACAGGCAGTACTTTCACAGAGACGACGAGTAAAGCGAAGCACACAGGCCTCAGACGCCCACATCCACACCAACTGTTCCCCCAGCGCCAGAGTTGTTAATCTTTTGACAGGTGTCCATGTTAGCTGAGGAATCCATCCAGGCTCCAGTGGCTTGGCTTCGTTTACATCCCCGGTAATACGGCACATGGAGGCATAGTAGAGGGGAATTTGATGCTGCATTCTAGGCGGTCAGCTAGCCTCTGCAGCGGGCAAACGGCTCACACACACACACACACACACACACACACACACACACACAGACACACACACACACACCCCTGATTTTTGTTTTTTTACTGAATGTGTGCAGCGGAAAAGAAACAGGAAAGATGAGAGAGTGAGAGGAGATGACATGACAAAAGGTCAGGATTCAAACCTATGTTGCAAGCACGTGGTCTGTGCCTGATGTTGCCTTCAAGTGCTCCGTCTAACCTCCTACTTCTGAGTTTCAAAGTTGGAAATACAACTCGTGCATTCAAGTGCTTTTGGTCAGAAATTATAACCAAAATAGACCCGGTGCCAAAAGTTTCTCTCTTTTTTGTTGTTGTGGGTGTCGGGCTGTCGTGTCGGGTTTGTGCGGCAGAATTGGCATCAGACATATAAGTAATGTATTTATTGCAGCTGTTGTCTTCAGTATCACGAGGACAACTTGTGTGACTTAAACACAGTGAAGGTTAAATAAAGTGGAGCTATAAACATACCCCAGTTACTAAGCTATTGAAACTACTACGGCTTCAATGCTCTCCCCGTCATTTCCCCCCTAAGACAAGGTGCTTCTCAGAAACCTGGGTATCAAAGACAACTCTGACATTCCCAGATATTTTTTACCACTTTTTTTTTGGGTCGTGCATGTCCTCATAACTCATAATTCCTATGTTTCTGACAGCACTTGAATGCAGCTGCTCTAAGACATAGTTTCTAAAAAATTAAAAAATATTTTAGAGACACTAATAACTTGAACCTCAATCGTGAACTTCATGGAATCTTTTTCCAAAAAATATGATAGCGTGTTTTGTAAATGAACTCTTCAAATGAGTGCTTGTTGGACCTGTGAGGGCCACCTCTTTCAAAGGCCAAAGCATTGAGTGATAACCCTGCCCTTTGCCCAGAAGCCTCTCTGCTCTTCTGCAGCGGCGCTGAGAGAGGGGGGCTCCATTTCACTAATGTTATGTTTTCATTAATGAGAAGGGGCTTAAACAGCCCCGTGTTTGTGTGTGTTTGGGCCCGGCCAGCCTGCTCCACTTCTCGGAAGCACAGACGCTAAAAAACATACAGAGCGAGTGAGTTGGAGGAGCATGGGGAAGGGGGGAGGGGAGGGGAGGGGAGGGGAGGCAGGGTTGGGTGGGATGGAACTAACTATTCGTCAAGAGTTCCCTGAAAACAGTACAGAGAGAGAGAGAGGAAGAGAAGGAGGGGAGAGCGGGGAAAGGAGGGGGCCTACAACCACTTGCTTGTCTGAAAAAGGTGAAAAGGGTATAGGGAGGCAGAAAGAGGGGAGCACAATGAGGAAAAGATCAGAGGAAAGAGTGAAAAAAGAGCAAGTGAACCACTCTCTCGTGTCCTCAGAAGACCTCTTCCAATCATAACACCGTAACAGAATGAATTGACACAGGCAGAGAGACATGCCTGCTTCATTTCATGGATGGCAGGTCATATGTTTACATCGGGGAAGAGAGAGAGCAAAGAGGTTGAGAAAATGGCAGAGGGTTCTCATGCAGGGGAAGAGGAGTTACACTGCAGTAAATAACATGAACCTGGTCGAGGCCCGCCGGTATTTATAATGACAGCCGAGCAAAAAGGAGAAGAAGCAGTGGGAGGGTTTACACATGGACGCAAATGCCATGAAAAGACACACAGAAACAAATAGGACACCATGCAGAATTAAAGGTGAACATGTCACTGACAATTTTCAAAAGTGGAAGAAAAAATGGACTGCACATGCTGTACGTTAAGCCACGCCCATCGTATTCACGACCAACGCTATAGGCTTAGTCAGCTTAGTCATTAGCTTCAACACGCTTTGTCCAGTTATGCCAGCTAGGCGCTAACACCTCCAGGACAGGGTCCCTGAGGACGGGATTGAGAACCACTAAGCTAGGCTAATGTTCATTCATTCACACACACACAGGACACAAAACAAATATTAACATGTTATACATAACATAACATATTTCTTGGAGTTTATTTATTATTCAAACTGTGTTTGAAGAGGTATGTTTAAGCTGAAGCAGTGTTTTCCATACATCGGCTCATCTGCGGTGCACCGCCACAATAACAGCGTGGCCGCCACAGAACAGAAAGTTGGTTGACTCCTTAAAGTGCTCCCCTCTTTCAGACCACAAGGGTAAAATGGGTAAAATGATGTAACCAAAAAAAGAAGGGATGGCTTTTGATGTAAGATGGCTAGCAAAAACATTCAGGCGGTGTACCGCAGGGTCAGTGTGACGTGAAATGTCATTGTACAAACAGTCGTGATGAAAACGTGATGAAGACTGTGTGAAAAAAAGCAGCCGGTGCTTTTTAAGCGGTTAATGTATAGAGATTGATCTACATGGATCTCTAACACATCACCTTATGTTCTCTGTCACACCAGAGACTCATCTCACTCAGCTGTAGCTTGTGAACACACACATGTGAGTGAAACAGACACCGCCCGCTAGACGGACAAGGGCAGTCTGACCTCAGAAAAGCTGTCGGACAAAACCCCGATATCGACTCGACAACGGGAGGTAACTTTCTTTCTCCAATATTGAACGAGTGACATTACCCCGGCTGCTAGCAGAATCTATAGATTCAACAAGTCACGTGATCGTACAATTCAACACAATTAATTTTCTCTCCGTGTGCAGGAAGTCTGATCCCTCGGTATTTTACAAGGAAAGGAAGAAAGCCTGAGATTAAACCTGAGAGGAAACGCCCTCCACCAGCTGAGTAGCGACAATGACGTTATTATCACAATGGAAAGAGAATACCTCGACATAACATGTTTACGCCATGACAGAATCAAGCTGCAATGCCCTACCGCCACACACTGTCAGTAATAATGAGTGCATTTGGTATGTTCAGGTGGGCGGAGCTACAGGTAGAAAGTGAGCTCCTAGCCAGGTTTCTTTTTTCTTTTGACAAGGTTGTTTGTACTTTGTTCTTTGTATTTTTGTATTTTATGCTATTACCTGCCTCTACCTTACAGATCGCAGCTTGTTGTCTGAGCAGAATGTGAATGTGCGTAAGTAAATAAAGGTAAGTAAAGGATGAAAGGTTCACATGTAGGAGACGGTGTAGGAAATGAGTGAGGAGACTCACCGTTTCTCTTCTCCCTCTGATAGGTTAGGGTCCTGCTCCTTGGGCATGTGTTCCATTCACCTTAATTCCATCCAGCGGCCAATCATGCGAGACTGAGGCGGGCCCCACCCTCGGATGCACACTTGTCATTCGCTGGTTGGAGGGGTCAGTCAGCAAGACATGACAGGGTCCCGTCCCGGGGGTCTCCAGAGGGAGTCGACCCCCCCGTGAGGTTGGCTGAGGTGTGGGGTGGGGCTGCTGCAAGAGGGACGGTGTTGGAGGGTGTGCTGGGGGTCGAAGGGCTGGAGCTGGAGCTGGGGCTGAGTCTCAGGTAGGTGGGGGGAATGTCACTCTGGAAGAAGAGACAGGACACACTTTCATATAGAGGTCACGTTAAACAGAAGTTCTCTCGTGATTTGAGCTGACGGCAGAATTTGCCACAACAAGGAAATGTTCTGTAGCTCACTGTACTAACTACCAGCTACATCCATGCTAGCATACCTGTTAGGGGTGGGCGATATGACTAAAAATCAATATTGTGATTATTTCAAACTTTTACCTCGATTACGATTTATGAACGATTATTTTATTTGTTTTGTTTTATTTTTGAAATTTGCTTTATTTTGAAATTGACCGGATGCTCTATGCCGTTCCTGTGTCTGACTTCCTGCCCGGCTTGACACATTCACTCGCGGCTCGCATAAACCGAACGGTCCAAACCTGTCTGAACACGGCGTTACTGGACAGGCGGAGGGACGTGACTGAATACCACGTAGTATTTTTTAAGGGGACAGTACATGAACGCAGTATTGGGGAAAGTATTTGGCCCGTTCATTCGCGGGAAAGTGATGTTACGTCTGATGTGCGCACACACACACACACACACTGGTTGCTTTGCTAACTGGCGCTTCTAGACGTTCCTCGTTCTTGTCGCCTAAATAACAATCGAAATGAACGATTTTGAAAATTTGCCACGATTACATACAGTGGTTGCCAAAATTATTAGAACACTTGGCATATTTAAGAGGTTTCAGTTGTTTTTGTTCAATTGGCCATTAAAATACCCATAAAACCAATGAAATATATACAAAGTCATCATTATGCTCTATAAACCATAGAATAGAGCCATCATAAGGAGATTTACGTCATTTTCCTTACAAAAAACAAGCTAGGCCTATTTCACTGTCAATGTCACACAATCATGTTCCATTCAAAGGAAAGCCTTTGGCTTGAGTTGCAGAAGGCGGGATAACATTAGTGTTCAAGTTCTCAGGAAATATATTGACACTATGCCAGAGAGATGTGCTGCTGTAATTGCTGCAAAAGGTGGACATACCAAATATTAAAGTTAAAAGTGGATAAAAACAGAAGGACTCACTTCATCTGATATTTGTTGTGCTCAGAGCAACCATCTGCATGTTTCATGAACATTATGAAATGAAATCATGTTTTGGAGGCAAGAAAAGGTCAATATTTTCAGATCTGTCAGGTGTTCTAATAATTTTGGCCACCACTGTAATTAAAATCACGATTACCACGTTTTCTCTGCGCTTTTGCAACTGTTATGAAAGTGATGAGACATAATTGCTGAGGAGAGACACACAGTTTCATATTCTCCAACGGGGGTTAAAACAAGATCAAATCTGCTTTATCGATCTAGTTTTTTTTCTGCTTTGACGTTTTTCTATATTTTTCTAACATTCGCAGATTTTTGGATGAGGTGAAGATCTCTCTTTTGTCTGCAGTGCATCTGGGTCAAACGAGTGTCAGCGGCAGACATGTGAGCCCCGCCATATGTTTGCGTCTGAACTGTGTTATACTGTCAACTCCGCCGAGCCTCCCGATGCGAGTTTGACATTACGCGACCCCCTGCTCTCAAGTGCTTTGTGTTTTTCAAGTGCGCGGCTTTTTGTACGCTTCACGCACCGAGACAAGAGGAGAGTAGTGGCCACCGGGGGGGTCAAGGAGGCATCGCTCTCACCTTCCACTACTACTGGATAGTTCCTGGAATCAGCTTACAGAAATGTCACCTCTGCGGGGTCAAGTAGCTTCAAGACGTGTTGTGACGACTCCATGTGAACTGTGTGAACTGTGTATGCGTGTGTGTGTGTGTGTGTGTGTGTGTGTGTGTGTGTAAGGAGTCAGAAGGTCTTGATCCATTAGCCTCAGCATTCTCTCGTCCACTCAGGGCTTTATTTCTTCCTCCGCTAATCCCTGGATGAAATGCCGTCCTAATCCTGAACAGCGGAATTCAGAGCATGAGGCTGTTCTCATACGTGACTGATATTATAACGGCTTTTGCTGCTAATAGATTAGCACACATTCAAACAACCTCCTTTACCTCCCAAGGAGCTTTTCACCCATTGTACCATCTTAATGCTATTTTGGACTCGGCAACTGACTCACACACACACACACACACACACAAAGACTTTCAGTGTCCTGATGGCACCAGATGTAAAGAACGTTCAAACCAAAGCAAATTAGGCGAGATTGTGTGAGATGGTTTTCATAATATGTCAATTTGGTGTTTTAGTGGGACCCAACTATCTGTACATTGTTTGATTATTAAATTAAATTAAATTCAAGTCAATAAAGCGTGCTGGCGGAGACGAGAGACCCTGGAACGTGTTTCCATCGTGGTCTTTTTGATTTGAGCTGTGTTTGAGGAATGTAATAACAGTAATTACAAAGCATAATTATTTATTGATTCATTCAGTGGATGTCAAACACCATTTAATTGCAATGATTAGACATGAGACCCAAAAAAAAAACAACACACACACACCTCCTTTTATAGTCTTTAATCTGTGCATGTGTGTGTGATGCCGTATCCCGTTGCAGACGCGCAGACTGATGCACAGGTGTGAGGTTTTACGACACGCTATGAAGTATATCATAACCATAAGCAGCACCTATCTATTTATGGATGAGGTCGTGATGAGAAATGCCTCCGCTAGGGATGATGGGAAGTGCGTTGACTTGACTGTGACTTGATCCCGGGGATGTACTGGAAGGTGAGCCGCGTCCTAAACCTTTCAACCACCGTTTCATTTATGAGATAGTACGCTGCATAATATTGGAAAATCATAATGTGATTTTTTTTTTTTTTATTATTAAAAAAAATGTGTCTGGGAATGAATAAAAATGAGATGTTTAAAGTAAATATGTGCTCAGTTACAGAATTGCAAGGCAGGGATTCTCCACAGTAAATATCTGTAAACAACCTTCCTGTCTAAAAACAAAACAATATGCAATATGAAAACTGTACTAGTCAACACTGTGATGTTAAAAGCACACACACACACACACACATACACACAAACTGTTGCCAGTGTACCACACACTCTGACACTGGAAGGACACGCTGCGCCGTGATAGTGAATAAGACCGTTAAGCCAAAAAGCCCCAGAGGAATATCACTAATAGAGCGGCCGTTATCAGAGGCCTTCTCCCTCCATCACGCTGACTGCTGCGAGTGGCACTAGCCTCAGCGTTACCGTTATGGGCTTGTACAACAATTTGCTGTCCATCACACGAGGGCAGAGGGGACAGCGGAGAGAATAAGGGCCCGTTTGTTTAATTAGCAGGAGAATGTGACGGATCTGATGGAAGTATGAGACAGTAAACACATCTCCCCATCTCATCCAGGCAAACATGAAACGATCAGCTGTAAAACCTTTTTTTTTTTTTTAAAGGAGTTATAGGTTCATCTCTCCTTCTCCATTCCCCTCCATTTCCCGTCGCTCCTGCCCTCCCTCGGCGCCTCGTTGCATCTTGACATTAATGCCCCGAACCCGACATTTTTGGATATTTGAAACATACGGAAAAACGAACTAAATACACTAACTCGAGTTCTGCCTCTCTGCAGATGTCCCGCCTCATCGCTCTCACGTCTGGCTGCCGTGTCCTTGTCTGATCTCTCCTGCTCCAGTTGCTCCCCGCCCATGCTTATCCCCTATATAGCCTATAGGTCAGGGGGCCCTAAAGCTCCAGTTGGTCATGCGGTGGAAGCAGATTGCATTCTCGGGTGGAAGAAAGCAGATAAGGATGAAAAGTGAGCGAGATAAAGAACTGTTGAGATAATGTATACTTTGGGAGGTGGGGTCATGGAGGCGATGAGAGGTAAAAGGAGACTTTGATTTAAGGCACTGTAAATAAATTCACTTATCAGACCTTAAAACCAATAACAGGGGAAAGAACCGGGTGTGTCCAACAGCAGATCTAGGGCTTACGCACATATATAGATAACTGGGCTGGGAGTGTATGTGTGTGATTCATTTATTAGACAACCTTGTAACGGTGTGTGTGTGTGTGTGCATCAACATCCAGATGTGTGTGTGTGTGTGTGTGTGTATCACTTTTGTCATTGTGTATAATGATACTTTCATTTTATGTCAAGGCGATGAGGAACGGCGGTGGAGGGATGTGTTCTTGGCTGAGTTCAGGTTATTACAGTATCACTCACTCACACACACACACACACATAAACACACACACATACACACATGCGCTACAACGCGGCTCAGCCTCACGCTCCTTGATTCCCTTCCAATCAAGCCTCCAAATTTTAATTGGGCCTAAAAAAACTGGCATCCTCTCCCTGAGCGTAGCTTGCCTTTACTTGCACGCTGTGAAATCCTGACATTAAAATGCATCAAAAGAAAAAACTAGATTGTATGTCGGTGCTGCAAGAAGCGCAGAATCAATTAAACATGGCCTCTCCCTCTCCCTTCTGTTCCAGGCCTAAAAAAAGATCAATGTCTCTCTGTTCCTCATTGGGAGAGCAAGGAAAAAGAGAAGAGAAAAAGAGATGGATTCTTCAGTAAAAACAAAAAAAGTGGGCCGATGGGAGATGTAGTTCCAGAGCGGGGAAGAGACGCCGGACTTCAAGGATGTTGCGGTCATGAAATCAGTCGAACCCCGTTCCAGAAATTAGGAAGTTCGTTACTCCTGGCGGTTTCTCTGTTGATCGGTCGGAAGCTCCTCAAGGTTAACGCTGCTGCGCTGGAGCTGCAGTGATGGTAATTAATGAAGCTAGCCCGGAGGGTTCGCCGGGGTGAGACACTTTGATGGTGCGTAAGCGAGCTCTGGCACTGGTTATCACAGAGAGACAGAGAGAGAGAGAGAGAGAGAGAGAGAGAGAGAGAGACAACACAAAGATGATCACTCTGTGTGTCTCTGTGTGTGTGTGTGTCCATGCACGCCAGTTGGCACGTGAGCCCCCCGTGTCAAAGAGTCCCCTTCATCCAGACAGCGCCACCTCCATCGCTCAACTGCTCCCAAAAGGTCACGGGCTGTAGCAAGTATGCCAGCGAGACAGAACGACTACCCCCTCACACACACACACACACACACACACACACACATCAGCATAGGCCGTGCACACACACAATGATTTGGAAACCATTTTTCTTCCTCCCACCGCCAGAACAAGACTAAAATACACAGCGTGGCCGGTGCAAAGGGCCCCGCGGGCACGGAGACAACACCGCCACTCTGTTAGCGTGTTAGCGTGTTAGCGTGGACTCAGTCACGCAGGGGTCGTGTTTCACGTCGCCTGTCTGCTCGCTCCGACTAGGCTAATTACTGTCTAGGGATTATTAATGCACTGTGTGTGTGTGTGTGTGTGTGTGTGTGTGTGCTAATTTTTAAAAAAAAATGTGACCTTGTGACTTTGAGCGTGTACATACAACGTGCAACGACACGAAAATGCGTATATAGGTTATACCCCACAGAGGGCGAGCTGACACACTGCATCCTCTTGGTACCGTCTCTGTTTCAGACTGATGCTCGGTGTGTGTGTTGGTGTGTGTGTGTATGTGTTGGTGTGTGCGTGTTGGTGTTGTTTGGCGCTACAGTGCATTTTTTCCAACGCGGCCTCATCTGCAATGTGTGCCGCTATACGCACGCCCTCAAACTTTCCTCCCTGAGACGGGAACACAGGGTCCTTGTCCGACGCTCAATTCAGAGGATATGCTCTGCTGATTACACTTTTCTACTGTGTGTGTGTGTGTGTGTGTGTGTGTGTGTGTGTGTGTGTGTGTGTGTGTGTGTGTGTGTGTGTAGATGCGGCAGCGCCAGCCAAGGCCACATAGGACAGACTGTATAGACTCTGCCAAAGGAGAGTTGCTAAGACAAAAGAGCAGGGGGGGGCCGCATGGCAACGTCCAACAATTTCTCTCTCTCCTTCCTCACCCCCCCCCCCCCCAAAATGTTTCTCTTCTTTCTCTCCTTTTCCTTCTTTCAACCCTGTTATTGCTCCTTTTTCTTCACTCCTGATATTTCTTGTCTCCACCCATCAACACTTCCCCAGCTGTCTTCACCTCTCTCTTTTATCAACACTTTTGACTCATATCAACCCCTTCTCGTCGACGACACGCCACTTTCTCAAAAAGTGACGATGACGACTAGCGGGCTCACGGAAGAAAAAAACCAAAAAAAAACGAAGCCCCTGGGAGAAGGCAGAACCTCTCTGACAGCTCTTTTACTTTGGCAGCGCTGAATAACACGGCGCCAAATTGTTTCAGCGCTGCAGCGGCGACGTTCGCAACAAGGCCCCAGAGGCAGAGGGAGTGAGAAAGAGAGGGAATGACGGAGAGCGAGAGAGAGAGAGAGAGAGAGAGAGAGAGAGAGAGAAAGTGACAGATGGAGAGAAGGGGTTGAAACAGGGAAACAAAAAAGAGAGAGGAAACAGAAGCGGGTCCGTCGGAGAGAGGTAGCTGTCCAATACTGAGCATCTCCCACTCGCTGAGCGTTGGGGGTTCGGTGCCTTGCTCAACGGCACGCTGACCGGTGTGTAGTTGTAGCCCATCCATCCATCCATCCATCCATCCATCCATCCACCTCTCTCAGGGTGCAGCGATGCTACCAGTCTGTCTTCCTGCCTGTCGCTCCTTCTCCTCCTTTTACACTCTGACAGCCTAGACAACAAACGTCAACAAGACCCAACATCATGTTTTGTATCCCAACAGCAATAGTTTTTTCTTCTGTTCTTCTTCTCCCCGCTCGGGCCCACCTTCCTCTCCGCGTCTCGGATAACACTTCAGCTGCCGTCAGACCCAGAGCCTCTAGATAACTGTGACGCTAGACGCGAGGGAGATAAGCACCCCCCGATGTTTTTAATGTTAAAGATGATACAAGCAGCCGAGCCGAGCGGGTCTGAAGTCAGACGACGAGGCACGTGGTGGATGCGTGATGTCAGCTACGGCCAAAGGTGAAAGTACATGTATAGATAGTGTTATTTATATTAACACTATCTATACATGTTATATATTAACTTCAAATGTACCAGGAGTGGAAAAGAAAACTCCCTCGTCCCGCTCTCTCCCCGTCTCTCTCTTTCTCATCCCTTCTCATTCCACCCTTTTGGCAAAGACAAGTTAAGGCGCTGCCAAGAATGTGACTGCGTTTGGAAAACAAATCCAGCTTTCTTCTCTTTTTTTTTTCACTCTCTCTCTCCTCCCCATGCTGTTTTTGTTTTTTTTGTTTTTTTTGTTTTGTTTAAGGTGGGTCCATCAATGCTGCAGAACCCGGGGGGAGTTTTAGCGGGATCTAACTCTCTGCTTTATGTTCAGATAAAACAAGATGTCATTTCGACCACCACCTCCATCCCTGACTCTCTCACAGTCACAAAGCTCTTTACAAAAACGGATGGACGGAGTGTGTGTGTGTGTGTGAGTGTGTGTGTGTGTGTGTGTGTGTGAGATTGCTTTTCTGGCGATGCCCACTTCCTCACCACTTCCTCCATTTCCTCACAGGCCCTGGAAATATCTAATTGTCTGCACAGAACAAGTGAGTATCTTCGTGTTGTGTGAGTATTTGGGGGCGGAGCTACAGGGTCCGATGCCCATCGGTCTCCGTTATTACAGGAGAATAAAGTTTAGAACAAAGTCAAACGAGTGAACTCATTTGAAGGTCAGAGAAGAGTTTGTCAGAGAGGCTGTTTGTTTGTGTCAGTGTGTGCAATATAATTAGCTGGGCCAGCCATAGAGGGAATTCCACTCTAAGTGTGTGTGTGTGTGTGTGTGTGTGTGTGTGTGTGTGTGTCCAACATTGGGCAGATTGGGCTGGGAATAGTAGGATACTAGGCCAGAGTGGTTCCGTGTGGTGTGTCTGGGCAAAGAGCCTAACCTGCAAGGCACACGTGCATACACTCTCTCTCTCTCTCTCTCTGTCTCTCGCCCCTCTCTCTCTCTCTCTCTCACACACACACACACACACACACACGGGCATGTGACAGCATGGGTAGCCTTGTCCAACTGTGCCAACAATCCAGGTAATCACTCTGCTCTGCATTCCCTCCCTCCCGCTTTCCCTCCTCCTTCCATCTCTCTCCAGCTCCGCCCACACAGGTGGAGTAGCCGTTGCCATGCCAACAGCCTGGGGTGAAAGGACCCCCCCCCCCCACAGCCATGTAGGCTAAAAGCTGCACTTGTAAAAAAAAACAAACATGCGTTGATCAAAAATGTAAAATGATCAGCTTAGTAGCCATTAGTGTTCATGCACATGAGCATTCATTATAGATGAGTTAATGGTTGTTTGTCTTACATCTAACACACACACACACACACACACACACACACACGCGCGCACACACGCACACACACACACACACACACACACACACGCACAACCCCATGGTGGTTGTGTAACAGCACTAATTGTTCTTGCCATCTGTGTGTGCGCGTGTGTGTTCATGTGTGTATTATTGCAGTGTGTGCGCATGGCAGCGAGTGTACATTGTTGCAGAGTGTGTTGCAGTGTGTGTGTGTGTGTGTGTGTGTGTGTGTGTGTGTATTGAGCTTACAAACAGGGCTGAGATCCAGGCACCAGCCACAGCCCAAATAAAACCAAGCAGCCTCACGCCAGGCATATAAACACGTGTGTCAATAAAATCAGATCAATAAATATGTGCAAATTGATCAAGTAAAATAGCGAAGACCAGACCAGACTCTCCGGGTCCGGGTCCAGGTCCAGGTCCAGGTCCAGACTGAAAACCTGGTGTGTCTGTTTGTCTGTGTCTGATTGTGGACTTCAGACAAAGTATGGGTAAGTCACGAGTCTCCCGGTCACGTCAGTTGAGGAAAACAGCTCCGGGTCAATTTCATCACAGGATGCAGCAGCGCTCTATAAGGGCCCTCTGGTGTGTGTGTGTGTACATGCATGCACACGCACACCATAGCGCCTGTCACCTCTATAGCGCCCCGAGGCTTTCCATTCATCTCCTCATCTCAGCCACCTCTGTAATGAGCAATAAAGGCACACTGTATAGAGGCCTCACACACACACACACACACACACACACACACGCACACACACACACACACACACACACACACACACACACACACGCTTAGCAAACACACAAACGCCCTTACACAAAAACCAACGTATGTACAGTAAAGAAATCCACACCTACTTGTGGACTGGGCAAACACACACACACACACACACACACACACACACACACACGCACACACGCACATACACACACACACACACACACACACACACACGCTCCCCTCTTCCATGCTCTCCTCCTCCACCTAACCTCCCACCCAAGGGTGTTCTAATGACGCCTGCAAGGCCTGGGGAGACCCACAAGGGCCCCAGACCCCCACAACCACAACCCCCCCACATCCCTCCCCCCCCTCCCCCTCCTCCCCCTCCTCCCCCTCCCACCCCGCTCCCTTCCCGGCCAGATGCAGCCGACCCTGTGAAAGGGGAGAAGGTGGTAAAGGAGGAGGAGGAGGAACTGGTGGGGCCAACTGGCTGGAAGGTGATTTTCTTGGCAGAGAGTCGGCTCGGGACGCCGAGGGCCAGGGGCCCCGATTCCCACCGGCTCCCCCCCCCCCAGTGCCTGTGTGGTCCTGGATCCGATTAGTGCCCGGCCCTGGTCACATACAATACACACACGCACACGCGCACACGCACACGCACACGCACACGCACACAAGGCACAGATGCCCACACGTGCACGGTAACACATGCTAACAGACAGTTTGCACGTGTGCACATACCTCAAATTTAACGATAAAAACTGCTGCACACATGCGCGGCCTGAAAGAGCGAGCGCACGGTCACACCACGCGCACACACACACACACACACACACACACACACACACACACACACACTCCCCATTGTTCACAGAGATTCACTCGTTCTCTGAACCCTGTCGGAATGGATAAAGTCGACAAACAGTTGAGTATTATATAGACACATAAACGCCGGACAGTGATGAGGAACAGGCAGCGAGAGAGAGAGAGAGAGAGAGAGAGAGAGAGAGAGAGGAGAGGGAGAGAGAGAGAGAGAGCAGATGGGGAAGGCAGTGGAAGAATGCGTGGAGGGCCAGGGCTGTCAGGGCTGTAGGCTTGGAGACGGGAGAGTTTTCATGGCAAGCTGCCCCGAGGTATGAGACGGAACAGGTTACTCAATCATTTCATCTTTTCCATGCGTTGAGCTTTTTCTTTTCATGACTGCGGACGCACACTCGCTCTCTCTCGCTCTCTCATACACCCACACACACACACACACACACACACACACACACACACACACACACACACACACACACACACACACAGTTTATTGTCTTAGGACTAAATCTATATACAGCCACTTTTTCATGTGTGTGTGTGTGTGTGTGTGAGTGGGAGAGAGAGAGAGAGAGAGAGTCTGTTTCTTCCGTGTATACAGGTATATCTTTTTGATGTGGAGTGTGTGTGTGTGTGTGTGTGTGTGTGTGTGTGGGGAGGTCTGTGGACATCCAGTGTTTGCGCATGCTGTCCATATGGGTGCGTGCATGTGTGAGTGTGTTAATGAGAGAGAGTGAGAGAGAGACAGAGAGAGAGAGAGCGAGAGAGAGAGAAATGTGTTTGGGGTTGGATGTCAGGACAGATGTGGTTCCATTTAAAGCTGCACAAACATTTCTTTGTCTCCATCCTCGTTCCTCTTCCTCTGCTGCATCTCTGCATTTCCTTCCTCTCTCTCTCTCTCTCTCTCTCTCTCTCTCTCTCTCTCTCTCTCTCTCTCTCTCTCTCTCTCTCTCTCTTAAGACAGTACGAGACATCGGCCCCTTGGGTGTTCGGCTAAAAGAGCCGTCTTTAGTCATTATTACTGTACAGACGGATGCCGTGGGAGCAAAAACACCGAGGGGAGCTGGGGGTGTCGTACTCCCATCTGATCTGTGCCGAGACCACACATGACTGTGTGTGTGTGTGTGTGTGTGTGCTGGGTGATTTATCATGAGCCCTAATACATTAGTCTGATTCATTCCTACACACACAGCACCTGAGGTTAATATATTTGATGTATGGATATGAATGGATGGATTTATACATTGGCTTTTTGGCAGCGTGTGGAAGGCTGGTCGTGGAGCCGGAGAACGCTTTACCCCGGTCAGACTCGCTCGCGCCGATCTCCATCAACAATGTCAAATCTGGCGCTTAATTACTTCCTCGATCGGGGCGCCGTAGCCGCGGGACTGTTTCTGTCGAGTTCCCCCCTCCCCACATCACAAAGACTACTAGTATGTCTTCCTTAGGAAAACATACTGAGGAGGAGTGTGTGTGTGTGTGTGTGTGTGTGTGTGGGGGGGGGGGGGGGTGCAGAGGGCGGGACGACCTGTCAGCGGCACGTCAAAGCCACCTCTGCTTTGTGTTGCCACGCGGTGGGTTGGAATCTGTAATGATTGAGTGCTACCACTGCGCTCTATAAAATAAGGCTTTGAGACATATGGTAGGGTGTCCGTGGTTGGTTGGTTGGTGTGTGTGTGTGTGTGTGTGTGTGTGTGTGTGTGTGTGCGCGCAGGCTTTACACTGTACATCCACCACATGAGAGCGGCGCCGGTCGTAGGATGTCGACCGACTTCTGTCAACACACTTTTTTTTTTTGGACTTTGTGTTGCGGTTCTGCCACAAGACAATAGAGAGTGTTGACTGTCTGTGAGTGTATGTATGCAAGCGGTTGTGTGTGTGTGTATGTGTGTGTGTGTGTGTGTGTACGCCTATTTGATTCTTGTTTTTTTTGTTTTTTTTGTGTGTGCGTGTGTAATATTGACTATCCTTTAAGTGGAAGTGGATAAACACATCTGTGGGTGTTCAACTTTTTCCCATCTTCACATCCAGCGGTCCACCGGGGGCCCCTGAGTGTGGACCGTACACATCTCACAACATTTCACTCAGGGCGCTAAAGGGGCAGTAAAGTCAGCGCATTATTTGAGCGGTTTCTATTCAGACTTGGACTATTCGGCGCGTACAGTGAGGATCGTCTCGGCCGCTTTATTTTGTTTCACATTCGGGACGGTGGGGGAAAATTGGGACCGGCGCCTCGTCGTCGTTCCAGAGGCCTGACGTGAACGTGAAAAAAAAACTTGATCGAGTCAATATAAGTGAATTTAACAATTTCAGTTTGCCTTTTTTTACACGTTTTAAAATAAGAAAGCGTCATGTGATTAGTGTTAAGAACAAACGGTAAGTGTTATCAAACTAGCTAGGCAACAAAAGCAGCAGACGGCGTTGTGCATTCTCTAAAAGTTGAGTAAGATTTCTTGTTGACTCATATCTGGAAAGCTATACCTCGTTAAAATGACTCACGGAGCAGACCGTACTGATCGCTGCCTGACGTCCTTGTGATTGATCGAGGTGATCTATAATCGTCTTTTTTTCCCCCCCTCTGATGATTGACTTGTTTTTCCTCCTTGGGTTTTTGGCAGTCTGCGTTTCCCCCCCCCCTGTCTTATCGGAGCAGCCGAACACACAACAAAAGTGGACCGCGGTGTCGGACTAGCATTACGTGGTCTGCCGACACGGCCGCTAGGAATGTCTGGTAAGCCCGCGAACACGACGCTTTGCGCATCGGTACATAGACGCGGCTATAAATACTCCTCGGTGCGTCGTTACCATTATGGTCTGCGGGAGAGAGACAGAGAGAGAGAGAGAGAGAGAGAGAGAGAGAGAGAGAGAGAGAGAGAGAGAGAGAGAGAGAGAGACAGAGAGAGAGAGAGAGAGAGAGGCCTGATAATATTCCCATAACATCCCCGGCTGACTGCAGCACCTGTTGCCAGGATGGGGAAAGGCTGCATATGACCCGGAGTAACATGGGAGTAACATGTTGCATAGAGTGACATGTTACCTGGAGTGACACCACAGTCACTGTGCAGGGGGGTGGGGGGGGCGGGGGTGGGGGGGGGGGGGGGGGGGTGTGGCCAGTGCTGCATATGGGCTGCCCAACCGGGACGGGAATGGGGGTGAGCTATAATGATGATGAATGGTATTCCTGTTCTACCGGATTCAAAACATGCATTAGGGAACATATATACACACACACACACACACACACACACACACACACAGATGGTGATAAGCCTCCTTCACACTTGATGGAATCTGTATTCAAAACACGGCAAACACACACAAACATACCTTCATATTTTCATACATGGAAAGGTACAGGTGCAGACACGCGCACGCACACACACACACACACACACACACACACACCAAACATGAACAAACATGCAAAACAAATACATACCGCCCTTTCTCCTCAGACGTTAAAGCGTACTAAGTACACGTGTACACACACACACACACACACACACACCCATACATAAGCGCACATATCACGCCAGAAGGTCGGCAGGGCGAGTGTCCTTCAGTTCACTGTGCCACTGCAGGCTGTCCTACTTAAGCCCGCCAAAGAATCAAGCGCACCCAACCCTCTCTCTCTCTCTCTCTCTCTCTCGCTCTCTCTCCTCCCTCATAGACTGAACTATTCACTACTGAGTCAATTTGGCATGGCGACCGCTGTGCGCTCTCTCTCCTCACCCACAGGCTCGTCTCGGCGAGAGAGTATGGCGAGAGACAAAAAAAAACAAAAAAAGAAAAACAGGACGGATGAAAGCGAACGAGAGCAGCTGCGCGGTTGACTTCACACTGACTTTTTATCGTGTGTGTGTGTGTGTGTGTGTGTGTGTGTGTGTGTGATTCACATGTGTGCTCGTACAGGCGTACACAGACGCACACACTCACATAAACACAAGGAGGAAGGAATGCTGCCTGTCACAACATTCATAACTAATGATGCAGGAAAGAATCTTCGTTGCGACTTTAAGTTTTTGGTCGCCGTTTCTTTGCAAAACGTTTTTTCTTGATGAATTTGTTTCACTTTGTTTTTCACCTCAATCCAGAATTCCTTAAGGCATTTCAGCGCGGGATGCAGTCTCAGCATCCAGGCCTACTCTTGGCACGGTGAGGCTTGAGGTTAGTCTGGGAAAAAAAAAAAAATGTCCATGTGTGAGTCTCACCTTGATATACGACTTAAGCTCCTCCTCAAACTGTCGCCCGCTGTCTTGTGCCACTTCTGCGCTGAGTCATCACCGCCGTAGAAGTCCGCTGCATCTGAAAGAGTGAGCGACAGAGGACCGGCGTGTCAAAACAACAAGCTCGGTACACGGTGGGAGAGGACACTCTGCAGGCTGGCATACCGGGGAGATGATGCTGAGCTACGAGGGGCAAATTCGGGGCGCTGAGGGGGTAGAAAGCATCATGACACTCCACCACTATACTACTGAAACAGGCTGAAGGGCTTTACGGTCAGCCAGTACAGACCTGTGAGGGCACTACAAAGAAAATGAGAACATTTTGCCAGTGGCTAGCAGGTAAGTGTGTTTTCTAGAGCCGTACATGAATCGCATTTTTGTCCCCGACACCCACACAAAAACAGATCCCCGATCAGGTTTTAACATCCATCTCCCTTCTGGCCGCACGTCTTGGGAGGAAAAGGCTCGAGGGTGAGATACGATTCATTTGTTTTGTTGAGGAGAGATGACCCGGGAGAGAAAACCCCCTAACCCTAACCAATCGGCTGGTCTAGCCCGTAGTATGTAGTGTGCGGTGGTAGGTAGCTAGGCGACTAATGCACAGCCCCGCGGTCTCTCCCACAGCTCTCATTAGTCAACAGCCGGGCCTTAGAAACGTGAAAAGTTACACGTGAGATCAAAAGCAGTGTTTTGTGTCATCGAAACGGACAAATGGTATCTCTGGGTTAAAAAAAAAGAGGCGAGGAGAAGCAACTGTTATTTTTGTCACAAAGGTTGACACAAATAATGAATAAGCTCTGCCTAACCCCATTAGGCCCTGAAGTGGAGAGCAGGGCTATGGGGATCTATAGCGCTAGATTGGACCGAGCACACAGACGAGAGAGAGATATAACGGGAGACGATGTGATGCCGCGGGACAATGAATAGCAGCGGTGCGTCTACCCGGCTGTAATCACATTATAAGAGATGAGATTTCCTGTTGATAATCTCTGAAACAGAGCGTACTGATGCCCGGAGGAGGGATGGGTGACGGGAGAAGGGTAGGTTTGGTTTGGTAGCGGGGTAGCGGGGGTTGCGAGGGGCTTGGGCGTCCCCCCCCCCTGCTTATATGCGTCTATATCACCCGCAGCTGCAACAGAGGCGCGGTGCAACACCCAACACACCAAAAAAAGCCCTATACATAGACGAACGCAGACAAACGTGCACACGTGCGCTGCCATGTGAGCTCGTGAGCCATGTGCACGCTACGCAGCCGTATGTGCTCACACACACACACACACACTAACACACACACACAGAGGGAGAAACAGGCGAGGGTGCAGGAAACAGCAGGAAACATTCCCAGGAATATTTCTCTACTCTCTCGTGTCTCTGGGACGCATTACCATCCAACATGTGTCAATATTCAGAATGTTCTTTGTTTTGTTTGTTTATTTTTGATGCGCAAACGTCGGCGCAGTCCAGTATGAATGATGGATTCACAGCCGAACATCAACATGGGAAGAAAACAAAATGTCACAGATCTTATCTTGCGCATCGGAGGGTGAGCTTCTTTCCTGGAGTGGGCCCCGCCCCTTCTGTGACGTCACACCGAGGATGTTGTGATGTGGATCACATGACTTGATGTAGGTCTGTATCAGCAATGTCGATTTTCAATCATCGGGTATACGAGAAAAACCTTATGACGCCCCACTTCTGCTGAAGCCTAAAAAAAATCATGTACGCTTAAGAGCGCGTGCGATCGCTCAGCTCACTCTAGGAATGACCAGATCTATTTCTGCACTGCTGCAGCCCAAATAGCTGGCTCAGCATCCAACCAGGGGGGGAGAGACAGAGACAGAGAGAGAGAGAGAGAGAGATGGAGTTAGAAAGAGGGGAATGGCAAAGGACAAAAAGATAAGTGAGAGATCAAGAGAGGAGGAAGAGATGTAGGGAGGACGTCTATACATTTGGTTGCACACGAACACGAGTGGTGATGACAAGACGTTCTGCATCACGCTGTCTTCTATAAATACCATCAGTCCCTCACAAGACTATCACTCTGTTTTCACTCTCTGTGTGTGTCTTTCATTCTCCTCTTACCGGCCTGGAGCTGTATGTGTAAGAGTGTATATTCTGTATATATGTGTATATATGTATATATATGTGTGTATATGTGTCTCCTGTCCAAACACGACCTGCAGGCGACCCGGGTGGACTTCTTCACCTAAGAAAACCCGTTCACAGTCAGCTGACAGACAGATTGTGCTCATTTCGTGGAATCGGCCGTTATTTTCATTCCGACGACTGTCTTGCCCCGCGGCACCACGCATTTGTTTTTTTTTGTTTTTTTAACATTTTCTATTAACCACTTCAACACCATCTGCAACCGTCGGAAACGAGCGCCGACGCCACGCGATAAAGACCCAACCATCTAAAAACACGAGCTGGCTTCAGGAAGGCCTCTTTTTACAACAGCGAAGCCAAAGCAAACAATACTTATCTTCTCTCTCCATCGCCGCCTCCATCCAAACCCTCCACTCCTTCATTCGTGCCAAAGTGTGACCGCGTCTCCAAGATAAAAAAAAAAAAAAAAAAAAAAAACAAACGTAAAAAGATCTCAACGCAAAGAGGGTCTTTCGCCCTGTTGTCTGGGACCATGCTGTGTCTCCATGCTGTGTCTTTGTCTGTCCAGATGTGGCCCCCGATAAAAGAGCCTATTATGCCCCGGCCTCCTCCAACAGCTGCACCCAAGACAAACAGGCCACTGCAGCACCCTTATCACAAACAGCAGGCCCGTGCCAGCTGGCCTGCCCGGAGCCCACGTGACCCCCCCCCCCCCCCCCCCCCCCGCCATTAGACTAATGGTCGATTAATGTTAACATTAGCGGAGCTCATGTCGGGCCAGATCTACAGGCCGACGCTCCTATGATGGATGGATTTTTTTTCGGTGGCCTCCCACAAGTACATCTGGTATCTTTTCCTCCTCATGTGATGATCCACCTTCCTTTTTTTCCTTTCGTCATTCAGGCAATTAGAACTTCATGGGCGCGAAGTGAGGCGATGCAAGGTGGATACAAGCGTAAGGTTTTTTCTGCTTTAGTGCACGGTGCTCCTCCCTGTCGGTGAGGCGTAGAAACGACACGCACAAAACAGTCGACACATCCGGTAAAACCGCCGGGGGTCAATTCACCTGTATAATACAATCTTGAGTGTCAAGCTGTGAGGAAAGCAAAGGTCGCTATCACAATGTAACACACCCTCCGTTCAGCGATGGGACCGAGCGAGTGTCTCGGGTAGATTATACCTAATAGATTATTCATTTCCTCGACTGCTCCGTCTTGTAAATGTGCAACTTTTAGTACACGGCGGGATGATTGTATGCTGTGTTGTTTCTTATCTGAAGGCTGCGTCGTAGAACAATAACTTCATCACAGGGGGAATAAATTCACCGCGAGTCACGATCGTCAGTATTCACCCTTTGGCCTATTTACTTGCCACAGGAAGGCTGTATCGCGTTGTCTGCGAACTTTGTCCGGCCGGAGCTCAAGTTCGAACCTTTACATCGCCCGGCACAAGGCGCAATACGTCAAAGTCAATTCTCTCACACTCGTGTGTACGGGAGCTGACAGCACGCTGGGAAAAAAGGTGCACGCAACTGGCAGCGACGCCTCCTGCTGTAGAAGATGCATTTGGATGGATGCTGAGAGGCAAGCGCTGACTACTGTAGCTGAATCTCCTCATAAGAGGATTGGAAACCGGGCCAGGCGCTGTCTGCTGAATAAAACATCATAGCTGGAGGGATCCTCCGCTGGTCAAATGCTTAGCTCTACACTGAGGGATTTGGAGAGGTGTGTGTGTGTGTGTGTGTGCGTGCGTTTGATGCGTGTTAAGAGGCGTTTTTCTCACCTTTTCGTATCGGCGAGACGGGGGTGACGGGTGCGATTGTGGCGAGAGAGAGGAAGGATGAATGAACACGATGTACCTTCGCATTGGTAGAACGCGCGCGGCATCAACACGCAGTCTTGAGCCTCAACAACAACCTCAACGTTAGTCTCAGACGCAGCAGCGCTAAAGGCCTGGGTCTGTTTTTATCTTCCAGCGCTCAGCAGATGCTTGGGTGGCGGGGGGGGGCAGAAGCGCTAGGTGTAACTCTCCCTGACGCCATGTGACATTTGAAAGCCAGCTCTGTTCCAAGTTGAAATGTTTCTGACGCACCGAGCGCCAAAAAGCATTCCCCGTATACGCCGGTCATTCGAAAAAGCAGCAACAATTCAGCTCGCCTTCGCATGGCCTCGAGCAAACAGGATTGTTTGAGGGAGTAAACGAGGCGATATATTTTATCTAACATTCTCCTTTATGTTTGCACAACATCCAATTCTCCTTCCCAGGACTTCTTCGTTTGAAAGAGTGAAATATTAAAGCCTCCGTGGATGTGCTGCCTTTCGTCTCTGAATAAATGATGGCCATAGAATATGTTAAAATTCAGTTATTAATGCTTTGCTGGGAGCGACATGAGATATTTACCTTATCTGACTCTGAGCTTCAAACACGAGCACCTGAACCGGCGGCCAGCGCAGGCAGACCCTTTCTCAACGAAAGCCGAGTGATTGGACGCCATCAAAAACCATCCCATTAATAAATCAACACAATGCATTGGTAATACAGTTTTGTTGCTCACCACATAAATGTTTCCAGGGTCTGTGGAAAGTTTTTTTTTATATATATATATATATTTTTTTTTTTACCTCTGCTGTAATTGGGCTATAAAGCAAAAGTGCAGTCTTTGATCTCATTGGCTCCTCGTCTGGCTGGCGCTCTTGACTGCAGCACCCCTATGGGCGCTTTGTTATTCGCCGCGCTTTTGAACGTCCATGCATTATTTGTGAAGCTGATATAATGATGCGCGGTGCCCTTTCGGTGCCTCCGTCAGCTTAGCGATGAACCATAACCCATTAACAGTACTAATCCCGGGATTGGAAGGGGAAGTCGGCGAACTATGACTTTGCAATCACGCGCGCACACACACACACACACACACACACACACACACACACACTGATCCCCTTCAACAATGAATAATTTGGGACACGAGAGGATATACCGAGATTCATTCTCTGCGGTCGCCGTGTCGTGTATACTTAAAAACACCCCGAAGGCAACAAGAGATGGCCGACATCCAAATATTAAGAGCGCTGCAACATAATATTAAGAGTACAGCAATTACTGGTTGCCAGGTTGTTCACAATCCCCCTAATCAGTGTGGGAGAGCGTCGCTGTGGCCATAAATCCTGGTAATAATAGCTCATTCCATCACTAAATAGCCCGTGGGGAGGTTTCGTCCTCAGGTGGACTTGCGGCGCGGTGACTCAGAGTCGTGGGCCTCGAGACTCGCATGAGACTAAATGAGCGGCAGATCACCTATACAGTATTGCGCTGAGGCGGACTCGGGGGGTGCTGGCTCGTCGAGACCTGCGTGGCCGATGTCAGACGGAGAGAATATTAAAACAACACTGGACCTGAGGGAGCGAGGGGAAAGAGCATGCTGCTTTCCCCTCGCTAACGGTCCCTTAGCGCTAGCGGGAAGCAATGCATGTGTGTGTGTGTGGGTGTCCCCTCGCTGACCCGAGCCTGCATGCTAACGCTAATCACATTGTACTTGGCTATATAATTACCTATCTCATTAGCCAAAACCCGAGGGTCATCGTTATTAGCTGTCACGCTAGCTGTTCTGCAGAACGGGCCACATGACGCTACGCTGTCTATGGCTAATTAATTGCACTTGAATGGCCGTTCATATTTCATAAATTTCATAAAGCTGTTACATTATGGAAGTAATACAAATTTGAAACACACCGTCACCATTTTCGTGTTTATTTGCGACCTTCAATGAAAAGAGCGGTTGATTTTTTTTAAGTATCGCGGTGCGTGCTATCCGTGCATTTGTACATGTGTTGCGTGTGTGTGTGTGTGTATGAATTTGTGTGGTGTGACCGTGTGTGTGTGTGTGTGTGTGTGTAAATTTGTTATTTTGGTTTCAGCGTAAAGCCCCTGAGCTGCGGCGAGTCACCTGTCACCTCTCATGTATCTATATGTTCGCGCTTTTAAAAGTGCTGAAAGGAGAATCCAATAAAACTGGACACTGGGATACACATTCCACACACACACACACACACACACACACACCCTATAGGCTCGCTCACACATGTGCCACACACTTAAAACGCATCTGTGTCTTTAGTGTCCAAACTCAAAACTTCTTATTTGATTTAAGTTGACTTTTTTATATTCTCTCTCTCACTCACACACACACACACACACACACACACACACACACACACACACACACACACACACATCCCCCACAGCCTATGGAAATAGCCTCGTAACCCCTGGTAGGACTTGAACAATAGCAGCACCCTGTTATATACCAGCCACCCACTGCTCTGCTGTTCTGCTCCTCTCTGCGCTGCCTATGCACACAGTCAGGTCCAAGCACGGGCAAATATGACATGTGGGTGGGTGCTGCAATGTACACGCAGATGCCAGAGTACGCAATGCGCCGACAGTATCAGCGTCGTGGCTGTAATGAGTCTGAACAAGTTAGACTGATCGACGCTCTTTACCTGTTTTCCCGGCTCACCTTTGAACGAGCTCAGTCAGTAGCAGGCAAGAGGAGAACATGTAATGATAAAGATCGCTTTACTCGCGTAGCGCCTTTCTAAAAACGACGTTTACAACGTGCTTTGCGTAAAAAACACATTGAGACAGTGAAGTTAAAGTAGCAGAATTAAATAAGATGAGAAAAAAAAACAAGAAAAGCAGAATAAATAAAGTAATAAAAGAGATAAATAAAAATAAAAATGAGATACAATTGACAGACCAGATAGTAATGCAACTGCCACACTGCCTCATAGTCAAATACCTGCTTGTACTCCAGCAGCATTGTGTGTGTGTGTGTGTGTGTGTGTGTGTGTGTCAGCTCCCGTTAATGGGAGTAACCGGCTGAGCTTAAGGCTCTGGGTGCTGGTGCACCGCTGCTATTGATCCTAGGTCTCTCTCTCTCTCTCTCTCTCTATTACACCGAGGACCTGCCTGCCATACCGTCTCCTACAGCAACAGCACTCTGAAGTGTCTGTGCATGCTGGGGTTTTTTGCAGCAGTATGAGATTTTTGACGGTCCGACTATATGCTCTGAGGAGAAACAAAATCGCAGTTCCGCAGGTTTTCAACCATAATTCAGTCAGAAGCATTTATTGCACGAAGGGTTTAGTTGTATTTGCCGGTACGGGCGCTGCTCTCCGGCGCGCTCCCCGCAGGAGTCCAAGCGGCGTGCTGAGACTCGGCAGGGAGCGCAATCACCCCGGTACTATACAGAACAGCACCCAGTAGACACGCGTCGGGAGAAATCGACAAGACATCATTCGCGAGTGTATTGATTAAGGAGGAGGAGGCCGAGGCGGTGGAGGCGCAACTGTTACAACAGCGTGTAGCAGGTAGGAAACCGCGGGGATGAAAGAGGAGCCGGCGGCTGAAGTGTGAAATACTGAAGTGTCAAAACATGATTGGTGTTTGGATCAGCTGACGATCGGCTGATGGAGCTGGGAGGGACAGGGACGATCAAATCAGCATTTTGTAATAAAAAGCTTTTATTGGGTCCTGCAAGGGAAACATGTAAAAGTAGAGCTGCCTTGTAGAATTCACAGTAGCTGCCGTTTGAAACAAGGAAAACATCACCGATTGGACTTTGGTGTCATGGGTTACACCTGTCCTATATGTGGAAACCATTTAATCAATACAGGAGCGAATGAGGAAACAGGAAGTGAATGCTTGCACTAGTAATCTCAAAGAGGCTCTAGCTCAGGGGTGTCAAACTGTGTGCCATGGAGGGCCGAGAGTATGCAGGTTTTCGTTCCAACCCAAGAATACAGCAGGTGATTTCACTGATTAGTCCCTCCTCTCTGGTTGAAGGTGTGGTAATCACTGAAATCACCTGCTGTATTCTTGGGTTGGAACGAAAACCTGCATACTCTCGGCCCTCCATGGCACACAGTTTGACACCCCTGCTCTAGCTAGTTAGGATGGTTTGAGCCTTTGGCAGCCGCTGTTATCAGACTTCATCAACAACCCCGCGGCCATTTTTGAGGTCTCTAAATTGCTCCTACACGACTGATTTAAGGAGCTGTTTTGATGGATATACGGCCGGGGTGCCGTCTCCTCTGTCGGCTAGCGTATAGCTCTCACGCAAACACACACACACACAAACGTGAATCACTCCGGTGAGACGTTTGACAGGGGGAAGTCTCACGCGACCGCAAGGTATAGAAGACACACAGACGAGAGATACGCTTCGAAAATGCCGAGGGAAAGAAAAACCACGGCAATTTGAAGCGTGGTTAATAGTGATACCAGCTAATCACTGCGTACGTAGTGCATAAGTCCAACCTAAACACACACACATGCCGCAAAGCAAATACAGGAAACGCTACACACAGAAACAAAAAAAAACAGAGAAACGGCAGAGTGAGAAAGAGAACAGGAAAAGCACCCACTGTGGATGTGGCCTTTTGAGCCATCAAAACCAAAGCCATTAAATCAATTTCCTCTAATCTGGACGGGGCCATCCCAGAGCAGGAAGCGCTAGGCTGCGAGCTTCCCCCCCCGGGAACGCCAGTCATTGTGCCCGCACGCTGAGCACAAACTGAGGAAGATCTGATTAGCAAAGTGCCTTCTTTTTCCTCCGCTGGGGAAGATGCCTGATCTCCTCTCTCATTCTTTTGTTCATTCATCCTCTCTCGCCCTCTCTCTCTCTCTCTCTCTCTCTCGCTCTGCCCACGCCGCTCGCTACAAGACTGTGTTTGGTTCATATCATCAGCACACACACACACACACACACACACATCCCCAAATGGCAACAACAGCTACCTACACACCTCATTACTGTGGATAAGGTACACCCACTCTGATGCTTGATGCTGATTTTATTCACGCCTCAAGATCCTTGATAATGATGTCACTCTACTGTATCTAATCAATACAATAATAATACAAATCAATACATACAGTTCTGCATGAAACACTCAATAAAAAGAGCAAAATGTATGTGTAGCGTTTCAGCTAACGTTAGCCAAGCAGCAGAGAAACCCGAGTTTATGCACCACCGCTTTTGTGAGGCAGCCAATCAGAACCTGTCTGATGCAGAGCCGTTGTTTTTTGCTTCGACGTGATTGGCTCACGGTCAGTGGTCAGCGGGGGGACAACGTTGGAGGCCGTACAATCGAGGCATTCAAACGTTCGTCTGTGTGGTGGGTGATCCCCATTATTTATCTGCCAAGTTTTTTATGTGTGTTAGTTTGGGAGCCTGGATATGAGCGGGGCGAACAATGGTATCTCTTTCTCTCTGGAAAAAAAAAACAAGGGAGTTTCTGTTGAGAGTCCTCCAACACTCCAAGCGTTCCCTATGACGTTGAGGCTACCGCGCTAATGCTGGGCTACTTCACCACGGATGATAGCGGCCTATCGCGTCATTCAATCTTCTCGCAGAGGGTAATTGAGTGTATTGGATGGCTTTTGTGTGCACATGCGTCTGTAGGGGAATAGTGCCTGTATCCTCTGCTGGTCCATTAGCTGACAATGGGCGTGTCTCGGGAGAGCATTATAAGAGAGGGGAGGAGGGGGGGAGGGCAGTGAACGGGCCTGTTCTTGAGGTAACCGTCTCACCGTTTTGTTCAACGTATGACAAAGCGGAGTGGGTTTTTTTTGTGGTTCGATTGTCTTAATGTGCATTTGTGTTACACGCCTTATATTGTTAATCGTATGACCACTAGTGAAATCAATCTCAATTCAAGTGAATAGCATCGAATGTGTAGTGCAGAGGTTGCACCCAGGCACCGAACAGCTCTTTTATTTTCCCCCCCTCCGTTCCCCTGGTCGTCATCTCTTCAGTTCCCTTGTTGCCGCAACAACACGTGTTCCAAACCACAACTTCCTGGTTGAGGCGCATGCCGATTGGCTCAGAGGGGTACATACCCCCAACACGCCCACTCCGAAATGCTCGCTGAGGTTCCTGGCACTGCTCTCTGGCCGTTACTGCCTCTGCAATTAGAGGTTTGCATTCTCTGTCATGTGCCTGCGCACCACACACACGCACACACACACACCCTCTTTCTCTCTCTCTCTCTCTCACTCTCTCTCACACACACACACACACACACACACAAAAACAACCCCCAGACATGCAGAAAAATACGCACAGCAGCAGCAGCAGCAGCAGCAGCAGCAGGCGCAGTGCATTAGCGAGCGTCAGAGCCGGGGCCACGCAGGACAGCTGCCAAGAGTGACCGGCCGCGTCAAAACACATCTCTCACACCTACGCACTCCGCGTCGTTCCACCGCCGTTCCGTTGAGAGGCACTCGGCGAAACACTCGGGAGAGAGAGAGGCCCGTGCTGTGGCGCCGACCGCAGAAACGCTCTCAAGACCAGAGACCCGCCGTGGTCCAGAAGGGGCCTTATGCCGCTACCTCTAGAAAATGAATGGCAGGAAATGAAAACGGGGAGTTCATTCCTGTGGGACAAAGAAGTTGTTCTAGTCGTAAACCTATATTCATACTCTGCGGCTTTTTGCGAGAGCCCACCCTTTAAACCACACTGTGAGCGGGGGGGGGGGCTTCATCACCGACCACCTATAAGGACTTTCCAGCTTCGCACCGCAAAAAAAAACCTGCCACCGCTGCACGAGTGTGTACGCATGAGAGAATGACAGCGCGAGAGAGAGAGAGAGAGAGAGAGAGAGAGAGAGAGAGGGTAAAAAACAAGCCTAATATTCTCCTAAAATTAGAAGGCGAGTGTGGTTCTGGGCCGCGGTCCAGCTCGTTCTGCTTGGCAGGTCTTTTATACTGGCTGAAACCATATTAAGGAAACGTAAAGCTGCCTTTTTACACGGTGAGTAAACACGACGCTGCAGCGGCACACGTCCTATATTAGGGGGAATTCCTGCCACTTCAGCTCCGGAGGAAGGCAATCAGCGGGGCGTTCGGTTCCACGAACGTTCGGGATTCGTGTGCAAAAACGCTCCGAATGAACTCTGAAACAAACCGAGAGCGTTTTGCCGCTCGTGAAAAACGAAGCCCTCCCGGTTCAGTTTGCATTTTTCATGACATGTTTGTCCCTCCACGGTCATCACGCCGTCGGCTACATACTTCCTCCATCTGCCCGCTCCGCAGAACAAACACAGTCTGAGCAGGAGACCAAATTATTTACTGTGGTTCAGCCTGTGAACCAAATATTATTGAAGGCACCGCAGGCCTGGTTGTTTAGTTTTGAATGTATTTCCTCAGCGCTGCCATGATTGTGTCAACATTGCACTTTTCATTTCATGCTGCTGGAAAAAATTGTGACGTGTTTGTGACCAGACATTGTTTTCATACGTTATCGAAACTTATTCTGTTGACGTTTGTACTGAAATTATATAAATAGAGTAATTATAAAAAATAGAATAGTTCAAATTCTATTTTTGATGCGGAACGGAAAATGTGCTGAGATCCCATTAGAGCGCAAGTACACGAGAAAAAGTCCTTTCAAGTGAACGTACAGGGAACCGAGTTTATTTTCAATTGGTCCACAGAGAACTTATAGAGTTGATAAATCATTTAAAGAGGTTTAAATGTGAAAACCCCCAAACCACTGGAATTAAACTGCAGGAAAATGAATGACACTGGGATAAAAAAAAAAAAAAGAGAACAAGTCTAGACAAAAAAGCATTTCATGTATGTTTTGGCCCAGAGACCCTTTGTTGTTTTGCATTTTGATTCCCCATTATAAGGAATAGGCGAGCCGGGGAAGCCACTAATGGCCCCGCTTGTCTTCCTACCTTTTCAGACCTTTTTGATGTAGGTTAAAGTTTAAGGCTATAATGCACTGAGCGGAATTCCAGGCCCGGCTGCCAGGTAATGACCCTAATCCTTTCCGAGCAGGAACCGCTACCAGAGGCGGTAATTTGTTTCCCCTGGGGGGGGGGGGGGGTCAGGGGGGGTGAGCGTATAGGTGGTAGCGCGCCAGGGACCGGCAGGCATAGGTAACCTGGCCACCATCGATAATGGTAATTAAATGAGAGGAAACGTGCTCCCGTCCTGCAATACCACAGAGGAGAAACGAAGGAGAGGAACAGAGGGCGGACGTGAGAGGAAAATAGAGCGAGGTAAATGAAAAAAAAAAAAAGAGGAGAGACGAGAAGGTGAGGAAGATAAACGATAGTTAAAAAGGCAGATGGTTTTTTTTCGGCGAGAGAGAGAGACAAAGCACAACGGGACAAAGAAGTACGAGAGAGCCAGAGGGTAAAGAAGACACACCTGGGGGTGGTGGTGGTGGGTGGGGGGGGGGGATCACATGTCAAATTCACAGCATAAAAATGAGAAAAAAAAAATGCAATTATGTCACATAGCTGCAAATTGCTGGGTCAAAAATTCAATTGTCAGCAGTCCAAAAGGCAGTAGCAGTGCAGCGGGATCAAGGGCTAAGCCTAAATAGGCCTTGGTTAAACAAAGCGTGTTTAAGGTCGGAAGATGAAGCACTTACATTAAGCACCTGTAAAAACACGCGCCTCTCTCATCCTGAGCTCTGGATTTCGTATTTCATCCGCATCGTGAAATACACACTGCAACCAATCATCTGCAGTGCCATACTGTACGCTGATATAAATTCAACTACTTTCAAGGCCACCCATCCATTTAAGTTTTCAGGGCTTATTTTACTTCTAAAACTCACAACCTGTCAAGGCTGCTCTGAGGCGAGTAATAAAGAGAGATAGACAGAGGGGGAGAGGGAGAGGGGGAGGGAGAGAGGGGAGAGGGGGGAGCGGTAGCCTAGCGGCTTGCTGCATGAAGCCAGTCCCTGGGGTCGTGAGTGTGTGTGTGTGTGTGTGTGTGTGTGTGTGTGTGTAATGGTGGTAATTAGCTGATCAAACAGATAGACGTGAACCAGACTCATGCTGTGGTGGGGCTCTAATCCACATCGTTAGCTATGAGTGTATGTGGTATTTGCATGGCTTGTGTGTGTGTGTGTGTGTGTGTGTGTGTGTGCGTGCATGCACTTAGTGTGTGAAATCCACCATTAGGCTCTAATATCGCGACCCGCTATGATAGCCGCCAGAGGCACCCCACAAGCCCCTGGACACGCATTTGAGGAGCCACTGCGAGGGGATGACTGTGGAGATTAGTGAGCGAGCTGATCCCAGACCAGCTGGGGACAAAAAAGGTCTTTCTAACAAGTTTCCACCAGGCTAAATAAAGTTGATTCGGCCTTGGTAAGCACTGAGTATTTTTCTAATCTTTATCCATGAGCTGCTGTAGCATGGAATCAATAACCAGAGAGCTCACAGGGTCGACTGATCTTACCGTAATTGCAATATTTGAACTGAGTCTCCAACTGCTGCAACCTTTACAGCCAAGGACCCAAAAAAGAAAAAAAAAAAAGTCTAGTTTCTAATCCCGGGATCATGTGGACCCGCCAGAGGTAGACCTGCGACCCAAACCCCCCCAAACCCCGGGGGCCCCAACCGCTTGTTAAAGAAACCAGGCCCTAGCTGGAATAACTGACCCGACGTCCCACCGTATCCCACTGTGAGGGATAAAAGTCTACACATGCTCCATCCATCCCGTAGCCACCTCCTCCTCCTCCTCCTCCTCCTCCTCCCATGACATGACATTTACAAGCTGATTGATGGGGACGATGGCCAGGCGGCCGTTGTGCGTTCGCCGCGATGCCGTTTGATCAGCAGAATCCCACCTAATAACTGCATGTGCTCATATGATGATGTCATCAGCGGCGGCCGGGGCCCCCAGGTGAAATACTGTACACGCAAGGAGGGGAAAAAATACATGCTGACATGTCTGGGGAAAAAAAAAATCTGCTCTGCCTCATCTGATGGGGAGGAGAAAGGAGTGCGACATGTTCTGGCGGGGGTAACAAGGATGTCTTTATGCCCCGCCCCCCCCCAAAGTATGTTTTTAAAAACATCATATTTGTTCCTGAACGGTTGACGACGCGGCGTGTGAATGTTTACACTCTGTCATACATGATGTCCGAAAGGATCGTAAAGTAGTAGAGGACACGCACACACACACACACACTATAAATGTCTTAACAGCCATGGTCACACTGTCTCTCTCTCTCTCACACACACACACACACACACACACACACACACACACACACACACAGACAGAGTTGCTGTTTTTGGGTCCTCTCCAGGTCTGGTGCTGCTAATAAGCAGGCGTTTTCTGAAGCAGGGCAGCGGCAGTGTGTTTCTGTTTATGAAGTGAGCTGACTGGTGGGTGTGTGAGGAGGAGGAGGAGGAGGAGGAGGAGGAGGAGGAGGAGAGGGGAGGCGACAGACAAGTGGATGTGGAAGAGTCATTAGACTCGGGGAGAGAGAGAGAGAGAGAGAGAGAGAGATGAGAGAGAGAGAGAGATGAAGAGAGAGAGAGTTTTATTTGTTCCACTTCATTATCTGATGTGATTATCTGAGGATTTTGTTCAGAGAGGGAAATCTCTGATGACACGGCGAGCCTTTGACCTCCAGGAGGGATTTCATTTGGAAAAAGCAAAAACAAAACAAACAACAGCGACTGTACGCTACATCATCATCATCAGCCCGGGCAGCAGAGCCTCGTAGAGCGCGATGCATGGGGCCAAAAAAAAACCCCCACACACAGCCTCCTCGGTTTCACCCCCATCTAACGGTTGCAAGAAACTGCACCAGGAAACAGATACAGTATAACTTACATGTAACGGCTGCAGTCATATAGACGGCCCAGATTAGCGCGCTGCTCCCTTCGGGCGTGTTGCGACAAAATGCAAACGGGATGGAAGTCTGAAACGTAAACAACAGATGCCGTGTACTATCCTGGTAACGCGGGGGGGGTGAACCTGAGCAACCAGCGCGGCAACCGTGCAGCAACCGCACAGCAACCGTGCAGCACGTTAAAAAAAAAACGTTTTAGCTCCATTTATACGCGTTGACACGACGCCAAGGAGAGAGAGGAGCGACACGGCTAGGGGGCAACGTTAGCGGCTCGCTAGCGCCGACCGCGCCTTGGAATAGAAGGCAAATAAGGCCCAGAATAAGCACCCGGGGGTGACGTCCACAAATACAGATCAAAATGCCTGCAGGGAACATGAAGGAGAGTCTGGCCTTCAACCGCCACAAAAAAAGGAGCTCACTTGTGTGTGTGTGTGTGTGTGTGTGTGTGACAGCTACGAATAAACACACACACACACACACACACACACAGAAAAAGCAGCAAGAGTAGCAGCAGTGAAGTGCGGTGGTCAGCTGCGGGGTCGGCAGTGTGTACTCTCTCCCCGCTAATGTATTCAATCTCCCGTAAAGCTAACGCCTGTCAGGAGGAGAGAGAGAGAGAGCAAAAAAAAAAAAAAGAAGAAGAAGAAAAAAAAAAAAAGAAGCTTGCTCACTTCAGTCGCTGTGAGCGGGCCGGCTGGCCACACAGTACACACTCTATCCCTTCCCCACACCCACTCTGTTTGCCAGGAAACCATTCCTTATGGCCTGGTCGCAAATAGCTGCCAAGCGCGGGGGGGTGGAGGGGGGGGGCATGATCAATGAGCTGTGGACAGGGTGGCAGGGGACAGCTAGCTAGTTAACCTGCTAATGCTTTGACAGAGACCAGAAAAGGCACTGTAAGGCTAATGGAGTCCTCAGTCCTCAGTGTGTGTGTGTGTGTGTGTGTGTGTGTGTGTGTGTGTGTGTGTGTGTGTGTGTGTCTCTGGGCCTCTTCATTACTAGCAGGAGGAGGACACTGTCTGTACACACTGCTACTGCTTGCTTGCTTCCAACACGCCTCCCCTTGCCTCCAGTGTTTGCGCGTGTGTGTGTGTGTGTGTGTGTGTGTGTGTGTGTGTGTGTGTACCCACCGACTTGTGTGCGAGCGTGGTTTGCAGCCGTAACGTGTTTACTGTGCTAAAAGAGTTGTCAATGTTTGTATATATATGTATGTGTGTGTGTGCATGTGAGGAATATGAGGGTTAGGTGTGTGTGTGTGTGTGTGTGTGTGTGTGTGTGTGTGTGTGTGTGTGTGTGTGTGCGGCAGAAGAGGAATGTCTGTGTGTGGTGCTTGTATGTTTGCGTGTGGTACGTGCGCATGTGTATGATTATGTACATCTGCGGGAGAGCGGGAGCACGAGCGCCGGTGACTCGGCGGGTTTTGGCCCCGAAAAAGCCTTCACAGGCGTGTGTGTGTTCTGCAGCGGGCGGGCGGGCGTGCGGAGAGAGAGAGAGAGAGAGAGAGAGAGAGAGAGAGAGAGAGAGAGAGAGAGAGAGAGAGAGAGAGAGAGAGAGAGAGAGAGAGAGAGAGAGAGAGAGAGAGAGAGAGAGAGAGAGAGAGAGAGAGAGAGGAGGAGGATAGAAAGGGGCGTGGCGGTAACGTGAAGCTACATGCCGTTCCTCTCAACGCCATTTTTTTTTGCATGTGTTTTTTTTAGACAGAACGCAAGTAGAAAAAATGTCCGTCTCTATATCAAGTCGCTTCTTAGTCAGGCGATTAGGCACTGAGAGATCTAACAAGGGGGCAGTAAAACGCGTTGGGAGCTTGTACCCGATGAGTAGATACAGTGCAGACATTTTGATCCGAACACACGTCGGATGTGCGGACTCCTACTCATTCTTATCCTAGCATCCTCTCTCATCCCAGCGTCCATAAAAGGCTCGATTGGGCCAAATCCCTTCCGACTACGATAGCAGGACGAAAACCGTATTACCACACGACGCTGCCTTTTTAAACCTTTTAGACTCGATAACGCAGGTCTCTGTTCTTAATGAGGTTTTGTTAACGGCGGTGGCATGAGAGCAAAGTGTGTTTCAGCTGACGTCAAGCAGATCGCTGTTGAATCTGAACCACCAGAGGAGAGGGGGAATAAAGGAGGGGTGCGCCACAACACACGACCGGTTGACGAGTCGCGCGAGGACGTTCGTCGCCATTTGTATTATTATTTTGTTTTTGTATTTTTTGATCAAAAATGAATCAAAATGCGCAGGTCATGCTTGTTTTTATGGCTGATAATATTTGAGTTATTTTGCCCACTGCCCAATACAGAGTTCCCCTTAGCTCACAACTGTATTTGTGGTGGTAGGGCATCCTGGGGGGAGGTCAAAATAGACGTCTTGAACATTTCATTTCAACACATTCCCTTTCATAGTAACGGATATCGTTGTAGCTACTCGAGCAGAGAGATTAGTCTCTGGTGTGACGGAGAGCGTGAACGCGATACGTTAACAGATCCATTCAGATCAATTTCTATACATTGACCAACTTTTTATTTTGTGGAGCTCTTATTGTGGCGGTGCACCACAGATGAGCCTACAGATGGGAAACACTGCGAATAACCTCATGTCGAATTTTGGCATTTTTTTTGTATACGGCTAGGCTACGCTCACTTTATCGTTCGGACCACCCACCGACTGCTCCCACCGCGAAAAATAGGAGCGCGGGCAAAATGCCACCTACTAAAAGCGAAGGACCCTCGTGAAATGTCTAGGATGTCTATAAAAATATATCGGTCACCTGCTGAAACGTCCCGGCAACATGATGAGGGAAGTTCAGCCGTTTTAAGAGCCCCTGAATAAACAGCTCCTCTGTTAGCGTCGAGATGAATGAGCTACATTAGAGGAACGCTAAACCGTGACCAGGATGTGTGTGTGTGTGTGTGTGTGTGTGTGTGTGGCCTGTGGCAGTGATAAGGCCAGAGAGAGTTAGGGATGACATGCAGGTGAGGCTTCATCAGACTAGGGACACACACACACACACACACACACACACACTATATTCTTTTAACCCCACTCTTAATCCTAGCAGCTACATGCTTAATCTGAATTTAACTCCGCTCCTTGCAGAGGGCAGGAATGCAAGTTGGGAGATTATATAAACCTCTCGGGCTATACTGCTGCTCGCTGGAGCGGTTCACTGGGTGCACACGTCCTCATCAGCACCGCGGCGAAACCGAGTGCCCTCATTTCTTCCCACGCCAGTAATTTCTTTCCATAGGCTGCTGCGCTTGTACCGCCGATGCGCCGTCCCTGCGGAGGGGGGGGGGGGGGGGGGCCTTGTTTGGGCAGTTGGCTTTACTTCAGGTGTTAAAAATAGGTCACGCGATCTAAAAAGCACAATAGTGATTAGTGCAACTTCCAAAGCAAAGACGCAGGGTTTTTTTTTTTTTTTTTGTCTTCCTCTGGGGAAAAGGTGTTATTCTAGTGCTGTGCAAAATCCCTGGCCTACATTCAAGTTACCAAAAAACTTCTTTACCGGATCTAAACAGTAAATCCCTCCCTGTTAGTACATACATGTCCTCCTGTAGTATTTTCTTCCAAGGGCCGACAAAAGAAATAGCTGCGTCCACACGTATTAGAATATATGTTGATTTATTTCGTACCAAATTCACATTAAGATACGTGTCAGGACTAAGAAGTATCACCATGGTGATTAAAACCCTATTAATTGTCTGACGGAGGCTGTAGCTGACCTTGATGCACTGCAATAGCTGACATGAACAATCAATAGGTCTGCATGTTGACACGGTGTATGCCCACACACACACACACACACACACACACACACACACACGTACACACACACACACACACACACGCACGGCGGTTCACAGGTTGCAAATAAAACATCACGAGCGTCAAATCACTGCAGAGAGCACTTTGCGTTCCCTTTTCAGTTCGAACGGAGTCAGGTGCTTATCTGACTCGGTGCCAGCTGCCTGCTAATGAAGTCAGTAAATCAACATCCATGTTCATTTAGAATGTAAACACCCGATTAAAAAAAACACGAGCGGGCCACCTGAACGACTCGGTTCAAGCAAGGCATCCGTCTATTCCTGAAGAGACACGGCGGGTCTAGAAGCTCGGTGACGGGCTCAGGCGTTCACAACACCAACTGGGTCAGAGCCACGAGGACGCCGGTGGTATAACACTCACAAACAAGAACACAGACTAAGCCTGAAAAGCAAAGGGCCCACGCTGCACGATGTATACCCTCACACGGTGTTGTGCTAAGACTTTAGATCGACGTTGGACTGCCAGTGAAAAAAAATCACAAAACATTCCTATGTGATACTGTCTGTTATTCCAGGTCTCTCTAGGATTAGGAGATATAGATATATAGACTATCTCATCCCACACAACTAAAGCGAGTATATGAAGAATGAAAAATGTGACTCTACCAAATGATCCTCGACGGTCCCCCCGCAGGTGGTGTAACCTCACCAGAGGTCAGGGGGACCAGGACTATGAGGGGGGGGGGGCAATGGAACCAGGAAGTGACGAGAAAAGCTGAGCCAGGAAGTCAAATAAAGCCATTCGGTCAAAACATCTTCTTCATCACCCGATGAAGACGCTCTTCATTTAGCCAGTCAGTTCTTGTCTTTGTTCCAACTGAGACGGGCGACTGACAGATTATACGTCACTTTGTTTTTCTAACACCACTGCTGCTGCTGACATGACTCTCAGGCTACTGCTTGCTGTGTGTGTGTGTGTGTGCGTGTGTGTGCATGTGCGCTAAGGATAAGGGTGGGTGAGAGTGTATGTGTTTACTACATACAGATGTGCGTATATGAGAGTGTGTGTGTGTGTGTGTGTCTGTATCAGCAGCCGTCCTGCAGCACCAGGTGAGATTTATGAGGTGTTAAGAATGTTAGCCTGCAGCCCAGCGATGGGGGGACCAATCCCACCGGCCCACTCCCTCTCCGCCTGCCCCGCGCCCCCCCCAGCCTAACACCCCTCCCGTCTCCTGCACACGCACGCAAAAACGCATGCACGCACACACACACACACACACACACATACTTGCGCACGCATCAACCCCTGAACCTCAAAGTGTAAGCCTAATGTCTGCAACACCCCCGCCCACCCCTAAAATACCCACTTCCTGGGGCAAAACACACCTTCTAAAATATCCCACCTCCCCCCCCCCCCCCCCCCCCCAACCCCCGTCCACTCTTCCACTTTTCTTTTCCAGATGACGAAAGCTCTCCTCCTCCTCCTCCTCCTGTGGAAAAATCACACATACTGGCCTTTCCTCTGGCCAGGCAGCACGGTGGGGATCGCTCCAACAGAAGGGCTTGGAGGGGTCAGTCTTTGAACCGGTGACAACGGAGCGTGTTTCACAGTATTTACACGCCTCGTCAATCACTCCGGAGCGCCCGACTTTACCGGATGACGGTGAAGACCCTCTGTTTCCGTGACACGACTACTATGGAGTCTGGAGCTAACGCACGCGCACGCACGCGCACGTGCACGTACATAGCGTGCACGCAGGTCGACGGTGCTGGTGCAAGTTTGTCTTCCGTTCCGTTTTGACTGTCGCCACGTTAAAATGATTTTGCAGGTTTTGCAAGTGGAGCACCGACTACAGCCGCTGTTAGTTGGCCTCGTGTTGATTTGAAAACTCACACTAATTGCCATTCAACTTAATGTCCATTCCGCTCTACCATTAAAGCCTTTCCCACCAAACATCTGTCCCGACAACTCTGGGGGATATTCTGTCCCATTCTGCCCGGTCTAGCTGTGCATGCTCTGCCTATGCTGCTTCCCTAATGCTGCAGGGACTTAGAGCAGGATTACACTCCAATTATACGCTTCCTATTCTCTCCAGCTGTGCAGAGAATGGAGAGAGAGAGAGGGGAGAGGAGAAACATTCATACCTGTAGATTGAACAGGTCTCAAAGTTTGTTCTGAAGCTTGAAATACAGGAAAAAAAACATTATTGCAGGACTGTGGGAAGATTTCAAGAACTGATTGGTGGAGATTCTTAGTAGAGATGGAGTTTGATTTAAGGATGGGTGTTTGAATTTCCTGTCTTTTGAGTTCAATTAACTTAAAACAGATCCTTGGTTACCGATAACAACTCACAAAACACTGACAAATACAGATGCTCCGATGTGCTCTGGATGCTGGGTGCTTGGACTGGGAGGGGGAAGAGAACAGGTCTGTCGTTATTTGTTTGTTATACTTGCAACTGGTTTTGCAACAGTTGCAATCAGATTATCTTGATAACGCAGCTTACGCTGGCGAGGAGTGCAGTCGAGTCACACCACAGCCAAGCTGGTGTCACTGTGTTTATAGTTACATAATGTCAAAGTTAGTGTTTGTTAAATAATAATAATAATACATTTTATTTGTAGAGCCCATTTCCTTAAAAAGTGCTATGGTATATAAAAAAAAAACCCATAAGTTTAATAACAACAATAGTGGCAATGATTATAAAGCTAAAATTCAGGAATTTCTGGCATTTTATTTGGCTTCTATCAAAACCCCACCCACATCCGGTCTAAACCACGCCCCCTTCACACATTTTTTATTTAATTTTTTTAATGTATTTATTTTGTATTTATTTATTTTATCCGAATACAAATACAAATATAAATAATTTTTTGGGTTGAACAAATACAGATACAAATACTGCCAACACCCGTGCACCCACACTATTACTCTAAATCAGTTTTAGTTGTGCACTGAGCCACTGAACACCTGAGCAGCAGCTCTGCACGTAGTCTAGCAGGAACAAACGTCAGATTTATTAGACAGACAGTTTCGCCCGTTGAGGCCTCGTCTGTAATCACGCTGATGAAACGGGGATGGGCCGAACACAAGTCCGATAAATCAGAGGCGTTCATTTGCAAAGCGAGCGTCGACCTCTCCCGCCTCTGATAAACGAAACACTCCCACGCCGTGTTGAATGATGCGTTGGCTCGGCACGCCCGGCGCCGACCGGGGCTCAGGGTGACACTGCGGGAATACAAAAACTTTTTCTTTCCTTCTCCGGCCAAGCGGGAGCCGTTGCCATTAATATCAGGAATCTAAGCTCAGCCTGCAAACACGCTGCTATAAAAAAATTTAAAAAAACACTCGTGGAGACACATGGAAAAATGGAGGGGAAGGCGAGGGAAGGAAGTAGGCACAGAATCATTGCATTTTTGCATGGCAGGTCGAGGGGGAACGCAAGACCCTATTTGGGAATGTCTGACAAGCCGTCATCGGGAGTCAATAGAGCTGCCTGAAGGCACGGCTATAAGTTACAGAGTCACTGTGTGTGTGTGTGTGAGAGAGAGAGAGAGAGAGAGAGAGAGAGAGGATACAGCACAGTGCGTACTGTTATGGGTGTACAAGTACAAGAGAGACAGATACTACGTGTACAGTCACCTGTGTGTTTGTGAGGTGGTTAATGATTCCCCCAGCCCTGCCGGGTCGCGCGGTCCGTCTCGTCTCCGCCCTGCCAAGACATAAACAAGAGGATTGTTCAGAGGTGGCTGAGCAGAGAGGGCGAGAGAGAAAGAGAGAGAGAGAGAGGGAGGGCGAAAGCATATAGAAAACAAACAAGGCCAACAAGGACACCCACCCCTCCTCCTCCTGAAATCCTCCTCTCCCTCGCTCACGGTCCTTCTTCTATTCTCTCTGGTTCTCTACATCTCTTTTCTGTCCTCCTCCCTTCATCCCTCCCTCTCGTTCCTCGACTCCGCTCCTCCTCGCCTTCCTTCTCCTCCTTCCTCCTCCTCTCTCCCCATCCCTCCCTTTTATCCCCCTTCCATATTTCTTTCACTCCCCCTTCCTCCCCGCCTCCCTCCCTCTTGTCCTCCGGAGGAAAAATAATCCCCCCCGGCCTCGAGGGCCTCGGCCTGTTTACCTCACAGACAGACATGAAAGCCAAAACATCCACCCGCCGGCCTGCGTCACGGTCACGGCTCATAACGGGGGAACGTCTTCCCACCGCTAGCGCCGCTGGCTTTCATGTCGGCGCGGGAGCTAGCGTTAGCATGCGCGCTACAGCCTCCCGCCACCTGTGGGGGTCGAGGCTTTGATGTTTACCAGCCCGGCAAAACCCCCCTCAGATAAGGAGCCAGTTGCAGGACGGTGAGGCTCGCTGCTGCAGCTCAGACGTGAACTTGTGTCAATAATACTATTCCCGGTGATGAGTAGTGGAACAACCGGCAGTGACACATCTATAACTGATATCTCACCACCTTTTTTTTTTTTTGGTCAGAAGTAGTCATCAGCATCCTCTCAGCATCCTCCTCACACAAACGAGATGACAAGCACGTTGCACCTCCACGCTCACAGGGGAGGCAGCTGAGAGGATGCAACCGCCAATTGTAGGGGTGTAGCAGAAGAGAAACCTAATGACTAGTGTAACAAATTACAGGGAGTAGATGTGATACGTGACATTACTTGAAATGAGTAATATGTTACTTTCATCCGTGACAACCCCCCCCCCCCTCCCCCCCGGCGCTGAAGGTAAACCGGTGAGCCCGGGTTGTTGTTGTTTTTTTTGCTCTTATTGAGACAGAAAACATTACGACAGGATTCTCCACAGAGAGGGAGGGGACATGGCGATAGAGTGAGAGAGTGAGAGAGAGAGAGAGAGAGAGAGAGAGAGAGAGAACCAGCCTAACTGGAAAGTGCTCTGAGACCCCGACGGGAAGGAGGAAGCTGTTAATGTCGTTACAGTCCCATCGGAAGGGAAATGCCGGGAGGAATGCCTCTGTGTGTGTGTGTGTGTGTGTGTGTGTCACATGCTCTACTGGTTTACGCCTGATGGAATACGTGTGTTTTGCAAGGACATGTGTGTGTGTGTGTGTGTGTGTGTGAGATGATGTGTGCATTAAGCAATGGTGTATGTGGTGATGTGAGGGGGGGGGGAGGGGCAAGTGGGTGGGCGGGTGATTAAATATGGCGGTGCGGGGGAAATCCCCTCTGATGGACGGATGGACGGACGGATGGATGGAGGGGGGCAAAAAGGGGGCGGCGGCCTCTCGACATGCTTAATTCGTGTCTGAGTACATGAGGTCAAAGCTCACCCGCTGAGTCGCTGGAGGGACGCGGCGCGTAGACGCCGTCAGATGGCGGATCAGGAGGATTAGCGAGGCGTTGATGATTGTGTCTACGCGTGCATGTATATGACCCGCCCGGGGAAAAAGTTCACTTCGGGAATACGGGTCGGAAAAAAACGCCGCGGAGATACTAGCCCGGCACACGAAGACTGAGGGCGGGGGTCAACTATTTAGCCCCTGACAGATCGACCCTCCCACACCAGATGATGGATGGCGTTGCAGAAGAGAAGAAGGGGAGGTTGGGGGGGGGGGAGAAGAAGAAGCTTGAAGGCAGAGCGACGTCACATTGAAGAAGAAGAAGAAGAAGAAGGATGGGCTTGTTTGTGTGTGTGTGTGTGTGTGTGTGTCTTTTGGAAAGCTTCAAAGTAAAAGTCTCCCCGTTCTCGCTCAACTCCCCTCCCGAGCAACGCCACGGGCCCCGCCGCTGTGCCAGCCTGGCCCCGTTCACCACCCCGCCGTGACATGAATAGCTCCCTTTGTCGCGGTGAAAAATTCCACCGGCGAGTCTCTTAATTAGCCGGGGGTGGGTGGGGGTGGTGGGGGGGGCTTTTCCCCTGAGGGCCAGCCAGAGAGACGAGGAGGAGAAAAGGTAGCTGCGCCGCGGTGGGAAATCGGGCAATCGCGTTAAGCAAAAAAAAAGTCGTGTGTCTGAAACTAACTGACGACATAATTCGGGTGTTCTGAAAGGATAAAGAGAGTGAAAGACCGAGAGATAGAGAGAGAGAGTAAAGTGCCTCTAAAAATGTATCACTCAACCCAATTGAAGGCATAATTTGCGCATTCAGAAAGGAAAGGAAAGAGAGAGAGAGAGAGAGAGAGAGAGAGAGAGAGAGGAAGGTGGTTCTTGGTTTTCCGAGCAGGGATCTTTTCCTATTGTTGCTGAGTTTGTCGGAGAGCGTCTCCCTCACAGTCATCTGCCCGTCCACAGCTGCAGCTTCGGCTAGCGGAGGTTCATCAGTACTGTAACCTGTGTGGCTTCTGCACAGACACGGTCAGCAGGTTCTGCTGAGCGGTGACAGGTTTTGTGCAGCACGTGCCAAAACTGCGATTCTCGATATTGTTATAAGTAGAAAAAAAAGCATGCTGTGACCCTGGTGAGGGCTCGTGCACTGTGTGTGTGTGTGTGTGTGTGTGTGTGTGTGTGTGTGTGTGTGTGTGTGTGTGTGTGTGTGTGTGTGCGTGTGTGTGTGTGTGTGTTGTGTCTACGATGCATTGTGGAGGAAAGTAGAGGGGTGAAAGTACCGCTGTTCTTTGTGTATATATGTGTGTACTGTATGTTTGAAGGTTTTCTGACCCCCGGGTGCACGTCGAATTTCACCGTGCGGCAGGTGATCGCAGGCTCACGTGCTATTTTTTTTTTTTTTTTTTTGCATCGTACATAGTGTGTCTAGACTGATGCTGCTGCGATGTCAGATACCATGAGGTACACGTATCATACTTCATGCCAAGTGCTTTCATGAGGTCTTAAAACTGTCTCACTGTTATTTTCTCTAACTGAGCAACAACCAGAATGAAATCTGGGAAAATGACTTCAAATGTTTTTTTTAAATGGTGTTGAATAGCATTTGATAGTGACTGTACATTTTTTTAAAAAGTACATAAACAAATACACAAGCGCACGTGGGAAGGAAGTACTTTGTACCCCAGAGGGATCAGGAATAAGGTCATGGCACCGCGGGTTGGAGACCTTCACGACGACTTCCTACTTCGTGTGCAAACAACAAAAGCGACCAGGGGAGCAAACGAGGAAACAACACGAGGTCAGGGATCGATCACGCACGCAGACGTAAATGAATTTTGATAGCTTAGCACGACGGCTGCAGAGAAAGAAACGAGACCGCCGGGGTTTATTCTACGCGTGGCTGTCTCCGCTGCCCCCGCGGCATCAACTGTTGCTGCGCTGGAAGGATCGGGGATAACCACATCATTCACCCACTGTGTCACGAAGAATAGATCCACTCCGCTCTACCGCTATGCTCTGGGAGGTTCGCTGTTTGACTGTATATGGTTCGAACAGTTCAAAGTGAAGGCATAAAGAGGCCGTTCATTTTTTTTCTTTTTTTTTTTCTCCCCCCCCGTAGTGAAAAAGAGAATTAAAACGTTATTAGACGAGGGAATGTTGACCTGTGATTTACCTCGTCGTAATGTGCAGCATGTGTTTCTGGTCACGTTGATTTAGTAGCGCTTAAACACACAGACATGACTCTTTACCCTTAAAAACACCCGACCGTAAAACAAACGAGTATGTCTATTAAAGAGATAATCTAAGCAAGCATGGATACCAAAGTACATCACCAGGTGAGATGTGCTGCTTCTGTGCGCCTCTGCTTCTTTTATCCTCCATTTTCTTAGAGGAACTTTGAATGCTGATGCATAGACACACATAGACAGATACTCTACTGATCCCCAGGGGGGGTTCTGGGGGTTCAGCGGCATAAAAGTATCTAAAAAAAAAAAAAAAAATACACACAATGAGTAGGCTTAGATAAAATGCATCAACAGCTCACCATGACCAATTGTCACCCCCCCCCCCCCCCCCCCCACCCCCACCCCCCTGACCAGCTCTGCCCCACAGCTCCCAAACCCTTCACATTTTCAAAGGGAAGCTGCGCATTCATACGTCCACACACCATGTGGATACAGTTTGTGCAATTTAAAACAATCGGTTATGGGACGTCATTTAAGACATAGTATATTTTGAGGGAGACCAAAGAGTCGTGTCTCAGAACCAAAATAGTCTTTCTGTAGTCTTTTAGTATTATTCAATCGGAGACAACAGATGATGGCCAAAGGAGTAACAGACGCCGCTGAGCTGGTACAGATCTTCTCTTCTCCCGAGCAGCAACGGCATCGAACTCATAACAATCCTTCATGAGTGGAAGCCCATGCTGCGGCCAAACAGCACATTTTGACATTTCCAAAAAAAGCTTCAAGACACGCTTGTTTTGTAGAGTTGTGCTTCCTCTACTAAGCAACTGAAAAACGAAAAAAATAAAAAAAATAAAAATGAAAGCGCTGCCAATCCACAGCGGACTTGAGTAAGTCCAAAACAGAAGTAGAAAGAGTGCACACCCGCTTCAGAGGAGGTTCAACTGAAAACACCTCCGGGCTAGATACTGTCAGTGGGGCCCCCAAGTTCACCCCCCACCCACACCCCCCCCCACCCTCCCAGTGAGCACAGCCCCTTCTCTGGTGGCAAATGTAAGGCTTTGAAGTCCTGGGAGAGATGGGGGGGGGGATTCACTGGCCTGTCACAACTGCTATGAATGATGGTGGATGGAGAAGATCAGATCCTTGCCTTGCTGTTTCGCCTGCAGGGGAAACAGCAGACGGGGAGGCGTGCAAGGCCAGACGTGGTGAGACATAGAGAGCTTCTTGTACGCTCAGGCTACGCCGCTAAGCATAGCCTTAGCATAAAAAAAAATTAAAAAAAACTCCGATTACACCCTCAATTTCAAGTTGAGTCAGCTAAAGAAATCATAATCAACCATAAAGGCTGGCAGGCAATTTTGAACACATTAGTTCCCTCCAGAAAGTCTTTCAACAGCGCTCTCCTGTAACAACGGAGTGGTTTCAAAGTGGAGTTTGAAAAGGGATGCTGGTGTGATGTCGAAGCAGGGGAGATTGAAAGTGAAGCGTTTTTGATCCAGCGGTGAGCTAGACCCTGTGCTAGACCGGGTTTTTTTGCATCATGGCGGCTCTGGTGGGGCGCCGGGCTCAAAAGCGACGGCGACGAGTTAGGCGCCACGCGAGCTTTGACGAGTTACCACGGCAACGGGGTTCCTCACTGGCGTTTCTTTTTTTTTTTTTTGCCTGTACAACTAACCCCCACGTGTCACTACCACCACACGACCCTGTACTCCCGTGGCACTGCACCTTGACCTCTCTCTCTCTCTCTCTCTCTCTCTCTCTCTCTCTCAGCCGCAATGAACAGAGTACATTCGATGCCACATTCAAAGACCCCTCGGGAACGCCGCTACCAAAATCCCACTCAGGACTAGCGACGTAAACGGGACATTTTATTACCCAAGAAGAGCAATTTCACAATACGCGCACACACACACACACACACACACACACATTTCCATTGTGGAATTTGTGTTGTGCATCTGGTCTTGATATTAGGGGCTAAAATTGTTCATTCATGCTATTTTAGCTGTTTCATGTAGTTCAAAACAACACATACTCTGGTTTTGAATACATTCCTCTGGTGTTTGAGATTCAGCTTATAACATCAGGAATCGATTGTCAAGCTCCTATGTGTGTCCACTGAGTGTAACTGTAGCTAAAACACCAGTTACACACACACACACACACACACACACACACACACACACACACACACACACACACACACACACACACTACAGTAAATGTCCTTCAGGCCATCTGTGTGTCAATCTATCTGGGGGACATTGGCATCATGGTGTCACTCTAAGGGGCGGCCATTTTGTCCCAATGAAAGACTGGATTCACAATATGGGCAGCTATAGAAAGGACATCACTCAGGAGAATGACCAGAGAGAGAGAGAGAGAGAGACCAAGACAGACAGAGAGAGAGAGAGAGGAGGATGACAGAGAGCAAGAAAGAAAGAAAGAGAGAGAGAGAGACACCAAGACAGACAGAGAGAGAGAGAGTGAGAGAGGGACAAGGCCACGTTGATGAGCGCCTGCACAGCTGGGCTAGTTCAAGGAGAGACAAGGGGGAGGGCGAGGGGGCAAGACAATGTAAAGGGGCTTGTCAAAAAGGAAGATTTACTGCCGTCGAGCCGCAAATAGTACTTTGCCCCAGTGCCCTAACCAGCACATTTACATAGAGGATGTGTTCAGGGACCGGTGGGTGTGGACGTGGTGAGAAACAGTGAGGCAGCTTGTAGCTCTGGTCTTTGTCTGCAGATATGTGCATTCAATGGAGGGAGACAGGGAAAGAGACCAGAGGAATACATTGGTGGTTTGTAACAATAATAATGTTGTGTTCACTTTTGACCGGGTGTGTGTTGGAAGATAGACGTAACAACACTCGCGCGCTCTGAGAGGACAAACCCGACTGGGCTTCCTTTGAAAGGGTTGAATACCTTTCTGATTGCCTGGAAAGTATTCAGCGTCCTCTATCTGATCTAACCACTTCTATCCTGGTGAGTTGCAGAGTGGACCTCATTACGTCAGTCAAACGTCTACACGTCTTTGAAGAGGTCAAGTCAGACGAGGTACGCTCCTCCTCCCGGGCTCAAAAGTTGCAAGTGCATAACAGGTGCGGTTACTCTTAACTTCCCATATCTCCGTTGTCCTGTTGGCCCCTCCGACACCGCCTGAAACAAGCACGAGGAGTTAATAAACAAACCAATTAGGTCACTTGAACCTGATAGGGCCGACGCGTTATGTCAGAGGTTAAACATACGTGCTTTTCTAGGAGTGCAGAGTCCTTTCCCGTAGCTCACCGGGGGGGGTCATCCTCCCCGTGTGAGGAGGGGAGGTGCTAGCCGTTAGCCGGGCTACCTACTGTCTCGCAGGGCGGCTAGACTACCGTCGTGAGAGACAATGGCCATACACCGAGTCATACCGTCGGGTCCCCCAGGTCATTGAGAGGTCATGATGAGGTCATAATTACATTGTGAGGGCTGACCAACCAGCTAGATACAATACTGAGATAATGCCCAGTAGCTACGGTTTGTCTATACCAGACTACAGCAGATTTATCCAATTTGTTTAATATCCTAGGGCCACTATGTTCTGCACAAACTAGCAGAAAAGACATCTAACGCAGATACGCTAATCCCATAGACTCCTTAGTGCTCCTGCTTAGTTTCCTTATCACCATAGCGATAGGAAACATCTCATCTCTTCAATTTAAGATACAAAAATTTTGTCCCCAGAAGTATCTTATCACTAGTTACTGTTTTATGACTTCCCAAATACATAGAAAAAGGGATAAAAATCACAAAAGTAAATCAAATATATATATTTCTAATACACGTAGTTGAATTCATCCTCTCTGGCTGCTGGTACCAACCTGTTTCAAACGGCCGGCCCAAAACCTTCTCCGGCTAAACCAGAGTGAATCTGAAGTTGTTTTATTTAAATGATTACCCACAATTTGGGCCAGTTAGCCAGTTCACTTTGTAACCAAAAATGTTGGTGTGATCTTTGATTTAGCGTTCATGTTTGATAAACAAGTCAATTCAAGATGTCTTTTATCAGCTTTAGAAGTACCAACAAAATCAAATCTCTTGTTCCAAGGAGGAAGTTCATTCGTGCCTTCATCTCCTCCCACGTGGATCGCTGTAATCGTCCATGTCCCGCCTGCAGGTTGATCAAAACACCGCCGCTGGGCTTCTAACTGGCCGAGGGATCACATCGCCTCTTTTGTTGGCTTCTCTTCACTGGATCCCAGCATGATTCAGAGTTCATTTATCTTTAAGGCTTTCAAGAGGTTGGCCCCTACTTCTATTCCTCATTTTCTTACATCCCTGTTTCACCTCGTGACCCAGGAAGGTGCGTGACGACAGCTGGGCCCCACCAAAGACACCGAGAGGCACCGTGGACCCGGGTCAAAGTTTGACCATCACGGAGGTTAAATGCGATTAGTGCCCAGTGGTCACCCAGGGTCTATTCAACCCTGCTTAGAGGAAGGTGACACATTTGATTCAGAGGATTAGCCCACCTCTCCTCGCAGGACAGGGGGGGGGGTGGAGAAAATCAAAGAGAAAGAAATTAGGGGAGCGATGAAAAAGGAAGGAGCAGCGTGGAAAGGAGAGGGAGGAGTATCAAAGCAGTGGAAGGGGGGGGGGGGGAGAGCGGGGAGCCGTGAGCCCAACACTCTTCCATAATTAAAGCAGACAGCTGCTTTGTGCAGCCATGTCATTAAAACAAGCTAGCACGCTGCGGGGGCAACGGGCGCTCCCACTTCTTCAGTCGTCGCCCTCAGAACACACGGGATGAAAGCCGAGAGACACGAGGAGCAGGAGCAGGAGCAGGAGCAGGAGCAGGAGCGGGAGCGGGAGCGCATCGCGTCCTGATGAGTTCCAACTTTCAAAACTTTTCGGTGTGTAAACTTCGCGAGACAATAATTGGCCCTGGGAAAAAACAGCTCAGCACCCGGCATGCGCTCGGCTAAATAGATGCACATTAGGAATTACATGAGTGTCTGTAAATAGCACCACCCGAATTGATATTGCAATCTTGCATTCACACACACACACACACACACACACACACACATATATACATACACACACACACACACACACTCTCACCAGCAGGACACACTAGCTCCCCAGAGCCACTCAGACACCGTCCAGCTTGTCTATCGACTGTCCCCCCCCGTTACAACAATGGTGCTGTATGACGCACGTGACCTTCGGGGGCAGGAGTTGATGGTACAGATCATCCACACCGGCTGAGTAAGAGACTCTGTTGATGCCCCCTGAGGAACCATGTGACTCACATGATGTCACACGCAGTGTATGTGTGTTTTGTCCCTCCTCTATATCTTCCTCTTGCTCAACCCGCCGCGGTTTGTCTCAATCGATTTTTTTTTTTCCTGTTTTAAATTGATTGTTGTTGTTCTTTTACCCTACACAAATAAACCCAATAGAGGAGCACACACACACTACGGGCTTGACAGTGAGGGCTCTAACAGGTATTTGGAGGACCAGCCCGGTGTTGTGCTCTGTATTTGGCCCCCCCCCCCACAGGGACGAGAGAGGAGAGAAGCTTTCCCTTTCGGGTCCTCACACACACACACACGAAGGCACGTACAACACCGTTAATAGTGCCAGCAGAGTGCCAGGCAACCCTCCACGGCCTGGGCAGACACTTCAGCCGCCGCAGACTGAGGCTGGCCCAGGTAGTTTAACAATCAGCGCTATCGCTCGCAGCTGCTCCATACCTGGGGATGAGGCACAGCTGCAGCCAATCTCAATGATTGTCTTGTATAAATGCCTCCACTCCCCCGCGCTCACGTGGAAGAAGAAACCAGAGCTGCTGCTGCGGTGCAACAGTAAGACCGTTTGAGTCCGGCCCCCGGGTGTCGGATCTAAGCCTTGAGGCCAAGTTGACATTGTGGCCGACGGCGATATTGTAGCCTAAAATACTTGTGGCCAAAAAAAGCATGTTCCCCAAAGACAGCCATTGAAAAACACACCGCTCTAAAAACTGTTGAGAAGATGCCTTCAATGTCACACACAAGTCCAAAAAACACTCTTTGGTTAGCTGTTCAGCGCAGACCAGACTTAACCTGCTTCATACTGGTCGTGACTGTGTGTAGCTTTTTACCACCCCTACCACATCCCAGACGTCCAGTGTGCAGCAATCAGAGAAGAGGTAGGGGAAGATGCTTGAACTAGGAGAGAGATTGAGGAATTTCACAGTGCCTGATCCAGCCCCATAGTGCTGGTACCCTTTTCCACAGATATAATGACATAAGAGAACAAGATGGGGGAAAAGAGAGAGAGAAATTAACACTGTGAACTTAGAGAGAGAGAGAGAGAGAGAGAGAGAGAGAGAGAGAGAGAGAGAGAGAGAGAGAGAGAGCAGGACAAAGAAAGGTGCAAAGAGGGTGTGAAACAGCGAATGCATCAGAGAGAGCGAGGGAGAGAAAAGGAGAGAGAGGTTGGGCCATATGATCAAGTGTCCAGGCGTAACATACACAACTCACGCAATGATTGGCTTTATGATCAATCAATCAATTTGTAGGAGAAAAGACTCACTGCAGACACACCCGTACTTGCGTTAGGTTGGGGCTAAGTGTGTGTGTGTGTGTGTGTGTGTGTGTGTGTATACCACTTGTCTCAACAACGTTTGTCGAGGCATGCTGGTGTGTGCGCGCTACGCACCACTATGCACACTATGTACTTAACCATGCCAGTCTTTTGGCGTAACCTCTCTCTCTGACAGATGAGAAGGGCGTCCACTTCACTGGCCTTTTGTCTGCGCGCTCCTATGTATCGAGGCTTTTGTCCCGGCCGGGAGAGGCAGGAGTGGATCTATACCATGAACACAGGGAGGTTTTATCAAGTGAAGCCACAAGTCCAGCTTTGTGTTAGAGCTGTCTGCGTGGCGGATGACGTGGGGCTTGAGCTTGTGTGACGGGCTGGGCGGAGCGAACTGAGGGTTGGTGGGTTGAGGGTTGATCCCTTTTGCTAGGGGTGGGCGATATGACTAAAAATCAATATCGTGATTAATTCAAACTTTTACCTCGATTACGATTAATGAACGATTATTTTATTTGTTTTATTTTGAAATTTGTTTTATTTTGAAGTGGACCGGATGCTCTATGCCGTTCCTGTGTCTGACTTCCTGCCCGGCTTGACACATTCTCTCGCGGCTCGCAAAAAAACGAACGGTCCAAACCTGTCTGAACACGGCGTTACTGGACGGGGCGGAGGGACGTGACTGAATACCACCTAGTATTTTTTAAGGGGACAGTACATGAACGCAGTATTGGGGTATTTGTATTTGGCCCATTAATTCGCGGGAAAGTGATGTTACGTCTGATGCGCGTGCACACACACACACACACACACACACACACTCACACTGGTTGCTTTGCTAACTGGCGCTTCTAGACGTTCCTCGTTCTTGCAGCCTAAATAACAATCGGAATGAACGATTTTGAAAAATTTGCCACAATTACATAATTAAAATCGCGATTACGATTATAAACACGATTATCGCCCTACCCCTACTTTTTGCTAGTAATGGACTCTCTTTGATGACTATGGAAGTTTTATGAAGAACAGACAGACAGGTTATTAAAACAGTAGGAAAGACAGAGTAAAGGGGGGACACAGGAGAACAGGTTCCGGTGGGATTGGAGAAGATTTCTATTAAAGAGTAAAGGAAAACATCAGCCTCCCCAACAATCACCCGCTAACACAAGGTGGCCGGAGGCTGCAGCAGGAAAATGATTTCCCGGCCTCGAGCCACACGAACCCTCCCGGCCTTCCACCTCTCCTACAATGCTGGAGGTCACAGCCAATCCATAAACCATCCCAAACCGCTCACTGGAAGCTGATCTGGAGGGGCAGGTGATTATTTTTTTTTTGTTGTTGTCATGAACGATTGCAGCGGTGGAGACAGAGGAAAGCTGATTCAGGTCAGGAGTTTGCAGTGTTTGCAGTGTGACAGTGTCTCTGCCCAGCCTGCCCACCACTAACCTCGGGCCGCCCCCAATTCCTCGTGGGTGAGTGAGGTCAGGGCAGCTGACAACATGCCGAGATTATTGGCACAGTAAAATATCCACCTATCCTGATTGGAAATTGAAACTTTCTTCATCTGTTAATGTGTTTTTTGATAAACGATGGTGGACTCAGACTTTTGGACCAAGACGCACTTTTTTTTTTGGAGCAAGACGCTTCCTCCCCGTCTCCTATATTTTAATACATCTCTGCGTGTGAATACCAGTAAGCCATGTAACACGCATCAGTAGCAGCAGTAGCTCCTGGAGCTCTTGCTGCACGCCACCAGATTAACAGCATGAGGAACAGAGGTACCGTCTGTCCCCACCTGAACCCGCTATTCCACCGTTTGACGAGTCTGAACGCCGAAGCTAGGCCGCGCACGCAGAGACCGAGAGGAAGACGCTATAATAAAAAGCCTGGTAATATATTACCGGACATTGCTCGGAGCAAAATCAACTTAGAGGGGCTGTAATCACAAATAATTGGTTTATACTGGAAGGTTATGAGTCAGAGTTTTGTCGACGGCAGGAAATGGAAACAGTGAGATTATATTCTTGGACGAGCATTTCCCTATCAACAGTAGCTCTTGATTTTCCTCTTTCATCACGTGCCAAATCAAGGGCTGAAAGGAATCAAAACAAAGAAGAGGTACAGTGAATAAACTCTCTAGTAAATACAGAGCTGGATTAGTGTCGGTACCTGGCGGCCCTAGCTGGGAGATATTCGGGAGCTTAGCTGAGCGATAGGAGCCCGATGAAGGCGCAGCGGCCAAATTCCCAGCTGATCTGGACTAAATTTATCATAGGCTCGAGTCAATTCGCAGTTCCCACCCTCCCTCCTTTCCTCTCTCCTTCCCCTCACCCCTCCTCCTCCTCCTCCTCCTCGCCAGATAAGCACAACAGCAGCGGAGTAGAGTAGAGAGGTCTGGCAGGCAAACAGAGAGGCGTCAACATTGGCGTCCTCAAATCTCCTATCGTCCTCTACCTATCGCTCTGCCAAATTCTTTAATCGTGTACATGTGTGGCTGCAGGAGCGTCTTCAAGTCCAGAACCAGGGCTGTCCAGCGATGCAGGTGTCCTGAGGAACGACGGCTCAACGGCAACGCCCTGAAAGAGACACGCGCGGTATCTCCTTTCTTTAGGTGTTCAGCAGCATTCACAAGACTCTTTTTTTCCCATGAGCCCACGCTGCAGTGCTAACATCCAGGTATCCCGGGAATAGTTTTCTTTTCTTCCACGGCTCAAGTTGTGGGAAATCCAGCGGGATGATGGGTCCCTCCGGATTTAGTTCCCGTAGTAACAAGGCGGGGGGCTGGACGGGAGGGGGGGGGGGCACGAGGGCTACGCAACTCACCGGATTTTGCGTGGAGCTCACGGATCTCACGACAGGTGGAGGTGAACTCCTGCCGCTGGCCTGCGCTTACTTAATCTTACTTAATCTGCAGCACCGCCCCAGCCACACTGACACACACACACACAAAAAAAAAAAAAAAAACTTCACCACCTCCCGTGGATCTCCCCTACCGCAGAAAATGTGACGCCATTGACACGGTGCATAATTGATGGCCCCAACATATGAGCTACTGTGTTTTGGGCGGATTGGGTGTCTCACAAACAACGGTTACAATCAGTGAGTCGCGCATTTAGGAGACACTCCCTGGGGAGTAATTGTACGCTCGCCTTTTGTGCTATGAGAATCGGAGAGGTGATAGGTATATGTGATCTGTGATGAAATCTGTGATAAAAGCGGTAACACTTTCCGTGAACTCCGGACCGTGAAAACCACGTCTTTGTTTCCCGCTCGTGAGACCCGCGTGAGTATACACCATACATCGTGACAACAAACCCTCCTACAGATGAAATGGCTTATCTATATTCATTAGTGGGAAGGGTGGAGAATATCAAACGATACGCGCTCGACAAACCTCGACGTTTTTAAAAAAAAACGAGCGAGGGCCCCGGTAACGCGGTCCAGAGAGGATGTGAAAGTATAGCCTGCTATTCAAAGACGTATGTGCCCTGGAGAACATTCTGTGGTGGTTGGCACGAACACGCAACGGCTGAGATGTAAGGTCACCGAGCAGCTAAAAGGACCTCTTACCGTCTGATGCAACAGCCTCCACTGCAGCGTAAGAGGGCCTTTTTTTTTTTTTCTTCGTTGGAAATGCCCAGGAAACAAAACACGCCGCGACCTAGTTAACTTAAAAGAAAACGTTCAAGCAAGTTAGAAAGGATGTGTTACGAAACGGAGCCGGACTAAACGCTTTGAACCGACCGGGATGCTCGACGGGGTTTACTGTATACGTTGACCGGTTGAAATGTGTGCCGTCCAAACCCCCGTCAAAGTCACACACACACACACACACACACACACACACACACACACACACACACCTCTGCAATTCTTTGAATATGCAATCCCTCTCAGCCCAAATTCTTTTGATGCCTTTATCGTGCGGCTGAATTTATGCACGGCCGTAAAAGTCACATGCATTACCAGGACTTGAGTCCCATTGAAAACATGAGCAATCATTTTCTCCCCACTTTATTGTGTCTGGGGATCGTTGCTGTCGTCGAGTTATTTTTAAACGCACCAGGACAACAATAGTCACTAGAGTACTGTACAAGCAAGTGTTGACAGGAACCAGCGCCGGCGCCTTTCACCAGCGGGATGAAACACAAAAAAAAAAGGCAGGTTGTTACATCCTTGGAAGTTGGCGTGACCAAAAAAAAAAAACCAAAAGAAAACCGACGGTGTAGTTTACAACTCGACGGTGGGATCTGTCTGGGAGAAGATCTGAGGGGAGCTGGAATTGCTGCGAACCTGCTGCAAAACAGACAGCATATCCGGTCTGCACGTGTCTTCTTCCACTGTAGAGGAGGCACATAAACTGGGAATCTGAACCAGACCCCCCCCCCCCCCACACACACACACACCCAAAAACAATGGGTAGCAAAAGACCCCCCCCGGTGCAGACGCTCACCGTGGAGCGATGAGCGGAGGAGGAAGAAGAAGGAGTCGAGGGCAGGAAGGGGATGAGGGTGGTAGGGGGGTGTCGCCGCGGGCAAACTCGCTAAATCTCTACAGTAATGTGCAGCAGGCCTGAGCATCACACACACACACACACACACACACACACACACACACACACCAAAACACTTGAATTCTGGCGGGTGTACATGTACACGGGACCACATGAAAGCACAGCAGTGAGACCCCGGTGCTGTCAGACAGATCTTAGCCTTGCACCCCCCCCTTCGTGTAATGAATCAGACAGACAGACAGACAGACAGACAGACAGACAGACAGAAGGGTCACGAAGAGGTGCATGGGTAAAACGGGAGGCAGACAAGTCACAGGGGAAGAGGGGGAGGGAGAGGAAGACGAGGAGAGCCAAAATCGACGACGCTTTGAGCTCCAGGAAGAGACGACATCTGTAGAACAAATTTCTTTTCCACTCAAAAGATTTGTCTTTTTTTTTTTTTTTTTTTCTCCTCCTCCTCCTCCACAAAATGGAAGACAGAGCCGGGATGCAGCGGACGAGCCCAGGAGGGACGGGGAAGTGGAGCGAGGAAGGAAAAAAGGAGACAAGACCGTATAGCGTTAAGCCTCACAAACATGCAGCGCGAACACGCACACACACACACACACACACACACATTCATGCATGCATACGCCACCCATGTCCACTCCTACACAACGTAAACACACAGGCCGAGCAAACGCACAAAACCATTTGTAACACGTCAACATATTTATATTAATATATTTATATTAATCCGTGCAACTCTAAACCGCGCGCGCGCACTTTATATACACCGAAGGGAAAATGGAGCACGGCTGAGCTCACTGATGCAAACGTAAATAAAAAGGACACAGGAGAGAGAATGACTCAGAGGAGAGGAGAGAGGGAGGGAGGGAGAGAGAGAGAGAGCGAGGGAGGAACATGACATGGAGGGTGATATAGGTGAAAAAGGGTGTTTCATCAGGTAGAGGAAAGAGGAGAGAAACTAGGAGCAAAGGGAGCGAGGACGTGAGGGGAGAGAGAGAGAGGGAGGAGGCAGGATGATTGACAGGCAGCAGAAGGTTGGGCCGAGGACCTGCTTGGGACAGGTTGTCTGTGTGCCCCGTTCAGCATGGGCCGTGCACACACACACACACACACACACACACACTCACACACCTACACTCCCTGGGGTCAACACGTGGGGTGACAGACGCTGGGTAGAGGGGCCCCGGGGTGCTCTAGCGGCCTGTGGTTGATTTAGGATTCTTGAACGCCGGCCAAAATTCCTGAAGGGAACACAGTGAGCAGCAAGGCAGGCCATAAAAGCCGGCACAGGACTGAAAAAAAAACGGTAAGAGAATGTGGTGGATATGAAATAACTTGTGTGTGTATATCTGTGTGTGTGTGTGTGTGTGTGTGTGTGTGTGTGTGCATGCTGGATTTACTATTGAGTAACAAGAGAGTCTGTGAATGGGAGAACTTTGGGAGCCAAATGAACATCTCACTACCCTGTGTGTGTTGGTGTCTGCGTGTGTGTGTGTGTGTGTGTGTGTGTGTAGAGGTTGCGGGCAAGAGAGCGAATACAAGAGAGAGAGAAGAGGATAAGTGTGACAGCGGAGTGAGAGAGCGAAAAGGACGGGGGTGTTGGGGGGGGAAACAAAGAGAAGAAAACAAGTTAATAAAAGGGGTCACGGAGCCGTCAGAGAGGGGCTGGATGTCAGCCAAGGGTCTAGCCTCTTCCAGGGGTCTGGATGAGCTGCAGGCTGCTGCCTCGCAACGCCTGTTGTCTAAACGGCGGTGTCGGGGAAACGACCTCGAGGGCTAAATCTGATGAGCGCTAATTATCACGGAGGAGGAAGGCTGCCCCGGCTACAGCGCATCTTCAGTCGTAGTAAAACCTTTATTATGTTGGACACTGCACGGGGTTCGAAACTCCACCGATGCATCGTGGTATAGACTCGCATTCTTGCAGTCGTCGTTCACTCTGTAATAACAGGGACAGATCAGAGGTCTGCTAGCGACAGTGGTGCAGCTCTCTCCTCCCATCCAGTCTCATTTTGCCCTGAACAAATACGACTCCCTCCCTTCATCCATCCACGTAAGCCCCCCCCCCCCCCCCCCCACTGCTGGATCAGAGTAGCAGACAATTGGTTTGGGAAGCTAAAAACTCCTCTCACTGAGACTAAACACCCTCCCACCCCTCTCGTCTCATCTCTCTCTCTCGCTCGCCCTATTGAGACTCGCAAAGGGGGATTCACCGGGCCAGACGCTCCTCCGGTGTCACCGGAGCTCCGCTGGCCTTTTACTGCGGCGGCACAGATTAGTACAGCGTGTTCCTCTCCTCACCACATCTCCAGGCATGCCTCTGCAGTCGTGTCCCACTGCGTATGGATGAATGTATGGACTGTGTGTGTTGGAATGATGCAGACGCACACGCACACACACACACACACACACACACACACACACACACACAGAGAGACAGAGAAACTGATACACACAGACAGGGAAACACATACAAGAACACCCTTAGGGATGCACACAGTGTCTCCGGAGCTCCAGGGGCCCCAATTGAAAGAGTTTGTCGTGCAGATTTTCATTCATGACAAACTGATCTGTGTGTTAAAATGATCTCCAATTTTCCCTTGAACTGTTGTTCAACTGGTACAATATTCTTTTGTCAGCGACCCTGTCAGAAAGACTCACCACCCACTTTTGGGCCCCCGAAACCACCAGATGGGTAACATAATTCACAAAAAACAGGGTTGAGACTGGGACAGTAATCAACCCAGGCCACCCTGCACACGGAGACCGCCGAATACTGCAGCCTCTCTTCCAGAGGGCCGACTGGAAACCTTCTTTTTCCAATTCCTATTGTCCGTTGCAAACAAAAACGCACCGCAAGAAAGGGCAAACGTGACGCCGTGACAGCAATACCTACTGAGAGTGTAGTGCCATAATCTACTGTAGTCTAAACATTGCCAGATTTGTTCCTGTTTACACACACGCACACACACACACTTCCTGCAAAAGCAATGAAAATCCATTCCCAAAGAGTTCCCCAAATGTAACACTCAGTAGTGTTCTGGTACATTTATATAAATGTATATAAGCTTGTTACTTCCCTAATGGATGCCTCTAGTGCTTTAAAAAAAAAAAAAAAAGATTAATCTGCTGTAAATCTGGGAATATCTGTCTTTTTAACTCATGTATTATATAGATTTGTGTGCGCTACGACATTGCTGCTATAGCTTAGCCAGGACTCGCAGTGATCCTCCAGACCCTGGCTGAGTGCTTGAACAGGAACCGGCTTGGTAAGTCTGTTTCACACCAAGGCCCCTTTTTTTTTTTTTTTTTCCCCTCCTCTTTATCAGCACCTTCTATTTATAGTGCCTTTACTGCGGCGGCACAGCTTAGTACAGTATGTTCCACAAAACACAGGCCTGTCCTGACCTCATCCCCAGGCATGCCTCTGCAGTCGTCTCCCACCGCCGTATGGGATATGTGTGTTGGAGGTATGCAAGCGGCACAAACAAGAGGAGACACACACACACACACACACACACACACACACACTTAGGGACAAAAAGAGAGAGTACAAAGGGACACATACACAGAGAGAGTGATACACACAGACAAGTAAACACGCACACACACAGACTGGGAAACATAATACAAGGACAACGCAGACACACTTACAAAGGATACACACACACACACACACACACACACACACACGAGCACATTTACAGACAGGCTAATGTTTGCCTTGCATAAAGACATTCTGACAGGGAGCTGTCATGAGGTGAAGAGGAAAAAAAAAAAAAAAAAACGGGAGCAGGTGGGGTCACGGGAACATGGCGCTAACGCGCTAGCTGGGTCTCAGTAGTGGAGAGTGTGTGTGTGTGTGTGTGTGTGTGTGTGTGTGGGGCCCCGGCTCAAACAGAGGCCGTTCACAGACGCGCAGGTCGGAGCTGAGGAGACAGGTTTTCCGGGGACACTGGGATACCGTCACTCCGGATTGTCAGCGGAAAAAAAAATATCACACCGCAGCACGGATTATTGCCGTTCTGCTCAAAAACTCTGTCAACTCAGTCTGGGTTTGAATCCACTCAACAGAACTGTAACACATCAGATGAAAGGTTAGCATCGTCTCCATGCCGCTACGTGGTTTGGCCCTTTTTCGGATCGGCCCCGCAATGTGAATGTTTCACCCACTAACACACACCAGCACTAACAACACTGGCACCACGTGCACACACACACACACACACACACACACACACACACACACACACACAGAGGCGTGTCAAACAGCGCTGGCACACTTTCAGATGAGCTAACCTTGGCCGACTTGGCAGAGGGTTCCGTACGCGAGGTGAGGTGCGTTGCCAAACGGCACGTGGGCAATTAATGCGACGCGCATAACACCTGAGCTGGCAGCCGAGGGAGAGCGAAGAGCGAGAGAGAGAGAGAGAGAGAGAGAGAGAGAGAGGGAAAAGAAAAAAGCGAGGCGTAGAACGACAACAACCAAAAAAAAAAAAAAAAGCAAGAGAGAGCACGAGAGAGGAAGAAAACAATAACAAGAGTGAGGAAATCAAGGCACGAGTGAGATTTGGCAGACAGTCAGGGTTACCGAACGGTTTTATAAGATGACTCATGGGGCCGGCCTTCGATATTACTCTGCTACTGTCACTGGCATCACTCACGCTGGCAAGGACTACTGCCTGCTCTGAGGGTCCCCTTCCAAGTGTCCACCCTACTGAGTCATTTTGAAGGATAGTATTTCAAGCAGTATTTCAGTTGGCCTGGCTAGCTGGGCGGGGGGTGGCGTTGACCAGTCGTGGGGGCCAGTGGAGACCGGTCAGGGGGGGCCAGCTGGAGACCGGTCATGGGGGGCCAGCAGAGACCGGTCGTGGGGGGCCAGCGGAGACCGGTCGTGGGGGCCAGCGGAGACCGGCCCGCTAGCTTACGGCATCGGGCCTTTTTTAATGAAAAGGTGCAGATCATGCTTGGCTGATCTGGAATGGAGGGCCTATACATTCCTCATGCCTGCTCCTGCTGTACCTGTTGGAACCGCTGTGGGGAGGAATTGAGTGTGTGTGTGTGTGTGTGTGTGTGTGTGTGTTTACCTGTACGCAAATGTACACACACAGTTTAACTAATCCACTTTGTCAAATGAGTCATTTCCTTGCCGTTGTCTATTACCAGACTATTAACAGACTGACTACTGACTACTGTTCTAACAGCTCAGCCCACGTGGACAGCAGAGATGAGTGTCCCCCCCTGCCCCCCTCACCCCCTCCGTCTTTCCTAACCCCCCGGGCGTGTAATACTCTCCCCCCTTTTTTTTTCTTTTTTTTCATCCTCACGACTCACTGACTAACGAAGAGTGCGTTTATTGGAGTCCTCCAAAGTTCAGCTGGATTGTGCGGCGAGGGAGTCGGAGCGAGCGGGGAAGACTGGAATAGTTGTGGCCCGACAACAAAGGAGCTGGAATGCCCCCTTCTCTAAACGAGTTAATGCTGCCTACCATTCACAGGCCATTTCGGCACTATTTTCCTTCTAGTCTTTCTCCAACTCCTCTTTTCTCTCTTGTTTTTTGGGGGTTTTTTTTCCCTCTCTCTCTCTTTCTTTTTTTTTTTTTGCCCCGCTTGGAATACCTGTCTGGTCTTGATTAGGGAAACGTTCACCGTATCCAGAGAGCTTCGCAAACGTGTTTACTGCAGTTTGGACATAATAAACACGCTGACTGTAGCAAGCCGGGCCATTTTCTCAAGTCCCAGAGAGGGTGCCCAAGACCACAATGGGCCTTTTCTTGGGCAGAAGGGGAGCTTTGAAATTAACACCACCCTCTCTTTGCACCACCACTGCTCTGGTGAGATTATTGCTCAGCCAATAGAACAGAGTGTTCCAGTGACGGGTCGGGCTCGTGCTCATACGCGTATGCATGCGCATGCACACGGCTTCGCGGACAGACACACGGAGCGACGCATTCACAGACCGTACGCTCGTTTACACCCGGCGAGAGAACCGCGTGAGCCGGCGTGTTCTTACGTGCGCTGCCTTCAGGGCGTTTTGGAGCAAAAAAAACAAAACGTCCCACTTTCTCCCAGATTATACGCAGATATACAGCGCGACTTATCTGCCACGGTTACTCATTAAACTTGTAAACCAGCAGCCACTCCAGTCCTTTTGTCCTTAACTTCAGGTTAAAGATACCGAGGGCTTACCCAAACACAAAACCTCAGCAATATATGATATCCTTATCTATAATCCTATGCGGCTCGGCCCAGACAGGGCGAGAGCGAGAGAACACGCGGCCGTGGGGAGCGCTAAAAAAAAAAAAAAAAAAAAAAAAAAAGAGCATCTGGCACGGTCTCGCACTTCAAACTGTTTTTTCCCACGTGAATGGCGGCGCAGTGGCAGACTCCTGGACTGTACATTACATGTATAATGTGGTTGGGCCAACTGTTTGAACAAGCTCTCAAATTCATATCGCTCGCTGCACCTGTTCCGCGCCTCAACTGACACTGCCTTGAGGAAAGGCGGGGTGAGGGGCGAGGGACAAAGCATGCCAGACTACACATATATATATATATATATATTCACAGTAAAGGCTTAGACGAACACGTGCACAACTGCTTTCTTTCTTTATTAAAGCCAAATCAGCGACATCAGGGTGAATTTCTGGAAAACATCACCATATTTATGCCTTCAATCTGGCAGAGAGAGAGCGAGAGAGAGGGAGGGAGGGATTCGTCATCGCATACCAACAGCATGGTGAGACCGTTTCACTGCAGCACACAGCGGGTCCAATTTATACGTCCCTCTAACACATTGGAGCGTCACCGAGAGAAGCCGGGGACGTCAAATTCCACGTTGCAATCAGGCATTGGGTACATCACACGGTCCCCCTGAAACCACACGGACGTGTAACTGTGTCACCCGAGGTTCAAAGCAGGTAGGGGGGTCAGTGTCTTTCGAGGCCACGGTGGCACGAATTCATGCCGCGTGTCACTGAGGATCAAGCCTGTGATTTATAGGTTAGAAGACAGTCTCTTAACACCCTGCCACCCATTTTCATGCAGAGTCACGTCTGTTCATTTTGTCTTTATTAGACTCAGAATTACACAAATTTGCCGTGATGTCCAGTCCATGCAAACAATTCAGTACGATGTGTTACGATACGCGCAGCGAACTGGTATGCGTGTTCCTCCAGCATATCTGAAGGTACACTGTACAGTACACTTGGTTGTGTGAGGTGCCAGGAGGGTTATGAAATTTAATCTGTCCCTTCCATTTCATCTCAGCAGAGCAGCAGGCTTAGATATACGGTATATGCTGATCATATCCTGTTCAGTTACACACTATGACAACACCTATTAGTTTCTCACATATCATCCCATTGACAGAACGGTTGCAAAAACCAGAATTACCGGCGGCTCCACACAATACGCCTACAGGACACAACAGCAATCTTATGCAGATGTACCACCCCAGCTCGAAAAATAGATACATTACGGTTCTATTATATTCTATTATGTAGCTTTCACCATGGTAATGGAGGTCATTAGAGCGTTATTAGAGCGTCAAAATGGGTAGTGGATGGGGAAAGGCTGCAGGGAGGGCTGAGCCTGTTGGAGCTACCGATATCCAGCCTGACAGAGGAGTGCAAGTGTGTAAAGGTTAGACTGGAAATGACTCTGACCCAGTGAAAGGATCCAGTGGTTAGGAGGGTAGCGCCCACAGTTAAAACAGGGAGGAAGTGGAACCCAAAAAGAGGCAGTGCAGCAAGCACAGGCAGCCCTTAGACATAGGGACATCGTAGGTCGGGTGCAGCGTGGGGGCTTAGGGCCGTGTGCAGAGAAACCTGTGTGGAGTAAGACAGTAGAAAAAAATGAAGATGGTAGTTGAAGAAATACATCGTCAGGAGGAGGTAGTGTGATGTACTAAGGCAAAACAAGGGCAGTGGGTGAATTGGGAGAGTGTAGAGAAGAGAAGTTTGAAGTGGAGAGAGTTGTGCAGCATGGAGGCGAGCAGGATTAGATTCATTATAGGGGCTACTTATGATGTGCTGCCATCTCCCCAAAATCTTAGTCAGTGGATGGGTGAGGATGCTGCCTGCCAGTTGTGTTCCAGGTGTATGTACGTTCAGGCATATACTGTCAGGGTGTAAAATCTGTCTTTCCCAAGGGCGATATACACTTGGCGTCACAACCAGGTGTTGAAGTGTTTGAGGAAAAACAGCTAGAAGTGAATTCTTTAGCTGTTAGTAAGGAAGATAAACACACTGGGCAGAGACTGGAAAATAAAGGTAGACTTGTTTGAGCGAGTTAACTAGGTCGGCGGAAAATAGTTAGCGCTAGCGTACAGCTGGACGTACTGCTGCGGTCTGACGCGCAGAAGTTACTTTACTTTATTGAGCTTGCGGGGGAAGACCGACGAGGCAAACGAGAGGGAGACATGGAGATAACGCAGAGAGGCAGAACGGCGAGGTTGGAAGGCTTGGGTCCGGCCGGTAGAAGTTGCCTGTCAAGGTTTTCGTGGCAAAGTCCGGTTTCTGCACTACTAAGTGAGTTGGGCACTGAAACTTGTCCAACTCGGAGCTTGACTCTTGCGGTTAGGAATGTGTCCCAAGCTGGCGAAAGGAGCAAGTGAGCGGTTGTGGATGAGGAGGAAGCATGCTAGCTGGGTAGCACGCTAAAGTAAACGCCGGTTGAGTGTTGTGCGGCCTTGCGTAGTACCGTGTAGCAGGGCGTGTCGTAGTGTAACATCGTGTGGAATAGAGTAGCAAAGCATAACACCCCATACGTCTAAATACTGCAAGCTAGATGGCTTTAGAAAATGTTCCTATTGTTCTCGTATGTGAATGTGAACGTGGCGTCTTGAATCCCAGGAAGCCGCCGATACACCATTAGCACAGCGCTAATGGTGTATCCTAATACAACTAAACTACAGTAGCTTATGGCATTAACTACAACACTTCCTGTCTGGTTAGCTTGAAGATCTGAATCGGCGCTAGTTTGAAACAGGATAACACTTGATACAATCAGATCTATTCCACGCCATCACTTCTCGTTGGCTGGCTTAAGTGCGGGACAAAGCGGCCAGTAACTCAGACAGCTTGGCAAAGTGCTTTCGTGTTATGTAACGTGAACCTGGCTTCCAGCCGATGTCCTGACTACCAGTCACCGACCAAGGGGGGTCAAAGGGCCAAGCCACTGGTCACCGAGCAGACAGCTCTGATCTGTTGGTAAACCGCCCCCGCCATGACTCTTGACAGGCAACGCTCTGTGACTGCTCCAGCCCTCGCCGCAACACACACTAACACTTAGCATGTCCCGTGTTTTCCCTCTGTCGCGGCTTTGAGATCCAGAGTTACGTCTGAGTTATCAAACACAAGCGCCATCGCTTCGTGGAGAAATAGACTTTGAAAGACAGCTCTGCAGGCCGGCGATAACAATGTGGAGTCCAGATTTTTTTAAAAACAATGTCAATCTCACCAGTAAACATTTCTGCCATGTACGGAGACGCAGAAACAAATTACTGGCAGCATGTTTTGAAGGTTTTGAAGGTTTTGAAAAGCTCTCCACACCACCAAACGTTGACCGTGGCGTTTGCATTGTTGACAGTAGCGAGTCGGCGGTTTGGCTTTATTCTTAGTTGTGTTGTTCTGTGTCTCGGGCTGCTGTGAAAAAGAAATGCCCCCCCCCCCCCCCCCCCCACCCCCGGGGATTAATGCTGTGCTGTTTGAGTGCTGTTGTTATCATGTATATCATGTATCTCTCCGGCAAAGTTTCTGTAATGCCTCAGCCTCTGAGACAATTCAGCACTAAAGACATTTCCCACAGCAGAGCCTATATTTTCCTTGGCAATGACTAACGTGCCCTTTATCCGGGCTAGTCAAAACAGGAAGTTATGCTAGTATTAGAGGTTTAGATCTGAAGGAGCCAGATATTGTCCAAGAGCCGAGGTCCTTAGTTCACCCCCCCCCCCCCCCCCACGTCACACCTACACATAAGACCTACTCTTCTGTGCTTATACAGCGCATGAGCTGCACTGACTCCCGATATGTGAGGACGGAGCATCAAAAGCACACATCAAAGTGTGATTTAAAACAGAAACCCGGTGGAAGAGTTGAACGTTACGCAGGTTTCGGGGCGGTAGAACACAGCCGGCGGAGTCCCGCCACCGCCCATCAATTCCCGCTACATCTCCAGACAGTTTTATAAACAACATCATCCTGACCTTAGACCGACCCCTTGGACTGTGTAACACCAGTCAACTCCAGTTATAGCACAAACTCTGAGAGGAAATCTATCGTAACAAGGAGTGATGTTACCCAACGTCCACAAATACTCTCTGCTCTCCCTGCCAACTGTGGGGGTTTTTTTTTTGCTCTTCTACCCCCGAGCCCTCCCGCTGACCCCAAACAGGGCCTGTGTTTAATACGAGCGAGTAGAAAGGATGAATGAAATAAAAGAGTATCGGTGGGGAACTGCAAAAGAGGAACATTTTGTGCTTTGCTGAGAAGAGGCAGAAAAAAAAAAAACCACTTCCTTTCAGTGAATGACAGAACTGTCCAAGAAACCGCACAGTTTCAGTACAATACCACCCACTTCATCCCCGGGCCGCTGCGACCTAGCATTACAGCTGCACCGTGTTTACCCTGCACTGCAATAAAACCCCTGCGGTGTAAAGCAGGGGAACACTTGCTCCTTCACAGCGAAAACCCCCAGCCTCGCGCCTCCGCCATCGTATCAAGACATCCATAAACGAAGAAACGTTAATGCCAACCTGCTATTAACCCACTTCATTGGTCAATTTTTTTCCTGACTTCCTGGAAATGTCATTTGGCAGCTATGCTTGCTAGATCATGCCGTTCCAAATGAGTTCAGGGCTTCTTTACGGCTAAATCGCCACCACCCTATATGTTCCGTCTAGACGTCCGAAAAGCCTTAACACCCTATATGTTCCGTCTAGACGTCCGAAAAGCCTTAAGGCGGGTTATTGGGTTACTTTATTGATTTTCAAGAGGAACTGCTCATTCAAATGTCACAAACAGAAAACAGAGACAGAATCCATACAACAACAGCTTGCCTGCATATATCTGTCTGACTGTAATGGCTCCCGTTTTAATTGCCGCTGCATTTTTCTTCTGCACAGCATTAACGGGCAGAGAGGGGTTTTTTTTGTTTTTTTTCCCCGCTCAGTGTCCAGCGAGGCTTAAATGGCCATCTGAAAAATTCAATTCCCTCGAATTAAAAATCGAGGTTTAGTGTGGGCGCTGTCCAAAAGCGTGCGCTGGGACTACCCGGGCCAGGTGGCCAGGCAAACTGTTTTGGAGAAACCAGGCAATTCACAAAAACTGGCTCCTCACACTTTGGCTTTCCTAGTTTATGGATCCTCAGTGCTCCCTAGTTGAGGATAACTTCCAGCAGAGCTCAAAGAGTCTATACATAGGCAATAGTGTGTGTGTGTGTGTGTGTGTGTGTGTGTGTGTGTGTGAGAGAGACCCAAAGGAAGAAAGAAAGCAATTCCCCTGCCTAGCCGTGACAGATGGGTAGGGAATGCCATGGCTCTCTCTCTCTCTCTCTCCTCTCTCTCTCTCTCTCTCTCTCTCTCTCTCTCTCTCTCTCTCTCTCTCTCTCTCTCTCTCTCTCTCTCTGCCACCTGAGCAGCGCGAGGGGAAGGACCCGTGTCGACGCTGCGTCCGTGCTCACTTCTCATCCCTCTGGCAGTTCCGCCGCTCCTCTGGCCAGATTCTCTCCTTCCTGATTCATGCTCCGGCCCCTTCGTGAAACTAGGCTAATCTCGACCGTGTCATCGCTCACCGCAACAGAAAAATGAGCCAACTGTAACCACTACGCCACGTTAGATGTTGCGCTGCACGGCAGGAGCTGAACACGCTGCTCGCTTCGGCATCAAATTCAGGGACTTTCCAAGACTTTTCAAGGACTCAAAATGTGGATGTTTTTAAGACACGACACTGGTCAAAATTAGACATCAACAGAAGCCTTGTGTTTTTTTTTCCTCATCAAGTAAATACACAACGAAAAGCACTGTCGACACGCAAGCTGCTACCAAGCTAAGGTATGACCCCAGCACTGCAGCCAAGCATGCTGGCCGGTGGGGGATAGCAGGAGGGACGTGGGGGGGGGGGGGGGGGGGAGTGCAAGTTCGACATTGTGCAAGATATCACTCTTCTGGAAGATTGCTGACTGCTGCGTCTCAGGTCCCACAAGCTGCGCTATGCACCGCTGGTCCCTCGCCAGCAGTCATAAAAAAAAATCAGCTCACCTGTTGCAGAAACCACGCTGATTCCAGTACGTGCATTTACCCTCTTGTCAGCACTGAGCAATTTCTCTGTGTGTGTGAGGGTACAGAGTGACCGCCGAGGGGCCAAACAGGCACTAGGGCTGCACAGCACTTTTTTTTGTGATTGTGATACAAATTGTAATCCAGTGTTTTAAAAATCTGCGTGGGGAGGAGGGGTGCTGATGCTTAGGATTTGCTCAGTATAAATTATAAAAAATAAAAAAAATGTCCTCAAAATGCAACTTGACTAGACCGGGGATTCTGCACAGCACAAAAAAAACCATCTTGTCTGGGAAGCTGTGTGAAGAAAAAGCTGTAGCCTCTTGGTACTACTTGGTATTTGGATACTGCAGTAATCCATATTGCAATATTCCTTTTTTTTTTTTTTTGTTCTAATTTAATGGGCAGCCTTGACAGGCGTGACAGTGTGGGAAGCAGACAGACATGTCAGTGAGCCGATGTACACACACACGGTACACACACACACACACACACACACACACACACACACACCCCCGCCACCCCAAAAAACCAAACCTGATATCTGCACCTGTGGGTATGAGACACTGCATTCCAGCATGGAAAAATAAAACCAACGCACCTCCCCGCGAGCCTTCGGCTTCGCGGCACTATCAAGGTATCACGGTGGCTGTACGTGCTCGCAGAACGCCGGTGTGTGTGTGTGTATGTGTGTGTGTGTGTGTTAGGTATGTGCAGAAAAAGGGAACAACAACTTACTTAACGGCTTAGATATTGTCAGCTCCTAGAAGTGTGTGTGTGCGCGCGGAGAAACATGTGGAAACACCACTTGCCTTAGGGGTCCGTTGTCCTCGGTTCAACGCTGCCTCTTCACATTTGTGTTTCCAGCTTACATCCAAACATCGGTTTTCTCTGCACTCTGCAACAAGAACAGACAATCTGTCACTCCGTCACATTGTTGTCGGTGAAAGAAACATCCAGCGCGCCGAAACAGCCCAGAGATCGAAAGGCTTAGGAGCCATCCGGGAGTTCACCGCGTCCTACAGATAGCTGCCGCGCTATACTAGGAAATCCTCATGGCCACTGATCCATGCATGTTCTGCCAAGTCAGGGATGACATGGGAGGAGTTTAAAGGTTCAGCAAAGGTGAAAATCCCTGAAGGAGGTGCAAGATTTTCTCGTCTATGCTAACCAATGCTAGATTTTCATGTGACCAGCTTACCACTAAAAGGCTTACCAGCCTAATCCTTTAGCCAAATGAGGTGTCTAACCTAGGCTTAGGCCGGCCAGAGGAATCAAAGGGACTTTGCAATATGAAGCTTACTAGACTAGGAATATATTTGCTCAGGAATGCACTGGCAGCTTGGGATGTGCTCTACATGATAGAGGCATCTGCTTATCTTTGGCTACCTTACCACATATCTCCATACCACTAGGCTGATTATTTACAGCTACGGTGCTAAACTTACAGATGGAAGATGCCTGCTGATATCAAGTAGACAGCTTAGACCGAGCGAAGACCACTCTCCCCTCGACAACTACCATCGAGGTGCCCGAACTCCCCCGTCTGTTTGCTGAAAAAGAGCCGTTCCATGTTCAAAAAAAAAAAAAGAAAAGAAAAGAAAACAACCTCAACTCAGAAATGAGGATGTAAAAGCGCAAAAAAAAAAACCCCACAACAGCCACGATTCAATGAGTTTATACTGAGCAGCGCCAAATTTGTCACTTTGTATTGGAGCCCAGATCAGTGATCTGGCAGAGGCAAGTTAAATAGTGCTTCACATCTGTGGCGTTTCTGCCCAGTTCAGCTGTTTAGCTCTCTCTCACCCACACACACACACACACACATACAAATACAACCACACACATAAACACAGTAACACACACATATATCACTATTTAATTCTCCTTTGTGTCTCTGGCGTACTTGATACATTCCTTCTGATACGTTTATGCTGCCGTCTGATGACATTCAGCCAATCGCGGTCACCGAGTAGCTCCCTGACATCCGCTTTTCCACCCGACTTGGCGAGCGGCGCGGAAAAAGGCCATCCCATTCTTGTATTGACGACGATAATGAAACAATTCCTCACGCACACACACACACACACACACTTGATTGACTGCTGTCAAAAGAAGCACGGAGCAAAATCTTTGGCCTTTTAATACCAGACTCTGCCTCACCACTGTCACTGATCAGTCAATACTTGATAGAAGCTTTGCAAGTCATCTTCATGTTTCTGCAATATTTAACTCTCAGACGTTCAGCTATTTTCTATTTTTGCTTCTATTATTCCTGTACCAAGCAAGTTATGTTTCCCAGTTGTCTTTCGGTGGAATCTCAAAACTCCAGGCGCTGCCTCTGCGCTGAGGGAAAACAGGAATCCCACCATATTGTATTATATAGGGCATTTGGATGCACAGCGGCTACACCCACTCTGACATAAGACACCTCTGCCGGTTATCCTTCTCCCCTTCCCTCAGGCCTCATGTTTATGAGGGAGGGCAAATACTATAGAGCTCATCTCAGTTCACTCTTGAAACATTCGGCCACGTGTTTTCCAGAGTACTTAAACCGCCTCGCATTTTTTCACGGATTTTGAACAAAAACGCACCGGAGCGGTCAAAGGGTTTCGATAATTACTTCTTCAGTGGGTTTTAATTTTGAAACCCGCCACCTGAGTCCGTGGGATTTGTCAAAGCGTGGCTAAAACATGAAACCGTAGCGGAGTACCTAAAAAAAAGGACGAAGAGACTATGTCACACTTTTCCCCTGACCCTGCGGCTGGGGTCGGAGGAGGTCGGAGGTCGGAGGTCAGATCTACACCGCCGGTCTGCTTTAACCAGACGGTTTCCGGCTATGACCCTTCAGTGTGGCCTTGCATCTGATTCCCATAGCTAAATCGCACGCTAAGCCAGCTCTCAGCCACTCAGCGAGGGATAAATATGCATTGGCACAGGCAGGCCATATAAGAGGGCCAGCTGCTTGGAGTGCAGGGTTAAACTTGCCGGGACCCGAGCCCTCGCCTGTGCTTCATGTTTGCACAAACAAGCGTATGAGCCAGAAAGAGTTAAAGAGTATGTATTGCAAATAGAAAAAAAAATACTAATGTTTCATTCGTGTTCAGGCCATCGCGCCGCAGCGCCTGAGATGTATGAATTGCATCAAATGCGTGGTGTTGACAGTGATGGGGTGTTTATGTGTATTAAAGGAACACCAAGTACAGTCAACATCATTATCTAGGTCTAGATTTGATTGAGCAAAGAACAGATCTGAGCAAAAAAATATATGTATACATCCTGCTTCTAAAGGGATGGCGAAAGGCTGAGGCTCGTAAACAGTGGAGAAAAACACACAAACTCATGACATGCATTAGTGCACACGCACACAAAATAGGTCCAAACATGATTTCAGAGCGTCTACAGATGGCCACAACAGATTAAGGTCTGGGCCCTACAGCCAGACTTTAAAAGCATTAAAGAAAATGTGATGTTCTTCTCTCAAGCCTATTTACAGTACCGTACACCTGACCACATCATGACAATAAGGAGGGGAAAACATGAGCTCATTCTCCCCCGCGGGCAAGTCGTGGACTGGATTATTTATCTACATCTGCCCAGCTGCAGGTCCCTGCCATGATCACCTTCTTTTAGTGGTGGGAGATAGTGTGCATTCTGCGGGAGGGTTGGCGGTGAAAGGCAGCGTTTTATCCTACATCTGCCCGCTCAGTCCGCCGGGCCAAGAATAAGAAGACTGGCCCACCACCGAGTCCGAACTTTACCTGCTGCTTCCAGCCAGAGCCGCTCCATCCTTCATGTGCAGTTGGCTCCCTGCGAGTCCAACAGAGCGATATGCTGACAGTGTGATATTTTGTAGCACAGACTGGGATGCTTAATCTTCATATTAAAAAGAATAATCCTTCTAAGATGACGGCGTGTCCCGAGAGCAGATTGAAGCCATCTTTATTTCCTTTTTAGACAAATTTGACACAGTTGGGACAGTCTTTCGTCAAACGCTTTGTATGAAACAACATCAAGCGTGTCTATTTCAGAATGAAAGAGGACCACGCATGAAAGGGGAAAAAAAAAAGTTTTCATAGTGTTTCCTCTGTGACTTTATGTTGCTGTGGGATTTGGGAATAATTCCAACTTCCAATTTCCACATCAAGTTATGGGTTAAGTGCAGGTTTGCGGCGCTAAAAACACTGTTCTTTCACAATAAAAGCACCATTCTTAACACCTGGGTTACACTTATTTGTGTTTTGCGCCGAAATACAACAAATTATATTGCTGACTAATTCTTTTTTCTCACAGTGGTAATAATGTTGTTGCTGTGGGGGCGCACCGCTGCTGAATGAATACAGAGGGAACACTGGTCTCAGTTTTGGGAGCTACGACTGGGCTTTTCTAACAGAGTGGGCTGAGTGTTCTCGCTGCCAGAGACAGGCCTCAGGCAGGAAGTGTCACCGGGCTCAGAGACACTTTGCCAAACCACTGGCTGAATCACATCCATCTGTTTGCATATTATGGAAATCACCCAGAGGTACATGAAACCTTAAGTGTGGATCAGTAAAAACGCATGTGTGTATCCGTGCATGTGTTTGCACACGTGTGGCACAGCGGGGCAAACAAGCATGCTAGGGGGGGGGGTATCCAAATGAGAGCTCTGCCCGACGGCCCCCTGCTGGCACCACGCGTCTTTTCAATGTCACGTCTAGGCTTTGGCGCTTATATAGCCCAGGATCTTTTTGGCGGTGTATTGCCCAGTTTTAGCCCAGTCCAAAAAAAAAAAGGTTCTCAACCTTTTGCACCTCAAGGACCAACTTTTTCACTGAAATGAGGCGAGGCCCACGAGGCAGTTTCTTTCTAAAAATATTCAATATTTTTTCTCTTATTCCAAGTGCGTTCCTTGATACTTGATCATTCTGTCCAGGCCAGGAGGCGGTCATCGTATTCCTCCATGTATATAGGCCTAATAAAATAAGATAATAAGATTAGAAATAAGGCTGTGCTCTGAATGACATTATAATGAGGATATTCCTTGTACAAAAATATAAAAAGGACGAGTAAATTCAGGTCAGCTGTTTTATTTCTAACAGAGGGACAGACATTTCCCAAAGTAAATATGTGCCGCTGTCCAAATCCTAATGTGATTGAATCCATCAAAAGCCCCTCAGGTGCAGAACTACACTTGGACGGCAGCACAGAAATGCGTCCAGCGGGACACCGAAGGAGAGAGAGAGCCTATCGCGCTATCGGTGACAGCACGTTTCACTCACGTTAATGTCTACATTTACCTCCCACCGGGGAAACACATACACATTTAACCACTCACCGTAACATATATGTATAACTGAACATTCTATGATTGTTTTTCATGCTTGCGGACCGATGCGGACCACCGGCATTTTTTGATCATAGGCTTGCGGCCCAAAAGCAGGCGCTCGAGGCCCACTTGTGGGCTGCGGCCCAGTGGTTGAGATCCCCGGGATAGATTATAGGCTGCCTATAGGACTTACATTGTACATACCAGACATTTAAGCTGATGGTATTATAGAGCAACTTACATTGAGAATAACTTCCTTTATTTTGACTTATTCTGTCTACATAACATTAATTCTCATTGCACGTCTCATCCAAGTCATCGCCCCTCCTGTGTCTACAGAATGAGTCATTTCCACGTGGAATTAAACCAATGTCGCTGTGCATACTTTACTTTGAGAGCAATCTGTTGGTGTGCATATAGATTAAGAGCTTAGCTGCTTTCTGTGCACGCCGGCAGACACTCACACACACATGCACACGCACAGATACTCTCACACGCACACACACACGGCACTGTAAGTGAGCCAATGTGGAGATTGATCAGCTGGGCCGTGTCCAAACTGAGTGCAGGCATGCCAAGCATAATAACTCTCTCTCTCTCTCTTTGCACTTTCCCTGAGAGAGAGAGAGAGAGAGAGAGAGAGAGAGAGGTGTGATTGGCTAATGTCTTGACACCCAGAAAAAGGAATGCCTGGCTCTCAGATGTTTGACCCATTTTCTGCTTTTACTCTCTCTCTCTCTCCCCCACTCTTCTATTCTCTGTCTAATTCCCTTCTTCCTCTATTCCACAGCAGAGAAGCTCTCTGACTCACTATGAATTTCTATAATGGAGTAGTGCCACAGGACGTGCACACACCACACACAAGCCTCTGCAACTAAACACATACACACACAAATAAACACACAAATAAACACACACACACACACACACACACACACTATGGCCCTGCAGTAACTGGAACCAGAAAACAGCTCATGCTATTCTTAATCTGTTTTATGTGCTTTCCATGTGCTTTTATGTGGATGTGTGTGTGTGTGTGTGTGTGTGTGTGTGTGTGTGTGTGTGTGTGTGTGTGTAGCCCATGTGGTGCATGCACATGTATGCGTTCATTACTGTGCATAACGAGTTGCTTGTGTTCTGTAAAGATCCGAAATGATAGGCAGCTGCAACGGGGCAGCGTGTCCGCTCACTGTGGGACTGAAGGACTGTGTCTAGAACTGGGAAAACACCTGTTTCTATACACCGTATGTGCGTGTATATACTGTATACAGAATATAGGTATCCGGCATTCAATCAACTATCGCCGCGTGTATTGGAGCAGTGAGGGTTACAGCTGAATTTACACACTGAAATGTCCGAGACCGCTGGAGGACCCCGGAGCTTCGGGCTGCCTTCCCCCTGTGGTTTTACAGTAGCAGAGCAGACATGCTCAAGTGACAATTTGTGGAATTAGTAGGGCAGGAACACCGACAGGCAGAGGGTAGGGGAGGCCAAGGGTTGCCTTCGGTCACCTAATCCCCCTGTGTCAGATAAGGGCCAGCTGACAGGCTCGTGCTCACACACACACACACACACACACACACACACACACACACACACGCAGGGATAAGGGGAAGCAATGGACTGTAAAGGGCTGTACTCTCAGATGATACTTACACAAACAGGCACAGGCAGAGGAGGCATTAACTCACTGTCCGACACGTGGTCTGCCTCTCTCTTCATGCTTATTCCTCTCTCTAATGTTGACACACACACACACACACACACACACACACACACACACAAGGTCAGCGGGGGCCAGGTGGCCTGCCTTGGCACAGAGGAGGACTCCAGATGTGAAAGCGGGGCGAGAGGGCGCTCTGGGGACAGCTGGAGCCGGCCCAACCTGGACAGAGGTCAGGGACACGACCGAGAGAGCACAACAGACATTTGGACCGGGAGGGGGGGCAGCCAGTCCGTCACCCAGCCCGTCACCCCGGGTCACTACCTGCTATGGCATTGAGCTTTCACCAATTAAATTAATTTTTCTCCAATTAAAAAATTCAGTCGTATTGATGAAAATGTCCTTAAAGGGTAATTCCGGGATTTTTCAACCTGGCCTCTACGACCACAAAATCGCTTGTTTTTGTCACGGACGGGCTCAGATTGTTATTCGTGTTATTATCCAAATGTCTGATATGTCAATTACGGTTGATACGTGAGTCGGAGAGACGAGTTTTGAGTTTACGTAAAGCTGCTAGAACTTACAGCAGCTGGTTCACCCTCTCGCTTCCATAAACTATCTTCGTATCCTTTTCACCGTCCTCGTTTTCCGAGCTGTTTCTGTAGCGACCCTTTCCATAATGTTGTCAGACATTTGGGTAATAACACGAATAACAATCTGAGGCCGTCTATGCCTTTACGGATTACGTTGCCGCCATAGAGCCGCCGTTACGCGACTGCCGGTTGAGACGATGGACCGGAGAAACTCAGAAACTTTTGGGATCTACTTAAAGGTATGAAAAGCGATTTTGTGGACATAGAGGCCAGGTTGAAAAATCCCAGAATTACCCTTTAAGTCGTGTCATGTCATGTTGATTCAGTTTAATCAATGATTCGCTGACCAAAATAACATTACACTAAATCTACTGCAGCAGCCCATTAACCACCACATCAGTAGTAAACGTAATAGACTACATTTGGAACATTTAGACATATTCCAATTTAAAAATCTGTTGGAGCTGTGTGATGTTTCTTATACATGGTGCATCATTTCTACTTGTCATAACTGACTAAACTGAAAAAACATGTTTGTCAGTGGAGCATTCATCATTAATGACACGTTCATGACGAGACCAGCGCTGGGTTTTGATACTGCGCCGGCGGCCTCTTGCTGCCCTTGATGTCATCTTGCCTGAAACCAAGTCAAAGTCACAGCATACATTTTTTTTGTCCAGCACAGCGTTAAATAGTCACGGGAAACGGTTTAGACAGAGCTGTATAAACAGAGAGGGTGGCCGGCTGAAAAATGAACTGAAAGTGCCTTAGTGTGTGTGTATCCTCTATGTAGTGCACAAGCTCCTGTGTGCAAACATCGTGTTCCTAATGCAGCGTGTGTTCTTTACCGTGGAGCGGCTGATGGGAAGTGCCTGTGACCGTGCATTTGCAGATATACTTTTTTTGCGGGTGAGTGTGTGTACATACACTAGCACTTGCATATAGGGGTGGGCGGTATGACTAAAAATCAATATCGTGATTATTTCAAACCTTTACCTCGATTACGATTAATGAACGATTATCTTATTTGTTTTGTTTTATTTTGAAATTTGTTTTATTTTGAAATTGACCGGATGCTCTATGCCGTTCCTGTGTCCAACGGTCCAAACCCGTCTGAACACGGCGTTACTGGACGGGGCGGAGGGACGTGACTGAATACCACCTAGTATTTTTTAAGGGGACAGTACATGAACGCAGTATTGGGGAAAGTATTTGGCCCGTTCATTCACGGGAAAGTGATGTTACGTCTGATGCGCGTGCACACACACACACACACTCACACTGGTTGCTTTGCTAACTGGCGCTTCTAGACGTTCCTCGTTCTTGTCGCCTAAATAACAATCCAAATGAACGATTTTGAAAATTTGCCACGATTACATAATTAAATCGCGATTACGATTATAAACACGATAATCGCCCACCCCTACTTGCATATAGCGCAAACCAGTGACGTTTAATTGGATTAATTGTATGAATGGGTGTGCGAGTGTGCAGTACATGCATGCAACTTCCCTGTGTGTGAGTGTCCAGTATTGCTGGGGCTTGGGCAGCAGTGGGCACTAATCACAGAGTGATTGCCTCACACTTTGCACTATTCGGTTTCCTGCTATCTGGGCCAGCTATAGTGAGAGGAACATAACCCTGACTGCTACACCACATGAAGACGCTGCACAGGCGCACACTGCACACATACTCACGCGTACGCTCGGGTACAGACAACACTCAAGCGCAAAAGTGTAGAAGAAGAAGAGAGACCTTACTATCGACGCAACGCAGCAAACGACATGGACTTGGACAATACATGTGCTCACTGTTTGACGGCTTTTGCTGCTTGGCTGCAGTTGAGACAAGAGGAATGCATATGCCTGCCAGATCAGCAAGTCTCGCTATCCTTTTACAAAGACACACACACACGGACACGCACACACACACACACACACACACACACACACACACACAGAGAGAGAGAGAGCCTCAGGGCACTTGGCATTACGTTGGCGTTCTGGACCTCCCAGCTCGTACTCCTCCATCCCTCCGCTTGGCTAGCAACACTAACAGGTAGGGGGAGATTGAAACGCGCTGCCTGGCTCTCTCTCTCTTTTCTCTCGCCACCGTTTCTACTTTACCGCGCTAAAAAAAAGTCATCGGAGCCGTCCCAAAGTTACACCTCGCTTCGAGTGAAAACGCCCGGCAAAGCCCCGGCTTAGCAACGCATTCGAATCGGACACCGAAACGCGCGAGCCGCCCCGCAGGAGGAAGGACTTAGCGGTCTAAAAAACAACGCGTGATTTTGCCCCGCGTCGCTCCCAAACTGGTAACTCAAGTTTTTAAAAGGCTCAACTGCGTACATGCCGGGGCAGCGAAGAATCCATTTGCACTGATGTATTGTGCGGTGAAGGTAGAGTCGTTTGCCAGCAGGGTTTAGCATCAACAAACAGTTCAAGAGGTGACTCAGTTAAGTTTCCTGTTCCCTGCATGCTCCCTGATCCACCCACGCCCGGGCCCCCCAACGCCCCCCCAGCCCCCCCCCCCCCCTCCCCCCAAAACCACAGCGTGCCAGCCTGCAGCTGTAATGTAATGGCAGACATCTTCAGCAACTCACATGATCCTACTGCACACCCGTTGTGAGGACCCGGGGCCTCTCCGACTGACTCGGCTGTTGGTGATTCCTGACCTAATTCAACAAGTGGGCCGACTTCACTCTCTGTTGAATGTAATGCGGCCACGATGATCTGAGGAAGGAAAATATATCCCCGAGGCGTGCAGAATGTACCAACTTCAAAAAAGGACTTTTGGTTACGATTCCTCAGTTTTCCCCTCAAACAAAAAAAAAAAAAAGTGCTTGGTGGGCAGCGAGGCCGGGCGGGTCACCGACGGTCACGCTTCAAAGAACCCCAGCTAAACGTCGAGAAAGGCTGAAGTGATTTTTACCCTCGCAGACAGTCATAACATAAACCAAAGTCTCATTCCACAGCCAGAGGAACATCTCACATGCACCTCTCTCCACGTGTGACTCCAAACTGAGGAAGCAGCTTGCAGTAAATTAACAGGAAGGCTGTGCGGCGGCAGCTAAAAGAGGCAGGCTGTCATAACTGAGCACAGTAAAAGCTTAATAAGTCATTAAAGCACAATCCCCAAGACTTGCTGTTATTAGACGTTAATATATAGTGCCCGCGCGTACACACACACACCTACAGTAAAGGCCCCATTCACTCCTGACACTTGTAATTCCACGCTGTCTGGTGTGAAGACCCGCGGCTCTAATGAAAAGCCACTGTTTCTATTTTAAAGGCCAACTGTACAACAAGGAGCTCTTATTTTGGCGGTGTACAGTATGCAGTCATTTTGTGGCAAAAAAAAAAAAAAAAAAAGGAGCCCGGTGTACATTGTGGCCTTGAACTCAAAAAGGCATGTTAAAAAATAAAATGATCAAGAGGTAGGGCGCTGCTGGAGCCCGCCAAACCATCAGGCGTTGAAACGAGTCCATCTAAAGTTCCTCGAGCATGACAGGTTACAAAACAGGGAGCAATAAAACTCTTTCTTCACCACAGCCACCCACTTATTATCCATCCCATGATTTGGAAGTATTCAAGCAGTGTTAAGATCAGTTATGTAAACTTCTGGGCGCGTTTTGAACCCATTCCGCTGCGCTTTGTTTCCTCTGAAAATCCCAATTGATCGAGCCAACCTGGCAAAGTTTCACCGGCAAAGGTAAAACCGCTAAACCATAGCCGCTAAGACAATAAAAGCGCGAAATGCACCGCGCGGGCCCCCGGTGGCACAAGGGGATTCCGTTGGGATTTTATTTAAAGGGGTCAAACCATTCAACACTCCAGGCCAGGCCCTTGTTTTCTACAGTCACAAAATGATGACCTATATACAAGGTGGAGGAGCTGAGCCGCCATAGCAGGACTTGGGTCTCTGCCAACGTTCTAATTGTGGGGTTTTATAAGCATCTCTTTGCTCAGGGTTATTCATTACCTCGGCAGATAATGCTAAAGGATGGAAAATTTCCAAGTGGGTACATTGTGACGAATTTGTTCATCTGCCCCTTATCACATGCATCTGAACACTATTGACTTTATCATTAAAGCCAGCGACCATGTTTCGGTCTGTCTTCGGGAGACGGTGGTTAGTGGTATATATATATATATATATATATATGTAATGACGGCTTTTTTCCATCAAAAAATAAATAAATCTCAATCAATTATGATTCATTAGACAGGTTTCATTTTGAATTCCCTTTTCATTAACGCCCACAGAACCCACTCATAATCACACACATCAACTCTCCCCGGGAACTCGGTGATTATAAACAGATTAACTTCCCCCCCCCGGGGGCGATCCGTACTGATATTGTTACTGCCAATTTGATCTCAAATCCACACACAGAGAATCCCTCTTATGGTATGGTGCAGTACGAAAGGTTGCCACCTCACTTGTCTTGGCGATTGGTCGTTTGGCATGTCTGCAAATGTGCGCTGACATCATATCCATCCCACTGTGTAAACCCAAGCAGCTATCAGACAGAAAGACAGAGAGAGAGAGAGAAAGAGGTTCGGTGCCAGCAAATGTCGGATGGATTCCTCCTCGTAAAGTACTCTGCGTCACCCTGGCAAAAATAAACCTTACGTACCCCAGCGCCAAGTACTCCCGTTGATGAAGAGCCAGTTGTGAGTGGCCCCAGTTGTACCCTGGCAGAGCCAGGACGACTGGTGTTAATAAGAGAGAAGTGCTGCCGTGTGGCGCTGCCTTGCCACTCTCTCTGACCAATAAAGGCCATTTTATAAGTTATTATTTTCCCTGGTGATTTGGAGGTTGCAGCACTCACTCCTGTTGCACAGGCAGAGCTGTTGGCCAAGAGGGGAGAAAGAGAGAGGCAGAGAGTGTGCTGTTATGATACAGAGAAGTGGAAAAGGAAAGAAAGGACAAGGGGGAGCCTCTGGCAACCATCTGCATGGAAACCACAGTCGAGCAGAAACAACCAAATAAAAAACGACAAGAAGAAGACTTAAAGAGACCCAACTAAGAGAAGAAAGAGAGGGGCTTGGCTGGCGAAAAACACTGGGAAGAGAGGCTTGAAAAAGCCACAGAGTTGGAGGCTACAGGGCAGCGGCGTACTGCTCTAATGTGTTCTCTAATGTGCGAGTGTGTTTGTGTGTTAGGCGGATCGGGGCGTTATCTTGAGGACAGCAGGACCCCCAGTGGCCTGTGTGAAGACCGGTGCAGTGCACACACACACACAGATAATCTCTTGTCATGTTCAACGCTGCAGCATGCTTATCAGCGGTGGAGCTCCGTTTGCCCTCTGAATGCAACACACACACACACACACACACACACACAACACCGACTCAAAGTTCACACAGAAAAGCCTCACTCTGCTGGGCTAATGAGGTTTGAAGAATCAAGGTCAATTTATTCTCTCAGCTGAAACCGATCCAACTATTTTTCATACACATGGTCTCGGACGAAGAGATGGCGATGTTGAGCTGATGCATCTAAAACACAAACGCGCTGCTGTGCAACGCAACGAATCTGCTAACCCCGACTCACGGTGCAGCAACCCGTGAAGATCAGACGACGTTTTGTGCTCGGCTGCCTTCGCCTTGGCTGAATAAAAGTCTACACGCAACTCTATGGCATATGGGTGATATAATCTAATTAATCACAGGCAGAAACATAGACAATATGGCAGGGGGCCTCGGGGCCTGAGGAGCAGTCTATTAAGGTCAAAGAGAAAATAAATGCAGTCGTATAACTACAGGCATGTCTTTGCGTTGCGCAGTCTAGTCTGTGCATGCATGGAAGGAAAAAAAAGGCAACAGTACACATCCACCCCTCCCAGGCACGATGCGGTGCCAAACCGGGGCCAGTCACTCACAAATATGTCACCTTTTCATGACCTGTAATTGTGTCCCCTTTGGGCCAATAAGTCTCATTTTGAAAAATGAGAATTACTCCGGCAGAACGGAGCCAAAATCTAAATCTGATCAGATGAAGCAACAAACAACCGGTGGAACCGAATCAATTGTCTCCGCTTCCCACCTACCTCCCCTACTCCTCCAAAATCGTTGTGGGGGACCAAAAAAGGGGGGAAAAGAAGGAGGGACCGGGAGACAGATTCTGGGCTGGCCGCTCTTATTCTGAAGTCTGTTCAGGAATAGAACGCCCTCTCCCTCTCCAGGCAGCTCTGACATCATCATACAGTGGATTCAGACCAGGACATCAGCTGCACAGCCGAGGTTATATAACTAAACTCCTGTTTCTAAGCATTCAGCACTGGTGCCCCACCATGGGGAATGGGGGGGGGGGGGGGCGGTTTAGGCAAAGGGAGAAAGAGAAGGAAAAAGAGGGGGAGCTAGGGAAGAAAAGAGAGGAAGAGAGACAGACAGAAACAGACAGTAAGGCCACAAAAAGAGAGGCCCGTTGGGGTGCTCGCTGCTGGGAGAGGTCACCTTTGCCCCCCTGAAGGGGCCCCAACCAACAGGCATCTCAAGCACACAGAAGAGAAGAGAAGAGAAGAGAAGAGAAGAGAAATATAGACCAGGTCATACAGGGCTACTGTGAGAGTAATGCCCCTTCCCCGTGCAACACCGTGACATTCAGTTCTCCCACCTGCACTGTGCATGTAAAAACAATACAGGAAAAGATTTAAAAAAAGAAAAAAAAAAAGATATAGATGTATAGGAAAACACCTCCTTCATGTTTACTTGTTACTGCAGGTTGAATTCTTTCATTTGTTTGTGATGAAATCCTCCTTCAAGTGCCAAATAACACAAATGCAGGATTTAGATTCCAGAGGCTTCCACGGTCTTTGTACCCACACGGGGTTTATTTCAAACTGTATGCCTGTGGAAAATGTTTATGGTTGAATGGCAGACTTGTCCAAGGGTAATAATCAACCCAGACAGAGAACACTGCGTTTTAAGCTACTGGCTAATGATTAATGCATAGGTGGGCATCTGGAGGCATGCCAGCTAACGTGACTCAAACTTGCTCAATGTTTTATCATGTATCATATAATGGAAGAAAACGCCGCGGCTTTGCACTTGCTCAGCGACACATACACCGGCGTATAAAGGTTGTAAACACACTCGGGACGTTTTACAATTTATAAAAGCAATAAACTGTGCAAACGTGGTGCAAATGAAGAGCAGAACGTTGCATTTTCTTCACCGACTTAGACGTGATGGTAACTTCCATGCACCTTAAGCCCCGTTTGCAAATGTATGTTTGTGTAAAGATTGTTCCAAATAAAAACCCACTCAATTTGTAAGGTAATAAGACTATCTTGGAGCACAGCATAGGAAAAAAGATGGCCCATACTCAAGAATAATATTTAACCTAACTTTTATTTCTCCAAGACTGCAGAACCAATATGTTTGTGAGTGGTCCCTATTTTTCTTTATTGACTCTGTACACTCTGCCATGAAAACAGCTCCAGTGTGTACCTCTGTCAGAGGAGCTGCTTCTGTTGCCAGCTTGATAAACTCAAGTAAAGGGCTTACTGCTTTTAGGCTGTCATTTCCTATCAGCACAATACAAAGATAACACTTTTGGAAATGAATACCGCCTAGAAGCAACACTGAATAGACTATGAGCAGTTAAATTGAAAGATTTAATTATTACAGCGTGTTAATGTGGTGGTGAAGGTTTCAACATGGAAACAGCTGCAACAGCACTGAGGAGAATATCATCCCAATAGTCAGGGTCTGTTGTGATACGCCAGGCAATGAGGTTATTTTCATACAGGCTGACAAGCTGCCAGTGCTACCTGTAAACAGCGAGGGCTGTGACACGCCAGGCAATTTTTAGGAAAGGTAAATGGGGCATACTCTCAGAAACATGAAATAAAATGACACAAAAAACCTACTTAAATGTTTCTTACGTTCCTATAATAAATGCAACTATGTCGGAGCAACTCCCCGGACACTGTATTCTACAAATGAGCAAATGAGTGCATACATTGTTAGTATTGATTGATTCAAGGGGAATTTATTTCAGAGGGAATTGAACCCCTAACTCCCATCATTTCAATGCAACAGCCATTAAACCTTTTAAACCATTAAAATCAGCCTATTCTGACATGCACCATTTGTAATGAGCCAGAACTGATCAAACCGTCAATACTTGGGCTGTATATTTGTCATGTTATATACATACTTTGTAAATAAACAGTGGGTAAACTATAACTTCTGGTCAGTGACCATCATAAAGCCAACAACCACAATTACAAACAAAAATCAACTATTTTCAGAAAAGCATTCCCTGCAAAAGACCCCCTGTTCTTCTAACACACATCAGTTTGATACTACTTACTATGAATTTCAGATTTATGTTAGTGTAGAAAAGTGGGTAAATGCTATTCTGTAAATAAACTGAGTTTAGGTGGGTTTACCCTCCACTGCATCCCTGGTTATGGGACTCAAATTGCTGAGGCAGAGGTGGGTGAGAGGCATAGAGTCGTATCATATAGACTTCACTGGAATGAAATATGCTAGTGACTGCAATGCATCGATATACAGATCAAAAAATCACATTCAGAGATGTATTATTGTCTTGCGTTGTTACTACATCATCTAGCATCATAGATCTACACTGTAGGCTATAGGAAGCTGATCATTTAACAACATTTTACTTTAATACATATTGCAGCTAATAACTAAACCTAACAACTAAAAATGTCCCTTTGTTCAGACAGGGTACTATCACTGTTTTTGTTCAATGATTCAATTAATCCTTGTGAGAAAAAACACTATAGTGATCTCATAATACATTTTAGAAAGATACAAATATGTTATTACAGAAAAAAACTTTCAAATACCAGGCAGTACCATAAACTAGGACAAGGTACAGACACGCGGTTAGTCCCTATAGGAAGATTATAGGGATATTACAGCGATCTCTCTCTCTCTCGCCCTCTCTCTCTATTTCTCTGTCTATCTATACGCGCGCGCGTGTGTGTGTGTGTGTGTGTGTGTGTGTGTGTGTGTGTGTGTGTCTGCTTCTGCGCGCGCCTGTGCATGCGTTGTATGAGTGGACCGTGCGCGCGCCAGAGTGCAGCAGGCATAAATCCAAGTTTGGGCCCTATAGGCTGCCGCTGCACAGAGAATAATAATGCACTAAAACGCATGATTATCATGGCACAGTGGCGTCCAGCAGTGTTACAATACCAATGCCACTGACAACAAAGCGCACACAGTGTTCAGAGGCACAACAGTAAGATTAGCCCCAACCCGACTGTACTATGGACCTTGGCTGCTGATGTGATCTGTCAAACCCCTACAGCTATCGCGCCCAGGCTACCGGAGCTAGCACGACCAAACAACTGCATGCATACCATGCTGTAAAGCGTCGTGTGGTGAATGCCTGATAACGACACTTACCGTTGGGTTCCCCGCGCGTGTTGGACAGCAGTTTGGGTGGGTTTCGAGCAGGAAATTAGGCGGAAATTAAGAGGGAGAAAGTCAGCAGGGCTCCCCCGGTTCCTGCACAAGTGTAGCGGCAGCACTCGCTGCACAGCAACCGCGCGTCCGAGCCTAGTCCTCCGCCAAGGCGCTGCGCCTCGTACCGCCAAATGATTACCCTCGCACGGCTACTCTTCTTCTCCTCCACACATCTGCTATGTGAATTTTAGGATTATTTTTTTTTTGCCCTTGTGTTGTCTTCCAGTAGCGTCTGGTTGGGCTGCCAGGACAGGGAGGGAAAGAATCAAGAAGAAATACTACACGGTCGCTCCTCCCCCGCTTTTGTACAGTACAGTAAGGAGATCGCACGACGTATAAGCATTTATTAAAACTATCTACCGCTCTCTACAGGACCGCCACTGTAAAGCATACACGCACGCACACATACACACACAGACACACAGACACACACACACACACACACGAGGAAATAACAAACCGATGTGAACTGCGGAGCATCCTCAGTGTTATATCGCCTCCGCCTTCGTCATTTATCCCCTTTCATTTATGCGCGGAAGATTGGCCCCCTCCTCCTCCTCCCACCTGGGAAGGCCAAATAAGTCCACCTTGCACTGGGTAGATAAAAATAGGGGTTATAGATAAGGAGAAGACTTTCTACTGCTGTAATAACAAACAACTATATACTCTACAAGGAGTGGTTTGCACTCTAGTAGACTTAATTGTAACTTTGGTAGTTATTAGTTCATATTAATAGCCCTAAGGCTACTACCAATAATAATAATAATAATAATAATGATAATCATTTATTTGTATAGAACGTCTCTAACAACGTATACAATCAAAACAAAAGGCACAAGGTTACACAAGAAAATATCATCATTATTATTATTATTATTATTATTATTATTATTATAATTATTTACCTCATTACTTGTTTAATTACCAAGATAGAGAGAGAGAGATTTTGTGGGGATGTGCAAAGTATAGAAGTTTGACCACTTCTCAATCTCCTCAGCAATGTGAAATCCTCTGGAGACACCAAATGAAATATGTATACTAACAATAATGGGAAAGGCTCTGGTAAAGCAGACGTTTGGGGAACATGTCCAACGGCAACATTCATTCTCTTGTCATCACAGTATCACGATTCCATTTAGACATGATCTCTCCATCATGACCCCTCTACTCATGTTGATAATAGTTGGAAAAAGTGAATCATTTTTCACTCTGACTAATAATAACAACACTCATAATCATAATATGCCCTCACACCCTTGTTAAAGTGAAGTCCAACTTAAAGTAGTGCAGGCAAGGCTTATGAAACCATGTTTGTGCAGCATTGGCCTCAGCTCTCATATTCAAGGGAATTCTCCTTGCTCTCTTCGATCTTCAGACTTGTGCATACAAACATCTCCGCGCTAAACAAATGTATGACAGTAGACTCCAATCTGTCAGACACAGATTTCTGACAAACTAATCTAGTGGGCAAACATGCCCAGACAGAGAGGAGGGGAACCAAGCTGTTTAAAGTTACGAGGATGACAAATTTGGGGAACTGAATGCCCGGCACGTGCGACATTTACTTTTGATGGCTTTCAATTGCAGAGATGGAATAACTTGTGATAGAGAATAAAGGTTGCTGCTTATATGCAAATGCCACTGCACCAGTCAGATAAAGATTCCTGTTTTTGCAGCACCATTATCAAGGTGTGTGTGTGTGTGTGTGTGTGTGTGTATGTGTGTGTGTGTGTGTGTGTGTGTGTGCGCGCGCCCCAACCCCAACCTCATTTCCATTCAGTCTCACCAGAGACTCTTCCATGAAACAAAGCGGCGCATCGACCAAAACCTCCATCTATTGACAGCCTGATAGAAACAAAGGACAGAGATAAATTAACCTGCTAATGACTGAAAAAAATGCCTCTGTGTTTCTGTTTGTTCCTCTTTCTTTGGAGGAGGCCTGCATGATCGACAGGGCTGCACTTACTTTGGAGTGCATATGTTTTTCGGTTCCCGTCAAGCTTCTGGCAAAACCACCCCAGGATAGCAATTAGCAGGTTCCCCACTGCTTTCCAGATAACACCTATACAACAGCAAGCCTCTCCACCAAGGGGAGACAGTTTAGGTGGTTCAGGCACCTGATAAGGATGCCGCCTGGGCCGTTTTCTCTTTGGGGGTATACTGAGCATGGCCAGCTAGGAGGAGACTGCATGTCCCAGAATGCCTGACTAGCACAGATCCCCCAGGAAGAGCTGGAGGCTGGGGTAAAACGACACCTTGTGCTGTTGCAACCATGACCCCGACCGGATGGTAAGAAAATGCATGAATGAATAGATGGGTGGATAACAATCTGTTTCATCACTATCCTTCCCCCAAATATGAATCTATGAATCTATGCCAACAGCTCTCAAACCAAGAGCATTAGGGAATCTTACTGCTCTTACTGTATATATTGTGTTGTTGTTTTTTTTATATAAGAGCTCTTACTGTAATTACTGTAATACTGTGAACATTGTGTTGTTGTTTTTTTTACTGTAAATACTGTGAACTGTTGCCATTTTGCACATTCCCGCCGAACATTGCCACTTTTCATTTCACTACACACCCCGTGTGTGCATGTGACAAATAAAGTTCTTGAATGTTGAATGTTGAATCCCAGGATACCAGTTTAAGCCACTGCAGAAAGTGAGCCCGGAAACAAAATCTATCATGTGGCCGTTCAAAGCCATCTTCTTATATTTCTTTGCGGAATCAGAGAAAGAAATCAAGGCGTTTGACTAAAGATCTTCAGCTAATTTGTGATACATGTGATGGCTGATGAAGCTGCAAAGCAACCAGAGAGCGAGAGCGGGGCTCAAACATTCATAGAGCCGGCTTTGTATTTCCTATATAGAGAGTGTAACATCATCTGGTTGTTCATTTTTTTATTTAAAAGTATTAAAAGTTTTCTCAACACAACTGTGGAATTGGATGTTTTCATCTAACCTGGAACAAGGTCAGGCCTCACAATGATGACCTACCTGAAGGAAGACAGAAGGCCTCTTGAAGCAAGCAATCTGAAATATAAAAATGTTCACATTTTGATCACAATCATCTTTGGACTGGGTTAAAAAACCTATCTCTTACCTATAACAAATGGCACAGTCAAATCTGCAATTGTTTTCCAAGGCGTCTCTGAATTAAACTGTGAAAGTGCATGGCGTCCTTCCATATTCACCCGCCTACATTTGGCCATTTGCTCATAATAACTGTTTGCAGGCCCAGATTGGGATTAACACCACAGTGTTCCCGGGATGTGTGACTGACTGTTCTGGCGGTGGCGGTATATCCATTGTCAGCTTCCATCAAATCAGTATTACGATTAATTTGGTGGACAAGTGTGAAAACAGCTGAGGTAATGTCAACGCTTAACCCAAATGAATATGTCTTGTAAACTCTAATCCAATTAGTGCTGTAAATCATTGTCTAGGGCAGCGAAAAGACGCTCAGAAAATACTGCAAAGGGGCCAGAGAACACACCAACACAGATACACACACACACACACACACACACACAAACACACTAAATTTAAATCCTAAAATCCTATTACACAACTAAGTCCACTTTTAGATTCAGTCCCAATTTGCAAAACAGCCTTGGCATGTGCTAAAGTAGAAACAGGAGCAAGCTTGGCAGTGACAGCTAACACCAGCTCTTTTTTTTTTTTTACACTGTATTTCAAGGTTTGCATTTGACACTATACCGTTTTTTATTAGAGATTTGCTTTTCAATCAGTAGCTGGATTTTCAAAACACACAGTGAAAACACACACTCTGTATGTGATGAACTGGATTAACCCTTGGTTCTTCCCCGCAGTGCTCTGATTGCTAATGGGCTCTAAGAGCATTTCGCCTTATTAACTCACATTGATTTACCAAAACATTTCAAGCAATTTAATCCTATATAGCTTATGGTACATTTATTTGCAATGGTCTCCTACACCAGCATCATTACTAGTATGTATGTCAATGCACAAGCATGTAATTTACGCTGATGGACCAAAGCAAAATACTAGACAATTCTCAACCATTGTTATTCATCATGTAGAGGGCTTTTAAGTAATTACGACACTGATCGCACTTAGATTTATTATATATATATATATATATATTAACCTAAAGATTCACTGCTCTGTCACCAAACATTATCTTCATTTACACACTATCTATGTGCAAATTGCATCACTTTGAATGGCAGAAAATAAATGTTTGCTTATGTGAAATTCAAAAAGTTATTGTCCTGGCCTGAGTAAGTTGTGCTGATTTTACCATAATGCTTGTTTGGAAAGTCCACCAGAGAAAAGTAAAAAAAAAAACCTGTGGACTCAGAGGAACTGATGAGAATAAATGAGGAGGTTAGTGGAGTCGTTAGTGACAGCGGTCCTGTCGCCATGTGTCCTCAATTCACCTTAAACTCCCAGCGCTTTTCACTCGCATGCTTCTCCTTGACCCATTCATTCATTGTGTGTTGCTTTCGCTATGGTTACGCTTCTTCTCCTGCAATCGTTAAACAGGAGAAGGTGAGAGCGAGAGGTGCTTCACCACAATGGCAACTTTTTCAAACATTTTCATTTTGATTGGAGCATTATTCCAATTAATAACTATGCTCCATGTCAGCGCAGCTTACATGCACAAAGTGGAGATCCTATTGTATGGCAGTCTGCACCTGTGACATTTACCAACAGATCCTCCCGCTGAAAAGCAAACGGCAACAAATGAGTTGACTAAAGCTTTTGGCATATGGATGTTTAACCTTCACGACATCGACCGTTTCAAGGAAAACTCCTATGTATGTGTACGTTGAAAATGCGGTGCTTTCCAAGTAGCCCATACGTTTTACAGCATTAACCCGCCTTTCTCCAAATGCAAACAAATGAGAGTTAATCTAACAAATGGCTGTCAGAAGCTGATATTGGAGACCCCACCCTCTGAATAATGGATCGCTCCATCTGTAGTTTGTCCTCTCGCTAAATGGCGCCGGTACGTAATCTAGCCCATGATGAAGTTGTCTGTTGATTGGAGTTAACATGTCGCTCTCTCGTTTATACAGAGACCATTGTGTTAAAGGTTATGTGGCAATTCATTATTGATAGACTGTGACTTAGATAATTGTTCTCTCCATTTGTCAAGACTACCTTGCAGTAACTTCTTGTTATTCCAAAGCATTTCCTTATAAACTTGCATTTCATAAAATGCACTTTTAAAAATATACTTATTTAGGTATATATTTAGGTAGCTTTATATAAGTGATCAAATTCAGAGTTCCCGGACTCAAACCATGGAAATGAAGTGAAGGTGGATGCCGACATGCAAAAATATGAAATCCTTCCATCTGACCGAATGACGACACAAAAGGGAGAGCAGGGGAAAAACCCATCCATCATCCAGGCGTTCCCTAGGTTGTCTTTTTGTCATCTACTTTCATTTTTTGTCATTTACATTGAAAGGAAGATTCCTCATAGCACTACGTATATTCTAGTTACTTACATTCTAGTACATGCTGGTGAGGTGCACTCCTATTTATCTCCTATTTTTCTCCTGTTGCTCTCCAATAAATATGCCTGTATTTGTTTTTGAAACGTCTGCTGTTTTTTTTTTCCTTTTTTGTTTGAGCTCCCCTCACGTTTTGTATTGTTCTCTTTTGGTTGGATTGAATACATTTCTATTTTTGCTTTACTTAATTACTTAATCCCCATGGTTTGTGCATCTGTCTGTCTGTATGCCCATGGAGAGGAGCATTGAATCATTTTGGCCAAGAGCTGAAGACACTGCTGATAACAATAGGACTACAGCCTCCAATCTTCAAGGACCGCTTGCTCAACAAGACGGCCATCTGTCACATTGTGAAAGTGTACGCACTGAATGTATGCTGTCAGTTACAAAGATGATCAAAGTATTTCAAGGTTTTGATCTAGGAGGAGAATCTGAATTGCAAGTCTTTATAACAAATCATTTTCTCAAAACAACAAGGTTGTTTTTATTCATAACCATGTACACTGTCAGCCTCGTGTTGCATCCACTGCAAAGAATGGACTTCAATCCAAAATGACATTGTAGGTGAAAAAAAAAGATTGGTAATGAGAAATGATATTCGATAGAAAGTTTTTACTGTCATGTCAGGAACCAATCCATCATAATAAGGGCTACACTCTTCAAATGTTTTTCACAGGATGCAAACAAATTCTGTTTGCCAATTTCGCAAATTCTACTTGAGTTGTGAACATTGGGTCCTTTCATATGGAGAGAAAACATCACTCACAATACTTTACCCTCACAGGCTATTCATGAGATGTCAAGAGGACCACAGCATTAATGTTTCATCGCCATAGCAACATGGGAAACTGCATGTGAACATTATTGGCCTCTGAACGTGTTAAGTGGTACTAATTCACACAAGTAACACATACATAATTGTGCCAGGTTATTTCAGGCTAGTTCTTGCAGTACCTTTGCTTTCAGAGCCTCAGATTCACAGCAGAAGTCCAGTGGAGGAGGACAGGGGACCCGGCTCTCTCTCCGTGGCTCGTATCCTGGGCCGAACTACCATCGGTGGCTTTGCGCCCGGCAACTTGGGAGGCACAGATGCACCTGCCCAGATGGAACTTGGTATGTGGCCCAGTTTGGATCTTAGGATATGAAATCGGACTTGCAATAAAACAATAAAACTTAAAGACAATTACAATGTAGCCTACTTTTATTAACTGATTCTGTGAAGCAAACAGCCACAGCCATTACACACGGCTACAGCCTTTATATAGAGACGTTTTAACAACCTATTAATTGGTTACACATGAAGGTGTAGGCTATTCTTACGCTCCACTAATGTGAGATTTTGCTGACAAACCTATAAGACGACATTAAGGCTTTAAAAAAAAAAAAGATTGCTACTACTCTGTTACCACTCAAGCATTACACTACACTACAACCTAACACCAAGTAGTGAAAGAAAAAAGCTCTAAATAATCCAAATTCATCCAAATTTGACATTATCCGTTTTTGCCAACTAGCAATATGGCACAAATCGACTCAAAATACTGCGTACACATGATGTGAAATGTGTACCGTATTCTGTGTAGAAAGTGGTGCACGCCCACTTTTTGTGTGCATGCATTGGTTTAATACATTTGGCCTCTGGTGAACTGGCAAAGGAAGGTGGCTGCAAATGACCTGAGCCCCAAACTGCTCCAGTAGTCCAATGCCCTTGTACAGAGGGCTGTGTGTGTGTGTGTGTGTGTGTGTGTGTATGTGTGTAAGATTTTGTGTGGATAGCTCTGAATCACACATAATGGTTTCATCTTAGACTCACATAACCATCTAAATATCACACAATCAAGCAGAAAATAACCGTACGCTACGGTAACATACATCATGGTGGCTGACCCCCATGTTACATTCTCACTTTTCATTTGTCCATTTTGCTTTCGCGTTGCACCACTTTCCGTCTTGTTGATCCATTTAGTCATTTAGTTTCTGTTATCCAATTCAGTTGCATTTCTGTGTGCCGTCCAGGTTGTTTTCATTCTTTTGAGAGGAGATTTTGTTATCAGCCCCTTGGGGTTTTTATCTCACCTGGTGAAAGCTGTTATTTTTTTTCTGCAGTCTTCCATTTGGTGTGCTGATGAATAAACTGTGAACATTTCTTCACCTGCGCCTCGCTTTTTTTAAACAACAAACTGAAAGCCTGCAGGAAGGAGAGAGAGATTGACAGCCGAAAAAAGAGGCCGGTGGTGAAGCGGAAGGTCAAAGGACTTAACCCAGACTATCTCCACTGACAAAACTCACATTGAGGTGTGTTTCCTCAGAAGATGCTCAGCCCTAAATGCACTCCTATGTGCCAGTGAGTTTTGTCCATCAGTTCTCCCACTCTGCGGTTACCATTTTAGAAAACAGGGTATGGACAGCAGCCCTTATAGGCTTGGACGTGATGTCCAGTGAAATCAGTGCAAAGAGGACAATGGAGCCATTTTAGAGGACAATTCTTTTGACGTGATAAAAGACATTTGCAGACAGCAAAATATGCACTAAATATGTATCAGGAGAGACATGTGACACCTTGAGAGACATGATATTTTGTTTTGCAGACATACGTGACATACGTGACTGCCCTACCTATCTGTCTCCATTAATCAACATGGTTGTCCAATGGTTGGAGCTGGCTGTGCCTCTCTTCCTCCACGTCTGTTTGCCCTCTTGTCTCACTGTACATGTTATCAGCCTGCGGGACGGGTCAACAAGCAAAGTGCCATACAGCTTCTCAGATACCATTTAAAAAAAAAACTTTTTTCTACGTATGTAGCAAAGATAAAGAGGTTAATAATTGTTGGAAGTATACCATAACACACAAGTTATGTCTAGACTTTCAACAATCAAACTTAGCTTATGGATGCTTAAGAACACCTCAGGATGGAAGGAAGGCAAAATATTAACTTTTAAATTCAGACTCGTACAGACATCTGAAAACTTTTAAAAAACGAGGCATATGACTGCGTGGAGTCAACTACTGCTAATGCAGCACGTGATATTTTTCAACAGAAAGAGAAGCCTGTGAGAGGAAACAGATGACCACTTAATATCCCCATGAAACCTTTGTATTATCCACCCCGTTCCAGGCCTTCATCCAAATCCAAGGCTGATTTGAATACTGCCATCCACGATGGCTTAATCATTAAGGCCGAGCCAGCAATAAAGCATTTGGCATTTTGAAACACTGCTTGCATTCAGCTTCCTTGTCATGTGACAGCTGTGTGCAATAAAAGGTCATAAATGTGTCAGGATTGGGTAAAGTAGTTTTTAACCAAAAAAAAACTAAACGCAGGGTAAAATAATGCAGCGCTCTTAATGTTGAGAGAAGGACGAGAAAAGGTTAAGGGATTGTTTATGTCTTTTGATATTTTTATTAGTCTTTTGATTAGGTTTTTAAGGGGGGGGGTGGTTTGGAAGGGCTTCAGTCCAACCACATCTAGACAGTTAGTAATGTCCTAAAATTAAATATTTTCACACACACAAACCAGCAGCAGTACAGGTTCTTTAGAAGCAGCCTTGTCCAGAGTGGAAGAGAAGTAAGGATAAACCAGAATGTTGTATCCCTTTTCTACAACGGTACTATTAAAATGGGTTTGAGTATTGAATTGTGCTATACTCTCCATCAGTTACTTAGTGCCCAATATAGTATACAGTCTAGCAAATAGTGTGAAAAGCTTATTGAAAGTGGTGTGAATGACACATGGTGCACGCTATTCACACCATCTGAACATACCAATTGGAATTGGCAATTAGAGAAATGTACGGCACTAGCGGCGGGCCGATGCCTCATTATTTTGGTTATGCCACGGTGGTAAAAGTCCGGGGTCAAAGAGATGGCAAATTCCTGAATTCACTGAGCATGTCGTCTAACTGGTGTAGTCCACTCCTGCTTTCAATCACGCGGGAGTGGAGAAGTTGACTTTCTGAGTGCTTGACTCTCCGTCAGTACTTAGGTTTTTGCAGCAGATTGAACATTGCGTGGCAGGAAATACATTTACTGATGAGGTCGCCTTCGTATGCTGTACTACCCCAATAACATGTGCCTCGGGCCCATTATTTTGGTTGGCTGAAAGTAACGGTCGTCTGCTAGAACATACATAGATCATTCATGATGGTACGCTCCATGCAGCAGACTGTCTTACGTGCCATCTGTTTTTACCGACCGCTACGGTGCCAATGCTCTTTCTCTAATATCCCTTTGACAGCTCTTCCTGTAAGCACAGCGAGGGAAGTCAAACATTCACACTGCTCTGAGGCATGGAGCCGCCGTTCACACACACAGGGGTGCTATCTCTTCCACTGTTACCCAGGCTGTTGTATATGTCAGCTATAGTGTGTGTGTGTGTGTGTGTGTGTGTGTATGCACGCATATGTGTGATGGGAGATCTTCTGGAGTACGGTAAAACATTGTCTAAGCTCTTAACGTACTCATTGATTGACTTACTGAGTCTCACACGCTAAGCCGGTGTGTTTGTGTGTGTGTGTCGTGATAGTCAGCAAATCTTGAGATGCTGCAGCTGTTGTCGGCTTAATAATAATCGATACAGGGTCGGCGGAAGGCAGGGAGAGCAGGCCTCCTCCTCGGTGTTTAAAGGGGAACCTTGACTCCGAGCAGCCTAATGATGGTACTCATAGCTGCGGCGCTGAGCTGATTGATGCTGAAGCTGCCCCGTCGGCTGTCTGCTTTGGTGTTCGAGCCAGCACCGCCGAGGCAGAACAGCGCCGAATTATCGCCGGATTTATGGAGACAAATATAGAACGTACCCGGTTTGAGTGATTTGTGGTGTTTGACGATGTCGGTGTGTGTGTGGGTCATGCTCAGAAGAGACAGGAAGACGGATGAGGTTATGAAAAGTCCACCCTAAAACACTTGTTTACAAGCATCCATTCTACCTTTTATTTATGGGTCCATTTTGTTCTTTGGTGGTGTATTTTCTTTTCTCCTGGGCAAGAGCTGCGATCACGCCATCGTCACGTCAAGATCCTTCCAATAGGGGGCTTCCTGTCGGCTCAGCGATCTAAGGGACATACCGAGCAACCACGATGTCCTGGGTTCAAATCCAGCCCAGGACCCTTGTTACATGTCATCCCTCCTCTCCCTCTCCCAAGTCTTCCTGTCTCTCTCTATTAGTCTAGTCTACTAACTGTCCATTAAAGGAAAAAATGAAACAATGCATTCATTCATTCAACAATCATACAGGGAGCAATCCATCGAAGAAGAGGCAGAGGTCACAGCGCAGTGCAGCCACATGACATGCTGCCTTTCACATTAGGGGCGTGACTCACTTTTTATCAACTGCAAACTCTTGTCCTGCATCACACACTGAACTTCATAAAAAGGCATTACAGTACATCATGTCAGAGTGAAGACACGGGGAGAGCACAACTGCATGTTAACGGCAATGTACAGATGTTGAAATCATACATCATCTTAACCACCAGTGGAGCCGCTCGGTTGCCAACAGCGCAATTGTACTGTCACCACAGGAAGCAAGCAGAGATCTCAGTTGCAAACCTCAATGAATAGGCTACCAAAAGTTTCCCAGTACAAACTCAGTCTCCTCTCTCTCCTCCACAAGCCTAGATAAACTTTTAAAAAACAATTATGTACCCAAAACCGGATAAAAAAACATGGGTCCCACATCCCTTAGGCCCTTCCAGGCATCATCACTCTACAAATGTTATTACCACTCAGTGATCTTCAGTAGTCAAAGAGAGTCAAAGAGAATTACAAACTAAAAACCAGAAGCCATCTCCACACTCTTACAAGGATGGATGACAATACTTAACAATGTGTTCTGACACTGAAACAGATTAAAAGTTTCCATCTCAACATGACGCAGCCCTGGTTGTCTTATTGGTTTAATGAATGTGGCTTTGTGTCTGTGCCTTTTCATGTGTTGTTCTCAAAGACAACACTCCCTACTGTGAGCATCGTTTCCTGCAGGCTTTCATCGCGACACGGCTGATGTCTGGGTTCAGAAACAAAACCGGTCCCGTCTTTGAAACATATCAGTTAGCGCCGATCCCGAACTTCTCAGCCGCTCAAACTTTGTCCCTTTGTGCCGCGCTCCTGAGGTAGATAACTCACGTACGCCGTCTCAGTGGGACATTTGCATTTCAAACCTATCCCCCCCCCCCCCCCCCCCCCATCTATTTTCCCCCCTCAAAGGAGTGGGCGCTTTGATGTCCCTCAAATCTCATTACGTTTGGGGGGGGGGGGGCTCAACACCGGCAAAGAGTGATTTCCTCTGGTTTTGCAGTGTGCGAGGAGGAGATGAGGGCGGCAAATCCCCGCGGGGCAGAATCCAAATGGATACGGCCGGCCGTGAGGGTGGGGGGGGGGGGGCACCTTTGAAACGCACAGCACCGCGCTGCCTCGTTCCGGTGCGGAGGCGTATACCTTGTTTAGCGGTGAATAGCAACACCCGGTGTGACCAAGTTACCTACTGTCAATGACACTACACACACACACACACACACACACACACAAAGAGAAGCATAAAAAACCGGTCCCAACCAATCAGACGGCGGTACAACAAGAAATCAGGTCATTTTGATGCAGTTTGATATGCTGCTCTATTTGTGTGGTCGAGGTTTGGGGGGTAATAGCCGTCATAATAAGACGCTAGCGACTGGTCACTGCTAGCCAAATTGACACATCAGATTTTGAGCCCTGACAAAAAAAAAAAAAAAAAAAATCTCATCACCTTTAAAGACGGAAGCCCAGTAGGACGCGGATATCGGCGGGTACATCAAAAGTGAGGACAGGGCCCCGTGATTAATTGACACTCTCTGCACATGAATCCGTTCATAATGTGGCCGGGTGGCAGGCGCTGCTTTGAGTTATACGCTGCGGTATTCCCACCCGGTATCAACTCCCACTCATCGGCCCCCGTGAATCATCCCGCTCCCCGTCCTCTTCAACAATGGACTTGTGTCTGACAGCGGCAGAACCTCCATTTACACAGCGTGTCAGATGGAGAAACTGCGATGGCGCGGATGTACGTGTGACACGCTGCCAAATGTGTGATCCGCCCTTGGCCGCGGACGTCTCTTTGTCTTCAAGTGTTTTCAACTGTAAAGTTTGTTTACGTTACACCGTACTGTAAAAGCCGCTCTCCCCCCACCGCTGTTTAGCTTAGCACATGTGTGAGGACGGGGCCGCCGGTGTCTTCCAACGAGCGCCATATGGATGTGTGTGTGTGTATACATGACAACATGAGTGTGGTCGGACCGCAACACTCGAAAGCTGGAGAGTCTAGCTGGCTTCTTGAGGTCCTCTTGGCCCCGGCTGGAAAACAAACATTTATTCAGCGCTGCCATTTCGATGGTGAGGATACATTTCAGGGTTGATGGGAGAGGTCTGTTCCAGGATTCTGTCTCCCTTTTCATCATGTCACATCCAGCGTTATGGTCAACCCAGTGTGTAGCTGAGCTCTAATGGCTGGGAAATAATGGCTTTCTTACCCACTCCCCTCTCAATTTCTCTCCAATTTGTAGCCTCTTGCAGGAACACATATCCATTTGTGTGCTCTCTCTCTCTCTCTCTCTCTCTCTCTCTCTCTCTCACGCACACACACACTCTGACTTTGAGGAAGCGTTTTTCCGTGCATCATATCTCCCCCTTCCTTCTACTTTGCAGCAAGGAATCTGAGACACACACACACACACACACACACACACAAAGCTTCCATATGACAGATCCCAGTCTGGACACAGTCCCGGCGGTGTTCAGCCCTATTCATTATAAATGAGAGGATGATTTGGATGGAGGCTCTCATAGCTGGGCCGTGGTGGTCTGCAGCGAGCGTCGTCGACACGTGTCCCACGGTCTCGCGGCCATGCTTACTGCTTACTGTCTGAGAGAGGAGACAAGCTTTAGGGGGTGTAGAAAAAGATGGGAAGGAAAGGAAGATGTGGCGAAAAGACTGAACAGAGTGAATGAGGTCCTGTGGGGAAGTAACACCAGTAGGAGCAAAGAAATAAAAAGACTGGCTGGGAATCAACAAAAGAGCATCACAGCTGAAGATCGATTGATCTATCTATCTATCTATCTATCTATCTATCTATCTATCTATCTATCTATCTATCTATCTATCTGTCATTTAGATCAGAGGTGTGTGGGAAAACTGAGTATCTTTATCTTGATAATTGATAATTACATAATAAATAATTGATAATAAAGTTGATAATTACAGTTTTGAGTCGTGACTGTATGAACAATATACGTTAATCCGTAATATCATCAAAAAATAATGCAATTGTGCTAGCCCTGTTTGCAACTATGAGACCTGGAAATGTGACTCTCAAAATCTTTACTGCGCAACACTTAGAGGCGGCTGTCACACGCCCTGCTACATTTCAGACCAAACATCAATCTGGAGGAAGAGAGAAAAGACAAACGTCGTGCTTCAGATTTCTTCTCGAAAATTGTTCCAGACTTGTGTTAGTGGGCTATTACATGTTGACGCAGGCCGGTAATGGAACCTCAATGGAAAGGCAGCGGTGAATTGCAGCTCTGAAGACATTATCCCAGCTGGCGTCTGTCTACAATCAGGATGCCTAGCTGAGAGAATAACTAACACCTTGATTGAACAGCAGGAGCTCACAGAGCAGCCCAATTCAACAGGACTGTTTGCGTGGTACATAATCAAGCGTACTATATTGTATATTGCATAGTTGTGTACCATTAGTTACTGATGCAGAAATTTGAAACTGACTTTATACTTCTTCCTGGACGCACTCAACATCACTCAAATCGTGTTGAAAGTCTGCTATCATTCACCCTATTCACCCTCTTACTTTTTGTCCTGCGCAGATGGCACGGCACTGTTTACACCACCGCAAGAGAAAACAAGCATACACACATACACACACACACACACACACACACACACACACACACACACACACACAGAGATACACACAACACTGAGCACATAAGTCTTTGGAGATTCCATCTCTAGGTAATAACTCCACACATCAGCAGGATGCACAGCCTTTCTGCTCTCTAGGGAGTAAGAAAAGCTCTAATTACCTATAGCCATTGTTGGGAGCCGGAGAGACGGTAAACACATCTACCTTCTTTCTTCTTTTCTTTGTGTTGCCGTGCGGTGCTATTAGAGGACAGAAAAGCAATTGAGCAGTGGGTGAGGCACACAAACAAACACTCAAAGAAGTTGGAAAAACAGGATCAAAACAACACACTAGCGGTGTTCACACTCGTATTTTTACATCGTTGAGGAGCCAAATCGAAACTTTTGCTAGCTGGTTTTAATGTCAACTTTTTTTATATGTGGCTACCTCTGCAGTCGATGCTGTAAAACGGTAAAAAAATCAATAACTTTATAATGCTAGCACGCCTTACTAGCATTGCTAGCTAGTTAGAATTAGTTGTATCGAGCAGGCATCTGTATGACCTCTCTGTATCTATACAGACCCGTCCCAACAAAAGTGCACTCAGCGTATGGTGCACTTTGATGCCCCGGAGCTGCCTCGTGCTGCACATTTCACAGTCTGGAGCTCACCCTAATCACACACTCCATAGGAAACCAGGAGCTGCAGTACTATGGAGGAGCATCCATCCGTGGTGTTTGTGAGTGTATGTGCATGTGCACCCATGCATCCGTGTTTGTCCGTGATGAAAAAAAGAATTCAGCTTGATCCGTGGCTTGTCTGGCTACCGTGGCATTGACTATTGCACGCTTTATTACCGGTTGCTTTCAACGCTGGCAATGTAGGAATAGAAGTTTATAGCACTGCTGCAATCAATGTTTCTCACTCTGTATAAAAGTGATCCTTAACAAACTCATCATCAAGTCTCTATCTTGTGCTGAAAATGTTTGAAAGGAAAAATCATTTGCTATACCTTTGTCAATGTGTTGGTATTTGTTATTTTTTTCCCCGATCTGGAAAGGTAAGCACTATTTAACACTGCAAGCATGTGTCATGAGTAATGTTGGCAGTTGAGGGATTTTAGCTTATTCTGCTGCGGCACTTATTTGAAGTTGCTCTGGGAGAGAGAGACAGCTCCTACATGGAGGTTATTTACCTCAATAGATCATTCTCAAATTAATTGTGATAGCACAGTATAAAAGGTTGTAGAAAAATGAGACCGCAGCCAAGAGAATGGGTTTATTCTAGTAGAATAATGTGCTTTCTAGGTGAATTTCCCCTCTGGGATCAATAAAGTATCTATCTATCTATCTATCTATCTATCTATCTAAAGAGGGGCCTCAACCAAAACAGTGCCTCACTCTGAACTGCTGTACTTGTTTGTCTGCGAACAAACCCAGACAAGTGCAGATGCTGTCCAGTCCCATGGCACCTAGCTAGCTATAACCACATCATTCACCCGATGTGTCAAGAACAAGAATAGATCCACTCTACTCTATTGCTATGCTCTGGGAGGTCCGCTGTCTTTCAGTATCATAACATAGTAGGGTTAAGTGTCTGATGACCGACTGACTGATCAACAGATTTACCTGAATTTGGCTCCTGATGCCCACGTCCTGCACCGCGGGAAAACTAACTTGCGTCCTTGCACAAGTGTATTACAGTCCCAAGCAAGTGGAAGCAAGTGACGAGTCGATGTGAAACGCCACCACTAAGGGACTCAAGGGGGCGCTAGGGTTAAATTGTGATAACATTTCCAATTCTACTGGTTCTGAAACAAAATGGGAGGGTGAAGTAAAAATTCCCATCATTCTATAACGTGGCTTTTACTGGCCCACACGTATCTGTACACGTATTTCCCCACTTTTACCAAAGGAAAACTTTGATTCCAACTTTATCTCAACACACCTGCCCTGATTAAATGATTGCGGGCATGAAAGTGGAAACATTATTGAAGTAATTACCTCTGCTCACAAAACAGCAACGGTTCTGTTTCTGCACAAACCCGTCTAGTGATATGTGATTATAGCTCTGAAGCCGAGCACCGGGGGGGGCGGGGGGGGGCTCTGCTGAATAAGATGTTGTGAGGGTCCAAGGCTGGGGGATGTTGTGTACTAACCATTTATTGTTGTCACCCTTTGAGACTGTAATGGTGATTAAGGGCTGTGTGAATAAAACGTGATTTGATTTGATTGATTACAGCCTCCCGCTTTCTGACGCTAACAATTTTCTTCTGCCAAGCAGGGCTCCAATAGGGCTCCTTAGTACATGGGCTGAGTTCATGTGTGGTGAGAGACACGGAACACAATGCAACATATGTGTGTGTGTGTGTGTGTGTGTGTGTGTGTGTGTGTGTGCATGTGTATCTGTGTGTGTGTGTGTGTTCACGCAGGCCAAGACTGGTTCCCTCTGCAATGCGTCAGGATCCCTCATCTGAGCCTGGCTCCGAGCGGCGGAGTTACACGGCCTGCATGTCCCTAAAAAAAAAAGGGTGCCTCAAACACACGCCAGGCTTTCTGCTTTCTTGGCGGTTGGAAGCTGGCGTGGATCGGAAGAAATTTCTGAATGTTTTTTGGTGTGTGTGTGTGTGTGTGTGTGTGTGTGTGTGTGTGTGTGTGTGTGCGAGTGTGGAGATGGTTTTGCTGGAGTTTGCTGGAGGGAAATCACCTTCACGGTTGTGCTGGTATAACCCACGAGAGAAAGCACATACACTCGCATGCATGCACACACACACACACACACACACACAGAAAGCAGAAAGCATAATTCCTCCACTCCACACTGAATATAGATTATGTGCAAGCGCGTATGTCGTCGAACTGACTAGAGAAGCAAAGAAACCCTGGAAATGTCTTCCATGAAAAATCACAACGCACTGCTGAAATTTCTCCCTACACACACACACACACGTGCACACGCACACACACACACACACACACACACACACACACAATACAGCACCATGCATATATTCACTCCTCCAGAGGTTTGTGGAACCAGTCAATACACTATAATACATGTTTAAACAAACAGCTCTCTGCGGTTGGTGTTTACACATCACAGCATGAGCCTCACACGGTGGGAACAAATATGCCCGCTCGCACAGTATATGTTTATGCAGGGAACGTACAACACACACACACCGACGTCTCCTAAAAAAAAACAAGGTTGCCGGGCTGCCGTGATCCGACAGTTGCGGAGGATCAAAGCGTTCCTCCCTCGGAGCCTCTCTGGGACGGCCCGCTGTAGGTGTAGAGGATTTACCTCAGCGAGGAGGTCGGTGAAGTCCTGCTCGAGATTCACGGCAAAGGAGAACAAAATGAGTACACGGAAAAAAGAAAAAAAAGAACTTCCTCCCTCTCCTGTTCACAGCTGTTGGGAAATGAATCAGAAATGAATCCTCCCGTTTTGGGTCCTGAGCCTCCCTGTTGCTTTTCTTCCTCATGTTTATGACTAGGGGGGGTCAAAGAAACACCAACGCTCTCTCTCTCTCTCTCTCTCTTTCTAGGAGGATTTGAAGCTTTCAGATGAAGACGCTTTTATTTATCGGATGAGGGATGATTTTAAATCTTGTTATGCAAGAGGTTGGGCACTTTCAGGTGACACTGACAAATGATTTGGATGCACTATATAACGGTTGGTATGCATTGGATTTGAGTGATTCATCTACTGAAGGGGAAACACGGGTTACACATTGTTTTCCTTCATTTTTCCTATGATAATGTACGATGATTGGCCCAGCATTAACCCAACACAGTAACTCAGTAATCCAATTTCGCTCAGGTCCACTTCACTCAGCTGTACATTCGACTTCATAGTGAACAGAAATGGGCATTAACAGGAGATGAAAATGTATAAAAATATAAACTCTGTAATTGGAATTTAATGATTGCAAAAAAGGATAAGGATTAATATAAAAAAGGCAGTAGGGTAGGAGATAAACAGATATACAAGCTTTTTGAGTGTTGGGTGTCAGAGGTCTGACTCTAAGGCTGAATCTCAATTCACCCCTTGGCCCTTCCTCTTCGTTTTGCGCGTTCACGTGAAGGGGTAGGGGTGTCCCAATTCTCTTGTGATCGAGGGGTAGGGCCAAGTGCGAGGGCTACATGGCCCTCCGAACGGAGATTTTTCAGGGGCACACTACAAACCAAGGGCTATGAGAAATCTCCCAGAATGACCTGCGAATCAACTAGAAGATCATGGCGACCGCTACACTACCATCAACGTGAACCACAGATGTAGTATTTTCTTCGTTAATAAAAATTTAAAAAATATTCTAACCGTGGTATTATCTTAGTTTAATGTCGTTTCAATGTATTATAGACCGTTTCTTTATAACAAGCATAACAAAAAATCGCTAGTATGCTGATGTCTCTACCTCACTAGTAAACGTTACAACATTGTTTTAGGCTGATTTGTGCATGACAGTCCTGCATTTTGACATATTTCCATGTCGCATTTTCCCCCTTTGATGGTATATGACGAAATATAACTGAAGTCCAGCAGCGAAGTTGCTGCACTTGTTACGGCTCCTCTAATACCAGTGCAGACTGGCAGGGTAACGTTAGGAGCATGACTTGCTAGCCTACAGAGCACCGGACTAATGAAGCAGTGGTCTTTTTGTATTTGATGACTTGTTTGATTGATTGGTAGCGTGAAAGGTATAAATTGTGAACGAATCGCGAGCGTCCATGCTTTTCTATCTCCATCAGATGAATATCACTGTGATAATACCATTATTGCCATAGTAAAGTCCGATAACAAACTTACGTCTGTTTACGTAAACGTCATCGATGACGTATCAGGGTCTTGAAGGGTTGTCCCATTTCATAGGGAGAGATTTCAACCACTACCCCTCGTGACTCTGTTCCGAGGGCCAAGCCGAAGGGCGAGGGAGCCCCCTAGAAAACGAGCCGTAGGGGTGAAAATGAGAATTGAGATTCGGCCTACAACTCCACAAGGTGAGCGGATGCCGCCTCCCAAGCCTCGCTGAAGTATAAATAAAACACTAAAGATCAGAATTAGATTTGATTTGTTTTCCCCCCAAAGGAAATAATTTCCCCATCTATCCTCGAGAGCATTTCAACACCACGTGGAAACAAAGGTCACGGCGGATTTTGTTCCATTTGTTCCGGTCTGGACGTTAGCGGCGGTCAAAGTGCTGCAAAGGTCGGCCTTATTCACCATTTCCCGCGCGGATGAACACTTTTATTGAACTAACAGCACAAACCACTTTATCATTTCTCCAAGCAAGGCTGAGCTCTCAACAATCTAATTAAGTGGACTATCCAACACGGCCATCCAACTCAACCATTCCACCATATTACACTCCCTCCCTGAGGCCTCAACAACCATTTGTACTGAGTGTCATGGCGAGATCTGGGGGTCTAGCAATTGCTGAGCACACCATTGTGAAGCCTGTGCTAGTTCAAATTGAGTTGGACATAAAGCAGCCCTGGGAGAGATGGGTTAGTTTATATTGGAGTGGCCATGATTGAAGAGTGTGTGTTCTGCGGCTGAAGGCTTTGCATTATCCTGCGTTTTGTTTACAGGAGGAGCATAATGCATCTATCTGTCTGGTGACAGTTGACACGCCTGCGTGGTAAGATTTCAAGAGGGATCCATCGATCTTTCCAGGGCCGCCAAGACATTCAGCCCGTTTCATCAGTTTATACGGAGGGGAGCAAGCCCGTATCAAATGGGCTACGTCTCACTACAGCAGAGCTGGGAAGACAACTTTTTTATTTTTTATCCAAGTAGAAGTAACTCTAGTAACTCTAGTCTAGAAAATTGTATTAAAAGTTACAATAACAAAAACAAAAGTACAGTTAGTTTTTGATTGAAAAATTATTAAGATTTTCCCCCTCATAATTTTGGGTTGCCCATTTTTATATAGCGCTTGAAAATACTTTAATATTATTAGTCCAAGGTCCAAGGTTATTCATGTCAGCAAAGCTATAAAATCAGTAATGGTTAATTCCAGATTGACTGTTTTAAATGACAGATGTCAAAGTCATATGGCTTTGAGCCAGTTCACTCACTCACAGGTTTCAAATGTAATACCATATTCATTTATTTTTTTCTTAAATGTTATTTTCTATTAGGTCTTACTGGTTCATAATCTTCTGCCATTGTCTCAGGGCTTTTGTGTTGTCAGATTTCTGCTGCACTTATCGAGGCACTTTTCTCTTACTTTAGTCTTTCACCATTACATATTGTATTATAAAAGATAATTATTATAAATAATTTGCACTAATTGAAGTACCTTAACTTACCTTAAGCACGTTTCATTACAACAAATGTTCATTCATTATACAAGTTGGTGGGGTGGTTGTCTGAGAGCCAGACGGAGTAAACAGCTCTCAGTGTTGCACAAGTTTTAGATTATGACATTTTTAATCTCTTTAATTTTTCTTCTGACTGAAATTTGGATTGCAGAATTGTGATTGTGAAACCTAACCCAAGACCATGTGGTCCTCAGGGAAGACAAAGTCATGTTTTCTGCCAGTGAGCCAATTGATGAAAGTGCCACAATTGTCCATGAAGATGCAATTCCTGAGTGTGATGAGAAAATGAACGTCACTACTTTGCTCTGTGCTGGGCCTGACAGCAGTATCACTGCACAGGAGGAGGGAGACTTCGTCCAAGGGCTCGACCCTGCAGGACTTGATTGCTCCAACGTTGAGATCACCGCTTCAAAACCAAAGAAAGAGAGGAAGAATTCTGGCTGCTTCCCTTGGCTCTTCTGTCTCTTCAGGCAAAAGAAGAACAGTAAATCCTCTCATCCAAATCTACTTAAATCATTATGCTAATTGTCTTGTTTAAACTAAATACATTTAAACTAAATACATGGTGGATTCTATCTGTACAAGTGTATTTGTATAAACCAAGAGATCTACTATTCTTTGTTTTAATTTTGTGCCATCACATCGTTTTATAAGTGTCATTTTGGATCAAAACTCTCAATATTGCCTACAGAAACAGAGTCTGATCCATTGGCTACCAAAGCAGGGAAGCTTCCACTGCAGACCTTTTCAAAAACAAGGAGACATCTGCAAGATGATGAGATCAGCAGCCCACACCTGATTCCCTGTCATGTTACTTTACAGTTAAATGTTTTACAGCTCAGCAAAATACAAATAAAGGCCTTTTCATTTATAAATACACTGATGATACCTTAGCACATGTTTGCTTGATTTTTGGTAGAGCCCCCCCTTGGAGAAAAATGCACCAGCCACCACTGGTCGTTGTACTCAATACTTTTACGTCTAAAGCGAAAACTTACTCAAAAGCAGGAGCAAAAATGTAACTTTCAGCAAATCAAAATAAAAGCATGGGCTGATTATCAGCTCATTGTTCATTGTTCCTCAACACATACATCTATAGTAACAACACCTACCCTGTTATTTCTGAGGTTAAATCACATCAGCTTCGTCAATAATACAAAACAGTCATAACAAATAGATACTTGACACTTCATACTTGATATCTTGATACATTAATCTTATGATATTAAAGCCAGAATCCAGATACACTGTTAGATATCATCAATCTATGATGCCCACTGCATTTTGTGCTATAATCTACTTTTTTTTGTGTATCCACTTTTTTTCAACCTCTGTAATTGACTTCTACTTCAGTTAATGATTTCCTACATTTCACAGAATGGCTTTCGACGACCCCAGAGAACGGGTGTGAACATAGTAATATCAATAGTGATGGTGACAATAACAGCAAGACAGCAACTTTTTCTAGACGAGAAAAAGTGAGCGTTGAACATGTCTTGTGGCTGCATTTCATTCTGGTCTACTGATGCTACTGTCGGTGGAGAAATTCTCTATGATGGAGTTCTCCCTGTGCGATTATTGAACGTCGGTGCAAAATGGTGCATCTAGTAAGAAGCCTTTTCTCTTTGATTCTGAGGGGCTGACACGAAATGCTGACGGTTACAGTTTTAGATTATTGAAAACTGCTGGAAATATCTTGACGTGAGGTCATGTTGTCTACATTTGGCTAGTTATCCACAAAACAATAGGTTAGACCAGAACGTGAGGAGATCTGGTCGTGATCCAGGTTCAAAGCCACAACAGAACCAAAGTCATGGCCGCCGACTCTTGCCTGCCGATCCACCTGGACACCTCAACCTTAATGCTGCACCTTCACAACCTTGAGACCCAAACTGAATCCATCTGCCATTCATGTAGCCTTGATCTCACAAGATGCCTCGCGTATCATGTAGCACGCCGGGAAGCACAGCTGTGATAAACTTCATCTGTGACTCGAAGCCAAAACAAATGCAGCCCTCGCAGCTCCGTTGCTACAATTGCTGCAGACACCTTTCTCCCCGGAGGTTTGTTGTTCTACGCAGGCCTGAGAAAACGGAGGGAAAGCTATCAGGTACGCGAGAAGAAAGACGCGCGCCTTAATTCCTCATGTGCGCTGTTGCCAAACCAAATGTCCTCGTGCTTGGGAAGTGCTCCCTTGTTTAGCTCTCAGCCTTTTCAATTGTGATTGTATTTGTTATCGTCTTGTATTTGTTACAGGGCAATATATACTTTGGGTAAAAACAAACATAATGTGAACGCCAAATGCAAGATCTGTACTGCTAACTTCACCGAGATGTTAAAATGACTTTCATTTGGTCTCGGCCCAAAATACATGGCTGACATGCTCACCCAGCATGAACCCTCCAGACCGCTCAGGTCAGCTGGGACAGGTCTGCTAACTGTTCCCAGTCTCGAGTTAAAACCAAACAGGGTGAAGCAGCGTTTAGTTACTATGCAACAAATAGGTGGAACAAACTTACAGAGACTCGCTCCCAAAATAACTACTTTTAAGTCCAGACTAAAAATGTTTGTGTTCACCACCGCTTTCTGCTGAACTCTAAACTTGCACTACGACTTTTATTCCTTTTCCACTGTGATTTAATTTTTATTTTTTTATTTTGTATTGTCATTATTATTATTTCTAATTTATTATGATGATGATTATTATTATTATTGTTATTATTTATTTATATTTTTTATTATTATTATTTTATTATTATTATTATTATTTTTTAAATGTCTTTTAATGCCTCATGTAAAGCACTTTGAACTGCCACGTGTATAAGGTGCTATACAAGTAAACGTGCCTTGCCTTGCCTTGCCTTGATTTCATGCCTGGCAGAATGTACACAGGAAGCATCCACCCTCCTAGGCTGGAAGGGGACGGTGTAGCAGCTGGCATCATGATGCATTGGTTTCCTCCTAATCTGATTGTATCCATATTTGCACACAGCTCCTTCACATTCTGATTTGCTTCAGTAATTAAAGAAATCCACAGGGGGTAAATTAGCAATGAGCAAATCATTGGTACGATGATGGAATTTATCGCTGTCGGATGAAAACCTTGTAACTGTAATTACGGTGATTATAACGTTGTAATGTAAGGATTACATGTTCCCTAATGGGTTGAGGGTCCTCTACAACCTTTGGGTTTATGAAATCTTTTACAAAAAACATTTAGATCAACTTGAAAATGCATGGTGGTCAAGCTGAAACCAGCCTGTTTTTCTTAGGTCCTGAAAAGCTTTTCACCCAATGGCGAATTGCACATTTGTGTGTGTGTGTGTGTAACGTGCAAACGGACTAAGCAAAATCTAGATTGTGTATGATCTGTCGTCACTGACATTGTGGAATTCGGTGACATTGAATTGCCCTTGTGTGCGCTATCACAGGTAATAGAGGACCAGAGATTCAAAGCACACAGGGAACCCATTGTGTTAACAGGCGTGCCTGTCCACCACATGACACAATCAGGCCCCGTTGGGCACATCGTACCTCCTTTTTGTGATTAAAGCCCTTTCAAACTGTAGCTTAACCACTGATCCAAGATCAATTATTCCCCCTTCTCTTTCCCCACTAGTTCATAAAGTTCCTCTGTCGCTTCATTTCCTGACTGTCTCCAGGAGAGGAGAAATAAGTGACACCTGCGCATCCAGCATAACTAATAGCACCACATGAAAGTAAATGACTGTATTTTTTAAAGCAGGTAACCCAAGTTGTGTTTCCATTGCAGGAGTAGGGGATAGGTTGTGTTGCTGCCTCTTCACCAGCACTGCCGCAGACTGTTGGCACAGCTTGAGCCTCCTCATACATTCTCTAAGGATCCACTCCTGGCATGTTCCTGGACCCTTGCAGCTTGCATGGCTTTCCACATCACCCCAATGCAAGCTCAGTCTGCCAAAGATAAAAAACAAAAACGTTCTCTCTCCCACACATTCGCACATGCATGCACACACTCTCTCACCTCTCTCTCTTTTTGTCTCTCACCCACTCTCTCCCTCCTCTCTTTTTCCTCTTTCCTTCTTTCACCCACTCTCTCCCTCTCTCTCTCTCCTGCAATGCAGGCATCTTAAAAGGCTTCTAGCATGCAGGCCCATTGCTCTGGAGCAGGTCCAGCTAGTGATTAGAGGAGGGACTGAGAGCATCCCTGTGGTTGACTAATGTCCGAGTGTAAATCATCCTGCCTTGGGACCTGGGAGAGCGAGAGAAAGCGAGAAGGTCAAACAATCGGGAGGTGGGGGGTGAGGAATGAGGAGGGAGTAAGTTGTTCCAGCTGGGCAGCGGCTTCCAGGTAGACACTCTTTTGGTGTGTGTGTGTGTGTGTGTGTGTGTTTCTGCTCTTTACAAATGAAGATTGTGCATGTGTGTTGGGTGCCTGCATGCTTGTGTGTGTGCTCATATATATGTGTGTGCATGTCTCTGCACTGAAGAATTCAAATGCAGAGCTGGATTCTGCATAGAAAATGTGTTTATGAGAATGCGTGCATGAGTATGCGTCGGCGTTTTTTGTTTTTTTTCCTTCTGCCCGGGCATTTGAACACATCATTTAAAGCCTCTCACACACCGCCGCATGCCCCAGAGACGAGGAGGAATTAAAATGATAAAAGCGACCACAATAATAGTGACACGGGGCCGTAGAAGATGCCAGCTGGTCCCGAGTCAAAGGCATTTCTCTCCTAAGCTTCACCGCTGATGCACAGGAAGGAGGGATGTTGAAAATTCATTAAAAAACGATGTAATTCTCCCTCCCTGTCCCTGTTCTTCAATATCACCTCTCTTCTGAGCAAAGCCCACATTGATATTTCCCAACTGTCTTTTATTGGTTTTGTTGGTACTACCGGGGTCCGACACAGATGATTTCAGAGAGGGCAACGTGAGAAAATCAAAGCTTCTCTGATCCTGCTGCACATCCTGCTCCACACAAGACACACGATTTTTTTATTGCCCAATATCACAAAGTGACCCTTGTTAGATATGGGGGTCAGCTCATGTCTGCATGTGTGTGTGTGTGTGTGTGTGTGTGTGTGTGTGTGTGTGTTGAGGTTGAGAGAAACAGACACACAGAGATGGAAGGAGATGTGATTTTTGTTCTCCATTATTAAATCACTAAGCTGGCATACAGGAAAATGTGATTTCTGTACAGCAGAGTAATCCATTGTCTTCTAACTCACAGTGCCTGTATCATTGCATCCACATTCATGATATGATGATGCATGATGCAAAATCAAATAGAGCTGCTTTACTTAAGGTAAGTAAAATAAGGTCACGGCTAATGAGGTTAGAGTTAAAGGACCATTCCAGGGAGATTGGAGTTTTTCCTGCCAGTGCTTTATGTGCCGTTTGTCATTTATTTGAGTAAATATTTTGAAACAAATGCTGTCTAAATATTACAAATGACTCCCAGTAAAGAAAAAAAGGCAGCAAATTAAAGCTGTAATTGTATAAAATCTAGCTTTAATTTCTGTTTCCGTTTCATAGCCGGCAGAAGCGTCTATGCTTTAGTTGTACATTGGCTTGACCGGAGTTGTGACTGACAGGACGTAAACATTGCAAGTAAGATGCCCACTCCTGTCTGGTCTCGGCTCTCGTGATGTCTCCGAATTGCAGGCATTCATATGAAATGGCCGTTTTACAGTGAACGGAGCTTCTTTTCAAAATGTAAAAGTTTCCAGCCTGGTATTAGTGATTTCATGCTACTTGGCAAAACGCGATTGTTGGCTTCTCATTCACAGTGATAAATTACCTTTACCAACCGAATCAGACGTCTCAGGAGTTGTTTTCTCTGCTGTTTGGACTCGAATTGAATTGAGTGATTGAGCCTGAGAGGTATGACAAAACAGAAGTAACATTATATGGATGGAAAAAAAATGATAAAAATTTTTCTGTCTGTCTGTCTGCCTAGGTATGTATGAAATTTACTTCTGTGTTTCTGTTTTTGTTGTAACCAGGACTATACAGTACATATAGTTCATAGTGAGAAACATGGTATAGCTTGTGGACGAAAAGGGATCCGGAGAGCTCTTCAGCGGTAATCGACTGGCTAAGTGGCTAAGGACATCCTGCCAAGTCAGCAACAGCACGAGGAAGTGACTGAGAGGAACAGGGCGGGGTTCGGTGCCAGTGGCCGCATTACCCCCTCCTGCACATTAAATATTAAGTATTCATCCACTTTATTGTGAACCGGGGACCAAAAAATCAGAGGAACAAATCACAGAAATGGATGATAGATCAGACAGCCCACGTCACATCAATGTAATCCATCATTCCAATGCCAGGTGACAGAGATAGTGTATCGTAGCAGCGTAAGCAGTGTTGGCAGGTGCCCAAGCCCTCTTTGAGAGTGCTTACCTGATCTACTCGATGGGGCTGATGCATCATGGGAAATATACTCAAGCTTTTTTTTGTCAAAGGCAGTGATAATAGCCAGTAATAGCTGTATTTTATGTTTGTGTTTTGTAGAGGTCCATTTTGATCGGGGCATCAGATCCATCCATTTCTAACAAATATCTAATTGTGCTTTCAACCGTGAAAAATCCCCTAACAGTTTTGCAAGCAAGGCCATCCAGGAAAAACGGTGCGCTGAATTCTGAGTGTGCATCGACCGGCGGGCTAATGTATATTTATTTAGTGTATCATCTATGTGCACCTCCGAAGTCTGAGAGATTCAACATTTAAAAGGTCAAGTAGGTAATAGCACGGGTTCCTGGAGCCAGCCATGGACTAACAAATTACACAGAAACAAAGGCAAATTTGAAAAGTGGAATATGCACCGTCACGCTCAAACTAAATTTCCACCACATAGCGGCAGAGGAAGATGCCAGTCATGCATCAATATGTTGTGCATCACTTCAGCGGTAATGCATTGATAAGTGCTGAGACGTACCGGCATGTTAATGCAGAATAAAGTTGAGCTCACGGAAACTTTGCTTAGCCAACGTTGTGGAAGGCTTGCTTGCTGAGCTAATTCACTGTCAATTATTTCACATTGTATTACCAACAGTTGAAGTTGCTAATTGCTCTACAACAAAACCCTAGGAAAACAAACCTCACATCTATTTGCCTTCCCTGAGAACGTTCTCTATATGGCTCATGCCCAACGAGTGAAAACTAAACAACTTGTGATTTGCAAAAAAAATGTGATTTGCAACTGGATTGCCCTTGCATTTAAACCTGGTATATACATGCTCATTTCTGCATCCACTCATTTTTCATGTGAGCTACGCAAAGCGGGCAAGTAGCTGGGGAGGTGGCAAGTCAACAAAAACAAGCACGGCAGGGTTCACCAGAAGATATGTTGCTATACATCTTGCACCTTTCCTTTGCTGCTGAAGGGGCTCTCTCCGCCATTACTGTCTAGTAGGAGGGATGGTGACGACAGTACGTGCAGACCAAACACGACCACTTTGCTCTATCACAAAATGTCACATGTGGATGTCTCATTGGGTGTGTTATAGGGCCAAGCATCCAAGCAAACTGTTGGTTTGCTAAACATTATTTGTTTTGCACAAATATAATCCATAATCATATGTCAGGAAAAAGTCATTTGTGTTTTACTCTAGCGTGCTACGCGGTTGCAGCTGTTTGGATGTGATAGGATAGGCTAGCAAACGAACATTACCTACGAGAGCTACAGTTAGCAGCTAAAATGTTTATGTACGTTTATATATAAAATGTTTTAACATTACACACCAGGAAGAGCGACAATCTCTGGCACGTTTCTCCATGCATTATGTCATTTATCACCATGTTTATATGCTGACAGAGATGGGTCAGGAAAGCAGTATAACAACAAAATGCATAAATTACAAGTAGGGGAAAAATAACCTAAAATGAAACCATAGAGAAAATAAAGTGTAGTTGTTAGTGTTGTGTGTTGAGTTATTGATGGAAAAACCTCAAGCAGTGTGGTTCATCAGACAGTATTAAATATAAAATAAAAATATATTTCTGAAATTGCTCATAGGAGTAGATGGGCGATGTGAATTCACTGAGCAATGTGAACTGAATTATTCCATAGATGGGCTCCTCTATATCTTATGGAGAGCTGACAGTGAGTACGCTGACAGCTTGTTAGTGTATGTTGTTATAATCATTTCAATTCAATTGACAGAAAGTACGTTTTTGTGTGTTTTGTGTGAGCCATTTATACAGGACTGCAGGTAATTCAAAACAAAAACCTTTTCTCACAATCTGTTAGAGTTCATCTCAACGTCCCTATTGTATGCAACAATACAGAGCCACGGTAAATCTAATGCTGTCCGCCTTCTCACAGAAGCAAAATAAAATATCGGGAAATGATTACTTGGAAATAAGCGCCATTTATTTGCCATGTCAACAAAAGCAGGAAAACGTATAATATACTCCAGCGAGCACAGTGCATTGTGGGGACAATCGTTCTCTTTGGTATCAGCGCATTGTATGGCTGAATAAATATGATAAGAAAAAAGTAGGAATGGAAACAGAAAAATAAATTAGACTGCAAGGCCAAAATCATAATGTTGCTCTAGCTGAGCTCTCAAAAACAGCAATCAATGTTGAATAGAATAAGCTCTCAACATAGCCTGATCCCATAACCTGTAACATGTTGTTCTTGCTATAACATATTGTCTCTCCCTGACAATGTCTATATATCTCGATCTGAAATACAGCCCCTACCCAGCTGCTCCACGTATACATGCACAATAGTCGTTGAATCATTAGTTATAGTGCCAAGGCTGTCAACAGCAGACACAGGAAGAGAAAGACAGATTGCACTATTGTGATTCAGCAAAACATTCAAAGCTTAAACCTGCACTCGGTAACTTTTTTTTGTATGTAAAAGTACAAGTGCTGTATCAGTCTAGTTCATGAAGTGGGACTGCAACAAAAGACTGGCCCATCCCCCTTTATTGAGCCGCTGTAGAGTTTTGGAGTCGGGTAGGTACACTTGCGGACTTCTCCGAACACAGGAAGTGAGAAATCGAAACTTACGAGCCGAATGCACACAGTGCCGACACAACAGCAGGGAGCGAGCTAGCGCCTCAGCTATCGCTACAGAAAGCTGATACACCGTGAAGCTACTAACAAAGCTGCGAACAGTTACCTCTCGCTGCCATTTGGAGCCGCCAACGACTTCTTGGCTTTAGTAAAGTCGTTGACGGCTCCAAATGGCAGCCGTCAATGTGGCAAAATGGCTCCAAATTGACGAAGAGTTAGTTCTACCTGCCTCACAAACCTCAAAAACTCACAACAGGCAAACTACATTGGTCATTCTGTGTCCAGGTCTGTGCAGATGGGGCCGATCGGGCCAGGCTGGTGAAAGCGTGTGAATCTACCCGCTATGTCCTACATAGAGAGACATCGGCCAGCTCAAATTTGTCCCTCGAGTTCACAGAGTATTGAATGGTGTGATTCGATTTGTAAATCATATCCAAGCTCACCCACTCAACGCGTCCCAGTTTGCAGGGGATGGACACAGAATACAATGGCTCTCAAGAGAGAAGAGCAAATTGAATTTTTTTTATCTGGAAAACAATTTCCCCTGCCGCAGCACTTTGTCGACAGACAGTATGTATCCTAGGTCCCCGCTGTGCAAGCGAGCAGAAAGAGCGATCCAGATGTCATTGCAGCTGCTCGTGCGGCAGAGTCTTGTCAACCATCTTGGTCCATTGGACCTATCTTGGTGTGGAAACCATGTCCTTCAGGTCTCCGATGGAGGACAGTTGGTAGGTGACAAACCAAGAAAGCTACAGCTCCACACAGTCCCTGACATGATCACTCAAATTCTGAGGAAGCATTAATGAGTTTGTGGCAGCGCTGCAAAACAACTACACCTCGTCCTTCGTGGACTTGACCTCTAGACCTGTTATGTGGTAAAATACAACTCAACACCCAAACACCCAACACAGTAAATCAAGTTTCAAAAGGAAATTCTGCAGAAAGTCACGTCTCTCATGGCAGAAATCCATCTGAGTCTGAGAGTAAACCACCAAGTCATCAGATTGGCAAAATAGCAACATGGCAGGAGAACCAGAGAATCAATACAGCACAGAGAGAGCAGCACGTCTTCACAGATGAAAACTAGTGACTGAAAGCCATCCACAGAGCAAGAGCTTTCAGAAGCCCTGCGACACAATTTTACGATATCTCAATTTCTTTATGAGAGCAGCTTCTAATGGGAACACAACAAAGCTCACACTCACAACACGTCGTGTGTGTGTGTTGATCCACAGCGGATCAACGACTGCCGCGGTCTACAGTGCTGAAGCACCCATCAGCGCTGCCAAACGGAAATGCCTTTCACAGAATTGCTGAAGTGACATTGAACTGAACTGAACTGCTACTTACCTGTGTTTCCAGAGAGCTAATTGCAGTGTTGTGACTAATGGGACAGTACACTGGTGTGCTATTCAACCACCTCGGGCCACAAAAACATTGGAAAAATGACTACTGGGTCCCCTGGGATAAAAAGGTTGGGAACCCATGAACCATAGTGATCCGGTGAGATGGTTTCCCTATCCTATACTATGAAGAGTGTATATGATTAATCACACATTTTGTATTTTCTGCACTACAAGCACTACACTGGCACTACAGCACCAGGAGCTGCTGGTGGGGTCAATTGTTTCTGGTTGAATGAGTGAGTGGTAAGCTTGGTGACTGTTGTCTCCACCAGGCTCCTCAGTCACCAGACAACAGCTATTAGTGCACCATTGCCCAAGCCCTGAAGGGGTATTCCAGCTCTCATCAGGCAGTAATGATGATAGAGAGTGGGAGGTATACGGGTGCGTGGCTTTCATGCTGGTCTTCACAGTATTAATAATATATACTTGTAGATCATCGGCATGCATGTTTATAGTCTATTATATATTGTGTGTCTTGCACTTTGCACAGGTACATAGAGGTCCTAGTGTGCTATTATGTACTATGTATGTTGTCATTATGTCGCCACCAAGACAACTTCCTGGTAAGGCACATCTTTGTACCCCAAAGGAGAAGAGGCTACAGACAAAGTTGACCCATGTAATCCAGGTTAAAACTTCGGAAAATACATGTTATACATATTTTATGTGGACAGGGGCATTCTTCCGTTTAAATGCTAAAGATTAAATGAAGTACAAACATACAGCTCAACAGGTTTTGAAGCGTGTATCTTCTGAGGCTATACGGACCTTGAATAATTCAGGACACCAAAATACATCACAGTTGTTTCGTTCTCCCTGAGGCAGTACACACTTTATTGAGATCTGACATTCTGCTCAACAACTTCTCAACACTAGTAAATATCTTCAGTTGACAGTTGACTCAACATTTTTTTTTTTTTTTTAGAAAAGTTTATTTCTTCATAATTTAGTCTCAAAATAAAAGGATCAATAAAATGAGTTAACCTTTTGTGTGAGAACATCAAATTTTCTTTAAATCAGTATTTCATTTTGGTACAATCGTCATTTCTGCTTACCTTGACACGACTCTGAACAGTCAACCTCCAACTGGAATGTGTATTCACCAGTGGCATTAAGGCTTTTTCTCCCCGACTCTCGACAATTGCAAACAGACAAAACCACATCCCATAAAACATTGGAAATAATGAATACTATTTTGGTTGCTCTGGTTTAGCTTATATATGTATATGTTTCATCACTGACCCCAAAATAATGGAAACAATAAGAAACCAAGGGGGGGGGACAGCCAATATTGGTGTGTGTGGCAAGAACTATGGATGTTGTAGATGTACAAATCTTACGTGAGATGCTTTAACTTAAAGCTGACAATCTACTTTACGACTTTCACAAAACTGAAGGCCATTAGAACGTTTTAAATGAAATTAATGACTAAAAAGTACCTCCTGTGGGCTTGAGCAAAATAATTGCCTGGTAGGAAAAGGCTCTAATGCTCTGCGCCCTGGCTCCTCGATGACTCACAGCCTTGAGTCATACATTGGCAGAGATCTATGGGGCTCTATGGGAGGAGGATGTAGGGTAGGACATGATTCAGTGTGTGTGTGTGTGTGTGTGAGAGAGAGAGAGAGAGAGAGAGAGAACATATTTCAGTTCTGAATTCAGATTGTGTTGAGACTGAGGATTGAGTCTGATCCATAATGTTACTGTCTGTATGTGTGCTTTTAGTATTCCCATCATCATCAACAGAAACCTGGCCTGGGCCTGGTGAAAGCAGCCAACTACTTGATGTGCTGTGTCCTCCCAATTATAGGAATAATATTTTAACTCCGCTAGACTCAAGGGCTGGTATGGGGGCCTCACTGTTGTTTTTAAGAACCATTTGAACTGTAATCCTATTCCTGTTGACTCCTCTAGCTTTGAGGTACTCTTTTTTTCAAGATTGACTGTGCCAATAGTTGTGTACCGCCCACCTAAAACAAATGGAAGCTGATATATTGTGCTTACACACGGTAGAGTGATCAGGGTTGGTGATTTTATTTGTATAGATGAATCTTCTAATAGTCTTGCTTCTGAATTTTGAAATATTACTGAATCACTTTATACAGCATGTATCAGGGCCCACTCCTAACTGGGGTGATACCCTTGATGTGGTCTTCTTCGTGGGTCTGTCTGTCAACTCCATTTATATGGAGGATCACAAATGTATTCTATTTGATTCTGTTACCCTTCTGAAATGCCTCGTATTCAAACCTGTTCAATTAACCCCTCCACCGATAGCAAATCTGAAGCTGCTTTCAACGAGTTCAGTCTTGCTATTAGCAGGAAGACTATCTCTCACCTGCAGCTAGTCCAACATGCAGCTGCTCGACTCCAAGAGGGGGGGGGGGCATATAACTCCCATCTTCTACACTGGCTACCTGTTGATTTGAAAATAGATTTTATTATATTTATCTTATTTTAAGATTTTATTCCTTACTTGCAGTGAACTAGCAGTGAATAACTTGGGCCCGTCCTATATCATTCCTACGGTGTCCATAATAGGACATCTTCAGACCTCAGAGTAAACGACATCATTCCTCGGACTAAAATCCTTCAGTTGTTGGCCAAAAGTTGTCAAGTCTCAGGTCTCCTACCAAACGGCATCAGACTAAACAGCCTCAGGTCTCCTACCAAACAGCCTCAGGTCTCCTACCAAACAGCATCAGACCAAACAGCCTCAGGTCTCCTACCAAACAGCCTCAGGTCTCCTACCAAACAGCCTCAGGTCTCCTACCAAACAGCCTCAGGTCTCCTACCAAACAGCATCAGACCAAACAGCCTCAGGTCTCCTACCAAACAGCCTCAGGTCTCCTACCAAACAGCATCAGACCAAACAGCCTCAGGTCTCCTACCAAACAGCCTCAGGTCTCCTGCCAAACTTAGCTCATCTGCAATAGTTTTGTAAGCTAAAGTTAGCCTAGTATGTTTGCCAGTGTTAATGTTTACTTAGTTAGATGTAGCTAACGTTGGTGGCTAACGTTAGCTACATCTAACTAAGTAAACATTAACACTGGCAAACACTAAATCTATATATTGTGTATTGTGTTATATAAGATTTTAACCCGTATAACATTTGCAAAGTGACTTAATGATAACAGACATTACTCACCTCTGCACTCCACGCAATTTTGGAAGAACAGCACCGTCAAAAAAAATTAATTCCATGCGAGGCCGTTTGGTCTGATGTCGTTTGATAGAAGACCTGAGACTTGACAACTTTTGGCCAACAACTGAAGGATTTTAGCTCGAGGAACGATGTCGTTTACCGTGAGACATGAGAACTGACAATGTTTAGTCCGAAGAACGATATCGTTTACTCTGAGGTCTGAGGATGTCCTATTATGGACAAGTCAAGAGGCGACAGAGCTTTTGCAGTCAGAGCCCCAACATTATGGAACAATATCCCTGTCAACATCCGCCTAGCTCCCTCAACACATATTTAAGTCACTGCTCAAAACACAGTTATAAGCTTGCATTTTGTTGTGAATTTATTTGACTTGTATTATTTCCATGATGCCTTTTATTGCTCTTATCTGAATTTTAGGTATTTTGTTTTATTTTGTGTAAAGCACTTTGTAGCATTTGGTTTTGAAAGGTTCTGTATAAACCCACTACCTGGCGGTGATTTGGATGATCAGATCTTCAGTGCCTCTTGGGTGCATTTACATCTGGATTTTATGTGCTTTTTTTAAGCGCTATCCAATTACGATCCAATCCCCATAGTTTATCATTAATCGCTTAATAGCTAGAGACCATACCGTATGACCCTGTGACTTACGCATGGAGACGGAGACTAAGAAGCGAAGATAAAGATGCCTCACCAAGACAAGAAGGATGAAATGAGGCCAGATACATCCTGGCTTCCCCTCCAGATATTAAAGGACTTCAAGCTGACATCAGTAAAAACGTGATAATTATATAAAGCCCTCAGATAAATGTATATAGAGCGCCAGGCCATTAAAGTAAGTGAGATGTGATCTGATGAAAGAGACAGGGGCATCCAGAGGGTAAACGCCTCCTGCGTGAATATGATACATCGTTTTCCAGGATTTGAGGACCCACTTTGCTGCTGGCTTGGTTTAGCTTCAAAGTTCCCTTGTTCAATTACTGCTCATTTCTCTGGGTCCACTTGCTCATTTGTCTCTCCCTATCGCCTCTCTCTTTCATGCTCGCTTCATCTTCCACTTCTGTGTGTCAACCCCCCCCCCCACCCCACCCTTTCTTACTCTCCAACATCCAAATGGGCAGAGGAGGTTGTGTACTAACCCATCCTGTCCAGATTGGCCTTCTCGTATCCAAGTCGATCACAGAGCTCACCCCCGTCATCCTCCATGATCAACCATCAGGTTATATGGGTGTACCATCAAGAATGAAGGGATTGTATGAACAGAAAACGATGCGTGTTTGTATATCATGCTAATCTTGACAGGGTTCAAATGCATCCTGATCTTGCCTTGAGATCAAGGCTTCTATATCCCAGGGTTTAAAATACTACTTGTCTAAATTAAAGCCAGCCTATGTGCCATGTCTCCCTCTTCCCATTCTTTGCAGCCCCCCAAATAAAGACCATCCTCCCTCCCTCCAGAGCAAAACATGACTCCCCTGTCCGTTCTTAAATGGCCCTGGCCCTTTTTGCTTTTCCTGCTGTACATTCTCCACAGGCTATGACCGTCAGTTAGCCTAAAATGCTAACCCCTCTGCTCACCGCGGTCACAGCCCCTCATCTCTGATCACCGCCACAAGCATGAAAGTTGAATACAGACGGTCTAATCTGATCTTCACTTGAAAAGGACCAGATTCAAAATGGAGTATGGATATTTACACCAACGGGCTTCATAACATGGTGCCAACATGATGTTGTGCTCAGTTGACTTTCCTCTAGATGTATGGGAGATAAAAACACATCTGCAGCCCTGCCTCCCTCTCTTTTTCAAGTCCTTTGTGTATTCATGTTCTGTCTTTTGATGGTCTGAGCCATCATTTCTGTTTTGAGGGAGGCTTGCTGATTTTCAAGAGAGATATCTGCTCATTACCAGCTACCTCAGACGTCACTGCTTTTACACAGTTCCTCAGGGCTCCATTTATGCTCTCAGAATCAAGAATCACCCGCGTGGCATGGCTTGAGTACTTCGGCAAGACAAGTCACATGGCACTGCAGGACCAGATTCAATACCCACTGTCTGAATACAATCAGAGATGGAGGGGTGGATGATTGAATAGGGGCGGCCTCATACACAATAACATTTTAATCCTGCATCCACCGAGCAGCAAATGAGATTCCCTGCATGCCTCTTCCTCTTGAATCACCATTGTCAAGATACTCCACTTTCATTTAGACGGAACTTTTCCCAAGATACAAGGTAATTTTCTCCTTGCCTCCCAATTAACTAGAGCATTAGCTTTTAGTCTGTTTTCAACCACAGAGCCCAAGGGTGCTGCGGTTGTGTTTGCCTGGAGTACTCTCAAGCTTAAAGCATCTGATGATGGGCAGATGTGAGAAGGAGACAAAGATTAGAATGAAGGACTGATCTTTCCCAGTCTTCCAACATCTCAATACGTCCGTCTCTTCTTTCTCTCTTCAAAGATTGAACGTTTCAACCAGGCTCTCTGAATCAGCTCAGGAAGAAGGACAGGAACTCTGTGGGGCAGGGAGATTGGTTCATGTTTATTTTAGGGGCTGGTTACACCAAAGGTTTACATCTGAATTCTGTTTCCTTTCCAGGGTCGCTGGATTCCTCGGCATGTATGAGAACCTGGCAGCATGCCACAGTAGACCACTTGTAAGGCAGGGCAAGGTCAACACTGTGTAAATAATGGGCTTTTAACGCGCCAATGCAGCACATGAGGACACGCACTGCATGATATACACTATGTATGTGCTGCGGGTGTGGCAAGGATAAAGTGTTAGTCAAGAGGCAGAAAGAGGTGGGGGCGGCCCATTAGGGCAACAAGGTTCACCTGCACCCAATTCATGTGCGTAAGGCACGGGTGGGCCTGGGTGGGCCGCTGCCGTCCGATTTGTGCTGTGGCCCACCCATGTGAGAGCAGACGGATGGTGAACAGATTTTGCCTTTGTGGTATAAATGGTCAAAATGTGTGTGTTTACTGTGTAAAAGTGCCACTTAAATTATTTGCAAGAAAATGACAATCATAAGGGTAACAGTAGTCGTATAGAAAACATGGAATAATATCCCTGGTGCACAATGTCGGTATGGCGCTGTGTGTGTAATGTGGTTTAGTTGGTGCTTACCCTTATGTTAGATTTTTGCCAGAAGAGCAACTGGGCACTATATGTTTGGTCCAGCCAATTTAATGTAGGCCATCCACTAAAGGCTTGTTGGCTAGGCTACTGACCCAATTAACCTTTACCAAAGCATGTACTGTAGAAAGGAACAGTCTGAAAAGGCTACATATATATATATATATATATATATTGGACTACAATATATATATTGTAAGCAAGCAACACGGTGAATTCTTTGTTCACACTGCAAGCAATGTGATCAACAAGTCACTGGAAGTCTATTCATTCCCTCTAGAGCTGATGGTAAGCTCTGAGGTAATGCTATTGAGTTTCCTATGTTTATTTTTGATTAATGCTACCTAATTAGCACTTCCCAGCTAGCTCTGTTAGCTCATTAAACACCGTAACGGCATGAAAGGCAATACCCGAGCAGTAAAAAATACATGATTTGACTGCACAAAACTTTATAGCTGCACGAGAACTACTACATATCACTCCACACGATCGGTCCGAGGGCGGGGGGGCATGGAGAGGAAGATAACCAGAAGCATGTGAAAGGGTCAAGATGAAAGCATTAAGTGGGAAGCTCATGCAGCTTCAAAGGATAATACCAATGCTTTTTGACATGTGGGCCCTATGTCATTCTTGCCTTGACAACAGTGAATATATGTAGTGAATGGATATATAAGTTAATGTTAAAGTTAAAGTCAAAGACATAGGACCCACATGTTGCTGGTATGTTGATGGGCCGTCTTTGAGCATGACCTAAAATATCAGCAGTGATGGAAATGTTTGAATTACTATCATGACGTATACAGTACTTCTAACATCATATGAGAAGAATTTGAAGAAAGAACCAAACACAGGTGGTGCATCAAAAGCACTTGATTCTGTCAGCAGTGGAAGAAGAACATGATGAGATTGATAATGTGTATGATGAGGAGGAGGATGAAGAGGTAATGCTAATGCCTGCTAGAGCCTCGCCCCACAGGGCCGGCAGGTCAGCCATAGTGCACGTGTCATATGAGTGTCGTGCCGCTGTAGGTCTAATCTGTGGTTAGAGGTGGGACAGAGGCGGGTGATTCTAGGATGCTGGAAATCACTCTTTGGTCTCCAGGGGGCGTTGTGGGCCTAATTCAGTGAAATGTTGGTAAAAGCAACCATTTAAATAGACAAAAAATGAAAATGTTAATCCAACTCTTCAACTGCATTAGTCCAATTCCCAGTTTCTTCTAGACAGCATTCTGCTTGCATTGGTGCACAAAATAAAAAGATAATCATGGGCTGTAACAGATCTATTAAACACTTATATTAATGATGATGTTGATGACTGAGGTGATGATCACAGCCACTAATCATTTTTGACAGCTAGATGATCATGTTTGGAGTTCTACATAGGGTTAGCTCTTACTGCAGCCCAGGCACAAAGTCTCATTCGTTGTATCCCGAGGAAGGCCACCGATCTGCTAGGATTAATAAAATGTGTGTGTGTGCAGACTCTACTTTTTTCTTTCAACTTTTTTTCCGCCTCAGCACCTATATCATATTTTAATCGGAGTAAGGTCGTGGCATCTTCTGCTTTCAACTACCACCAGAATAAGACCGCCTGCATCAAGGTGTTCTATAAGTGCAAGATGACAGAATGTTCGGACTCTTTTATGTCCTGCCACCATGATGAATGGTACCCGGACCGTTGTCATGGTAGCGTCCGTGTGTCTGTCTGTCTGTATGTATGTAGACACATTCTTGTGAACACAAATAATCAAGAATGATGCATGATAGAAAGTTCATACTTACACCACAGGCATCCTCCACATGATCTGATTGCTGCATGCATTTTTCTTGAGCTCCTTAATGTTGAAGTGAATGGATTCATTAACTTAATTAATGCCCTCAGTAGCAGAACGGGATTAATGATTAATATATCATGGTGGGGCTTGTTTTTGTCTGATATTGAGATGGCCACAGGCTGGATCTTATTGCGTCACATCCTCTGAGTAAACTAACCCTTCAAATCTATGTAAACCAGACTATGTGCAGTAAAAGCTTTGGCCAAACTTTCATCTTAACCTGATTATTCACATTTGTCTGCATGTAAACATCTTTGCTCAGCTCTCTCGCTGCAAAGCTGTTATGGTCACAGCGTACCATTCGGTGTTCGGGTCACTTTTAACTCAATCAGATAAATCAGAATACAAAACCTGGAAATCTTTTGCATAGAAATGGCTCTTATATGCACTCCACAAAAAATGACGGAGACAAGGCGCTGTTATCATAATTGTTAAAGTGAACTGACACCTAGTGTCTCTACAGCAGATCAATACCAAATCAATGACACAATCAGTGCTCTGTATGATCCCTGGTGCTTGAAGACTCATGCACTATTTGTCTCTGCTTACTGAGTAAAGAGTGCCGTGGCTTGGGTTCATGCTCTCTCCTTTGCCGGGGCAGAACGGACCCTCAATCCACGTTCAATACCATAATGAGGCCTAGCGCATCCCATTCATTATCACATTTAACACTTGAAATGGAAAGGCTAGCTGTAGCAGGGTATCAATGGAGAATGTCAATATCTCGATTCTGACACAGAAACGCTCTGTGACCGGTTAAGGAATTTCTTATTTGCCAACAGTCTTGACCTGTGAAGCGTACAGGATCAGGCTGCTGGTGCTTTCCATCCAATCAATACAACCTGCTCCTGCATGTGTTGCTTGAGTGAACATGGTAACGACAACCATTAAGATGTAAACAGTCAATGACAACAACTCACTACCTCTCGCGAGTTTTAATTGTTCTAGAACAGCCAGTTGTGGTTTGCGCTGACCGTGACTAATACTCAACACCATTGTTTTCCTCAAAGTTAATTCCTCAAAGTAATAGTGATAGTAGTATTTGGTATTCTGCTATATTTTGAAAGAGAACCGTTGACAGGCATTCAACTGTATCAAATAAAAAGTGACTATAATCTACAGCAGTACAACACTTATATACACATTTTTTCCATGAGACACTAAATTCTCAGGCACATCGAATTACTGCTTGATTGGAAATGTTGCAGTTATCCTTGTATAGTATAGGGATATATATAAGGACATTTAAATGCATTAACTTTGAGTGGGAAAAAAGCATCTATTTTTTATTTAATTGCCTTCATTATATAATATTTTTATTTAATACTAATCTGTTTTACAGCAGCCAAGTGTCAAGGTAAACTCACTCCACAACAAACTGGTTGAGAACCACTGTGGTGCCTGATGCTCCAGAAATGGACTCGAGGTAAAAGGCAGGTGAGCAGGGGACAGGAGACGTCGCACCAGGATACCAGGGTAACTGGAGGAAACCTAATCAAAGCCGCACAGTCAGACATTCATGGAAGACAGAGATGAGAAACATTCACATCCTCTCACCCAACTTGCTCCAAGTTAGAGGGGAAAAAGAGAGAGGAATAAAGCCTGCGAGAAGACGAGAGAAGATGAGAAGCAGGGGAGCGAGAGAAAAAGAGAGACTACGTGAGTGAGCCCTTGCAGTGGGGCAGATTACTCGCGTATAGGGTGTTCACACAGATTTCATAAAGCTAATATCAAAGCAACAGCTGGAGGAAAAGGCCACGCAGAGGCAGGACCATGACAGGGCTGCTGCAGAAAGGGAACGAGAGGAGGAGCACACCAACATCTGTTTGCGTGTGTGTTGTGTGTGTGTGATTGTGTATGTGCATGCGCTTTTGTGTGTGTGTGTGTGTGTGTGTGTGTGTGTGAGAGTTAACGTATTCATGTGCAGATCATGCATAACACACCACCCACTCGCTGCCTCTTTCAGCTGAGGGAACTGTCCTTGTGAAACTGACTTGGCTAACTCTGCAGGGCTAATCTTTTATACAGTAGCGGACTAAAAACCTTGGGATGAATTCAGAGGCCCTCTGATTGAGAACCTCTTAAAAAATGCAAACCCCATCAAAGAGTGCGACTCTCGTGCATCCACATGAAGATGCAGTTGGCTCTCGCTGAAACTTTTTTTTTTCTCTGGCCTTGCTGTGGAGCCTTTGGGTTTTGATTACTAAAAGCTTTGGCTCTCCCAGACAAAAAAAAAGCACATTAGCTCTGCTCTAACCGTTTCCTTCAACTTTAATATTTGGCTCAGGGGGATGTATGTTTTTCCCTCCTTTTTTGTAAACTTTGTGCTCATTCTTCTTGTCCTCTTTATTTATTGTTCTCATTACTGCACCTAGGAACTTACTACATTATGCATGGCGTGGCACGGTGGCACAGCGCTTGCACTGCTGCCTCACAGCAAGAAGGTCCTGGGTTCGATTCCTGCCTGGGGTGCTGTTGACTCTGGGGTGCCCAGGTGGATTATCTCCCGGGCCTTTCTGTGTGGAGTTTGCATGTTCTGCCTGTGCTCACACGGGTCTCCTCCTATAAAGAACCCCATCTAAAAACATGCAATATCCTGACCACGACGAGAAGCCACAACTGGATTTGGTCCCCGGGCGCCGAAAGAACTAAGCGCTGCCCACTGCCCCTGGAGGAAGGTTGGCAAGGATGGGAAAAATGCAGAAGAAAAATTCATTTCGGACACCCTACCTGCATGTGCACTTCCCCTTCCCCAAATGCAATAATTCAATATACCATCTATGACTACAGTGTAGTCATTCTGGACTGTATCTCTACTGTACATCAACCCAATTTAATACTACTGCAGAATTAATTTCCTGTGGAAGATAATCCACTGTGAACTAATAGAGAGTTCATATTAAGAGAGAGGACTGCATATTTTAATGTGACTTTATTATCTGCACATTTTTATAGACCTACATAACTACAGTACTGCAGTACACCTGCCATTACCAGAGAGCTGAAGGCTAAGAGTCAACGGAGAAGCACAAGGCAGCTGCATGAGAATCTGCACTCCTGAAAAACCTTCATTTTCAATATTATGCACCTTTTTCAAGGTTTGGAGCCATCAACACATTGTTGCAGCCTTAGTTTTGATCTAACCCACAAAATATATGACTTATTCCCATCAAATCATCCTGGACAGTCACTTTATTTTCTTTAAAAGAGATTAAAAATGTTGTATTCACATTGCATCATAAACTTGTGCAACACTGAGAGCTGTTTACTCCACCACCCCACCAACTTGTATAATGAATTAACATTTGTTGTAATGAAACGTGCTTAAGGTAAGTTAAGGTACTTCAATTAGTGCAAATTATTTATAATAATTATCTTTTATACTACAATATGTAATGGTGAAAGACTAAAGTAAGAGAAAGAAATCTGACAACACAAAACCCCAAGACAATGGCAGAAAATTATGAACACAGTAAGACCTAATAGAAAATAACATATAAATTAATATGATATTACATTTGAAATACCCAGTGCCATCAAAAAGCTGAGTGAACTGGCTCAAACCCATATGACTTTGCCACCTTGTGGCTTCAACTTTTTGTACATACATTTTGCCCTTCTCTCCTTGAGAGATGCACATTTCTGAATGACTCTATTGCACCACAGAACACAGTTTAGACAGGATGTGCCTGTTTTTGTCAACCTCTTCATTATGCTTACAGATCCCTGTCCTGTAGCCTTCATCAAGCTGAGCAGCTATGTTTACTTTCCCAAACATTTGCTTTTGTTTTTTTCTGATATGTGGTTTAAATCATTCAAACCTGTCTGAATCCATGCTGGGTCTGAGACCTGTTGTTTGAAAAGGGATGCAGGGAAAGCAGAATAAAGCATTGGTGTCACTACATACAGTTAGCCAAGCCTTCCTACTAAACCAGCTCCTTGAAAACGACCGAGTATATTGTCTCATTCTGGCGCATTTTAAGTCAGCTGTACCACGAGCCCCTCGCTCTCTGCTGCCAACCAGTGGTTGGTGGTGTGTGGTGGGGTGGGGCGCAGCTCCTATCTCTTGTGTTGAAGAGGAGCGAACTGCGCATGTACAATTTATAACGAGAGTCAATGGGCAAGATTGTTGCGCCCCAGACCGGAAATACGTGACCTAGCAGTAACTTTAGACAACGTAGAACAATTTTAATCTACATTTTATTGCAGATTATACATTCTACTCACTAACTAAATAATATTTACCTTGCTCATTGAAAAAAAAGTAATTCAAAGTAATTTTGAAATGAAGTCAATGAAGTCAAGGATGTGGCGCCCTGTATTGGCCAGCCGCCACTGCTGCAAAGTAAGTGCCCCACCATGTGGAGTGTGTCATTTGTTTTCTTCAGGAAGTCCAAAGCCGGCACACACACACCCCCATCAGCATCTACGGGACGGAGGTTGAGCGTGTCGCCAGCTTTAAGTTTCTGGGCGTCCACATCTCCGAGGACCTCTCTTGGAACCCTCAACACCTCGACACTGGTCAAGAAGGCTCACCAGCGTCTCTTCTTCCTGAGGAGACTGAAGAAAGTCCACCTGTCTCCTCAGATTGTGGTGAACGTCTACCGCTGCACCATCGAGAGCATCCTTACCAACTGCTCTGTTTCAGACCGGAAAGCACTGCAGAGGGTGGGGAAATGTAATATTTATATCACCACTATACATATGTACATACTTTACTGCTATTTGCACTTCTCGTCGTCTCAGTACTTGTACTCTGTTCAATGACAATAATCTAATAAAAAAAAAAAAACGACGAAAACGTGTAAACATCGCAGAGGCAGTCAATTCTGTTCACGGCGTGGGCGCGCCCTCCGAGTCATGCGCATGCATTTTTTATGAGCACTACTTACATGTTTTTTTCATGCCGTACGAGACGGTGACTCCTGCATTCATGTATGACTCCACTAATGTCAGCTCCTCTTTTTTTAACCGCAAGAAAAAACCCCAAGGCTGAATCCCCGGTTGACGTCTTCCACTTGACCTGACTAGCGCTGCCTATAGACTATATGCTCGCCTCCCCCGCGTGAGCTTCAGTCTACCACGTTCTTCCATATATACAGACACAGCTGGATGGAGAAGTGGAGCGTACAGTTCGTGTCCTCAGCGAACCTCGGAGCGCTTGAGTCAGTGGGTAAGGTTCACACGCACGCCGAGACCTCCATCACTGGGAGTAATCAGCTTAAGGCAACATTTCAATTACCGTTCCTCTAATAACCCGGTTTACGTGGATTCATTTAATAACGGTCTGCTGCTCGCCACCGCTGCACTGCGCCATGCTGTTTGCTTTGTCAATTCAACAAATGACTGCCTCTCGTGACCTTTGACATGCTCAGAGGTGTGTTAACCAGATTATGATTGAGAGTCAGAATCAGATAAAGCCGTTTATGACAATTTCAATAATTGGAGTATTGCCTTCATTGAGATAAGATTGAATTATTAGTGTGCTTGTAAAAGTACTCGTTATATTGCGGTAATTTACCCTTATCCACACACACACACACACACACACATGCATTCTCTCATAGGAACACATGCACACATAAACACAGGCACGCACGAGACCCCATCCAGACACACTGCATGCCTGCAGCGGACACACACTGCGGATACACACAGATGCACACTCAAACACACCCTCACTAACACAAAGTCAGTCCTTCAGAACACACACACACACACACACACATACACACACACACACACACACACACACACACACTGCTTGGAGCATGCTTAAAGGCCCGTGGGCTCGTCTCCACCAAGCTGCCAGGCCTCGTCTCTGTTCGTGTCAGTGCTCCAGGTTAAAAGCATTTAATATGAATCGTGGCAGCTACAGTGGCACATGGGAGAATAGACGTGTCAGGTCTGAGAGGAAAGGGTGGATGAGAGGGAGACGGGGGAGAGAGGAGAGAAGAAGGGAGGATGGAGGAAGAAGGGAAGGAAAAGAGGAAAGATTAGTGGGGAAATGGAGAGAGGAAGAAGTGAAGGAGAGGGAAGGGACAGCGATTTGGGTAAGGAAGGAAAGGAGGAAAGGAGAAGCGTTGAATGGAGAGCACGGGAGATGGGGGTGACAGGAAGACAGAAATGGGGTTTTGGGATGACAAGGAAAGAGGAAGAAGGAGAAAATGGAAGGAGGGGAAAAGGAGGAGAGAGAGAAAGAGCAAGGAAAGGAAATGAAAAGAGCCCAGAGGCAGAAAGACAGAGTGAGTGAAGGTGGAGAGGACATGGGGAAAGTAAGGAGAAAGGTATACAGTATAGGGTAAGGGAAGGAAAGGAAATGGAAGGGAGAAGGAGAGAGGAAGCAACAGGGTAAGGAGAGGGGAGAAAAGGTGGTGGAGGGGAGGGGGGGTGGGGGGGTTGTGTAAAATAGAGGCAGTACCCCAAATACTGTGTACATAGAAATGTGTGATGAGTACATGTCCTTGTGTTTGTCTGTCCCGGTTCCTTTACACCTCAACAGTAAGTTACTGGAAGTAACTGGAAGTAATCAGTAATCCCTTTAGGTAACTAGTAACTGTAATGGAGTAGGTTTTTAAAGTAACCTCTCCAAATTGAATTAAAAATGAAACAAGAAATCCCAGGGACTGATTTGCTAAAAGCATCAGTTCGCTGGCGTGTCAGATGGTGTATCAGTCGCTACTGGAAATAGACCATCGCCTTGCATCACTTAATATTTCTCCTAAATGGAGCCACTGAGGAATCCAGCCCCTTTCTAAGAGCTCGCTGTCTCGCCCTATAGGGCCAATAAAACATTTAGAGTACAGAGGGAAAGTTGTTAGCGCCCCCCGTAGCTTCAGATGTCCATAAATGACAGTGAAAGTGGCTTTGAATCAAACCCCGAAAGCGTTTAAGCTTTTACAGATCAGATGGACATGCTGGTATTTTTCATTAAATGCTCTGTTTTCCATTTCCATCTACGCTGTAACCTGCATGTAAACTCACAATGTATCACGCCCAGTGGCATTTCAGCTCTGCGTCGTATTAATAGGAGGGGAAATAGCTGGGGAAATATGTCCCGTCTCTCTCAACCGCACGTGCGCCGTCAAATCACCTGCCACCTCAGTGACGTTAGTTCCCGGGTTTTGCCGTTTATTCCTCTAGGGGGGAAACGTCAACGACATCTAGAGAAATGACTGAGTCGGTGGAAAGCGAAGCTAAAAACTGTTAAGGCGATCCACCCTGATGCAGAGGGACCGAGCATCACCCACTTATCGCCAGCCTCGCCGTGACCCGGACAAAGGGCTGCTGGGGGGAAGCCGCTGCAGACTTTCAGAATAAAAGACCGTGGCAGGAAAAAAAAAAAGACTCCAGGCTCAACACAGACAGAAAGGATCCTTTCAGCTTTAGAGACAATGGGAAAGAGCATCTAGGGTTGACAAGCCTTATCAGTCATGTTCGCCTTTCATCATTTGCCATTGCTGCTACCTGAACTAGAAGGACAGCCTTCTGTTTTTTTTCCTCTTATCGGCCTCCTCTCGCTCGGCTCTCCCCCCTGAGCTGATTCATTTTTTTTAAACAAACAGCTAATCTCTGAGGAAATGTGCAAACGGGCTCAACATGAAAGAGAGCAGATTGTGATAGTGGTGCAGTACGGGCTGTTCGTCATATCCATGCAGAATTTTAATGGGCAGCGCACAATCTTTGTACGCGCTCACACACACACACACACACACACTCACTCACTCACACACTATCTATTTCTTGGCACAAAATCTCTTTTTACTTTTCCCCCTGAAAGGAATTCACTTTCCCTCATCATGCGGAAGAAAATGTTATCTCCAGTGAACCGAAACCAATTTGGAATAGAATAAATGATGTACCTGCCCATTTGACAGGCACTAAAACCTCTGATCCCCGGTTACCTGCTTCGGCGCCTTTCGCTTGACACCGTGACGGAACGGCAGAGACGCTCAAACATCATCGTTCCCATGCAGATAACTGGAGAAGACGCGCAGGAAGCCCACTTAACAAGCGGTGAGCTATAAACGCCCCGCGGCCCGATCGATAAACAACTTGTAGAAGTGACTCATCGCTGGTGGGCTCAACTAGCTCAACCCTCAGCACCCCCTCAGGCAAAGTGCTGAGGCGAGTCTCTCGCCACGTCCGCTTCACAGCCAATCGAGGAGGGAGGCGAGGGAGGCGAGGGAGGTGGGGGGGGGGGGGCGACTCCATCTCCCTTTCATTGATCTCCTCAGGGAAAATATGACTGAGAGCTGATTCTCTAATGGGACCGCAAATGCAAGCTGTGGGGCCACGGGGGCCGGCCCTGTCCGCGTGATGTATGCCGGACAATCACGGTCGGGGGCCACTTGTCTTTTCATTGTCGGCTAATCGTCTCTCCCGGCGTGCCTCGTGCCTCGGTTCAGGCCACGGCTAATAGCCGGTACGCCGCGCAACCCCCCATCCCGCTTTCGGGGATCAATGTCACGCAGACGCCAGTTTCCCCACTCCACTCCATCCCCACTCCATCCACCTTCCCACAGGGGACACGACGAGTGCTTTTGAAAGGTGTTGCAGTGATGGTGATAAATACATCTATTACCGGATGTGTGACTCCTTTAAGGCACCGGCATCTTCGGTCTACAGGAACGCTTCGCCCACAACGGCAGATTAGCCGCATTTCAACAGGCTCTCAGGATTTATTGAGTTTAATAGTCGAGGTAATATTCAAGTCATCTGAAGTAATGAAAGTGAGGAGCCCCACCCGGTCTCTCTAATGATGATATACCGCAATATTGAAAAGGTGGCTGATACGATCGGACCAATCAATCATCTGGAAGGGCAATATTTTTCTCCGGTACGCAACCCGCAACATGAGCTAATCTCGCGGCCTCATCAGAGAAACTGTATTAAAGTGGAATTACCGCAATCGACGCGCACACTGACGTAATAAAATGGGCTTTAACGATTCATTAAAAAGCTAACTACAAACTTTTTCTTATTTCTTTACCCCGCGGCTCGCTGGCAGACGTAATCGATCTACACAGGAATTGCTTTCTCTCCCTCTTGCACGCCCTGCCATTGGTTGCTTGTAATGCCGGGGGATCTAGGAAGCTTTAATCTAGCGCTGTGCTCTTTCTAAAGCCTGTGATGTAAATGTAACGTAATCACGGAGACAGTGGGAAAGCGTGGAGGTACATGTCCAATTAGAGAATACAGGTTGAGAGTCTCGGTGGGTCCTCAGCGTCTCAATTAAACATGAAACGGTGACATTACTGATCTGGCCTCTCCTCTGAGACCAGCTGAGTCTTCGTATACTGTCATCGGTACACACACTGCACTGCTAGGGGAGGTGAGATTGTTTCATTTTTCAAATCTACAGGTTCAATTGACTTTTCTTGAAATGAGTATCTTTAAATCAGGCGGATCGCTCCAGCTTTTAATATGTGTTGTTTGAAAAATGAGACTTTTGCAGTGTAGGCTTACAAACCGGCGTTAAGGGGTTTTTGATCGTGAATCCAGCTAAAAGGCTTCGCCCAGTATACTTTCAATTTATCACTTACATGGCTGTGGGGGAGTTACTCGTGCACTTGTGCCCAGTGGCTTGGGTGTATGTATAAACGCAAGCGCAAATAATCCTAAACTCACCGGAGACTCCCCGTTAGTAGGACGCTCCAGAGCTCCTAGGAGAGGTGAGGAAAATGAACGAGGCGTGCATCGGTGGTTTCCAGCATTTGAGTGCCAGAGGAAGACGGCAATCCTCCCGAAGCACGCCTCGTTATTGACGTGCTTTTTTGTCTGATCATAAACGGAGCCCGCAAACACGATGGCCTGCTGGATGTAGATGATTTAGATGACTTTGGAGGAAAACGTTGACTCATTACATTGGTATTTTGTGATGGTGGTTTTGTTTGGTATAGGATCAGTGTAATAGCTGCATTTCTATCAATAGCTGCATACTGGCAGGTCAGTCTTTTGCTATATCTGCCAGCATTACAAAGGTATTAACTCATTTTGTCCACTGACACTGGAGACTGTCATTCAGTGCAGGGCCATTGGTTGTGTATTATTGTTTTTTCCATTTCAGACAATTTCTGCCATTGGACTTGTCTACGGTTAGTGTAAGATGATTGTTAGCTGCACTCCCACACAGAACATGACAGAATACAACGGATAATGACAACAAGCAAACAACAGAAATGTTGTTTGCTTGTTGGACACTGGACACTGTTCCATATTGAACAGTGTCCAGCTGTTTTCCACGCCATGGAAGCAGGCAGCTATCACTGTATTTTCCAACATGGATGCATGTACGGGGTACCTGGGGAGATGCAGCAGCAGCAGCAGCCAGCCAGCCACGGCTGACCTTGGTGCTTCTCACGAATCAGCCGAGCACTCAGCTCAAAAAAAAATCTCTCTGAATAATTTCTTAATGCTCACACTGAGGTGGCGAGAGGGGAGGAGAAAGGAAGCGGTTGGAGGGGTGAGAAGGTGCAAGAGAAGGCTAGAGGTGGAGAGAGCCGGTGAGAGATAGTGAAGAGTTGAACTGTTATGAGACGGGGAGCCAATAAGAACAGGAGAGAGTCTGAGACAGAAGTAAAGAGAGGAAGAGAAGCATGACGATACATCGAGTCAGAGTGAAAAGGAGAAATGACTGACAGACGGACAGGAAAGGGCAGAGGGTGGGGAGGGAGAGAGAGATTCATAGAGAGAGAGAGAGAGAGGGCTGTGTCCAGTGTCCCGGGATCCTCCTCCTCCTCTGCATTATTCATGGCAGCACCAGGAATCATCCAGGGTGACTTACATCGCTCATCATTTACATCCATCCACCTATGAATTATTGAAAAAATGAGTTGTGGGTTCTGCTGATCCATGAAGGGCACAGTCATGGAGGTGAGCTCCCTGTAGGGAAACATTCCCCTCGGAGGTCATCCACCCGAAGCCGGTGGCTAGGTCCTAAATAAAGGGAGTAGTATATAGTCTGGCGTACTTCGGGGCAAAAATGCTTGAAAAGTTATTAAGGATGTAAAAATTATTGGAATTGTTGAAAGGTTTTGACGAAGTAGCTATATAAACTCTGAAAATACTCCCTGAATCAGTTCACATAAGTAAATGTAACGATTGCCACAGCACACTGAATAAATTCTCGGTTTATTTGAGAAGTGGAGCTCCTTATTTGATCAGCTGCCACAATCTCTTCCATGAAGAATACAGTCACACTGGCAGACGTCACCGTGTGGCGGCTCTGTCGTCGTGTGAAGAATCACACCGCAGATTTACTGTTAAATGATCACAGTAATTCTCACTTCCTTTAAATGCACTGCGACAGTTCGATAGCGCCGGGATATGATGGAGTGAAAGTCTCTCACTTCACCTGATGTCGGCTCTTAAAAAAGACATCTAGTTTATCGTGTATTTATTATTTATTTAGAGGTACAATGTAGAGCCTTGTTTAGAGGGGGTCTCTGTCGAACCCCATGTATGGGTTTCTTCCAGCATTCGGCATAGAGGGGAAAGAAAAGAGCATTTCTCAGTATGTTCTCACACAGGAATCACCTGTGCCGCATGAACTTGTTGAAAAAGTGCAGAGAAAGAACCCTGCTGGAGCCTCTTCTCCCCAAACGGTGTCCTTCGTATGCAAGAACAGTCCAAGGTTCAAAGCAGAACCGTATCACCTAATTAATTTTTGTACTGCGCACACACCCTCAGGCAATAGCTGTCAGTGAGACTGGGTTATAATGCAGGAGAAAGAGAAGCACCAACTTTGGTGTCGGGGTAAATGCAGAGAGGGAGCTCCAGCAGTTCAATTTAAAAAAGCACAGCACTTTAGTCGGGTACAGGTGAAATGATTCATCTTCAACATAATTAACCATACTGATTTTTGAGAGGCTGCTTGCCAAGGAAACCTCGGCCAGTATTGGAGAGGGAAAAGCTGACTCACTTTGTGTATCAAGCTTTCATTTGGTCCAATTTAAAACACAGGGTTACAGTAAAATGATTTACACTTACCACCTTGGTCTTACCACCATTAAGACCACTATTCACTCTATCCACCCAACATCAGATCACACACAGCGTCATGGAATTCAATACAGTGATTTGAAATTCAGGGGGTATATTTGCAGTAAATCAGAGTCAGTTTTATTTCCAAATATGTTTTCACATACAAGGAATTTGACTTGGTGTTTGGTGCATAACAATAAACATAGCAAGAGAAGAATAAAAAACAAGAATAAAAGTACTGTAAAAGGCAAAGGTCAAGAATACAATAGAAAATAGAAAAAATCACACTAAAATATATTATAAAAATACTAATAACAATACAATAAAAAGAATATGTGCCATATACAGTACTGTGCAAAAGTCCTAGGGCACCCTAGATTTGTTAATATGAATTTGGCCCTAGATTTTTATTCATTCTTTGTTTTTTCTTTGTTTTTTCTTTACATTACTGCTCTTTATAGTCACATTTTGATATTTAGGAACTTTTAATTTCATTATTTCTGAAATCAAATCAAATCAAATCACATTTATTTGTATAGCCCTTAATCACCGTTACAGTCTCTAAGGCCTTCACAGTGCCCAACATGTGAAAATAATAAATGATTAGTACACAACATCCCCCAGCCTTAGACCCTCACAGAGGACAAGGAAAAACTCCCACTCCCACCCTTATTGGAAAATTGGGAGAAACCTTGGGAGGGGCTACTCAGAGAGGGTTCCCCCTACCAGGACGGTTCTGCGTGCAATAGATGCCGAGTTTGGGCAAGCAGAGTATACACAATATATGAAAGTTCATTTTGGTAGAAAATCCAGATCTGATGGGGCGGCATCACAGCATCTTCACTGTACGGATTTGTTTTAAACGTGCCTAAGACTTTTGCACAGTACTGTATATGTGCAAATGTGTGTGTTAATGTAACGCATTGAGACAGGTGTGGAGGCTGTACGTTAAAGTGTCAAATAATCCAGTGCAGTCACAAAGTAAAAGCCACAATTACTGCTAATTATTATTATAGAGAGGGCTTTATGTTAGAAACTCACTTCACATACACCCTACACATATAAGTACAGTGCTCAATGGTTATTACCAGACTGGGTGTCTGGTAATAACCACCAGACAACCAAAACATACATAAAATACGTTGAGTAGATTTAATGCACTGGGTGTGCATTAAATCTACTCAACGTATATTGAGTAGATTTATGTATGTTTTATAATTTCTTGTTACTTCCAGTCCATAATAATTGGTACTCACTGCACCACTTAAAAAAGATTGTTTCTGAGAACATGGAGCAGGACAATGCAGGGGGTATTGAAAGCTAATATTGTCGTCATGGTTACTGTACAATAGAAACACTTTTGGTTGCTATCGGTTACTGTAAAAGAGTGCAATGTATTGAGTTCCTGTTCTGCGTACCTTCCAGCAATCAAAAACTGCATTGACAGGCAGGGATTGAGTTTAAAACATCTCTTGTGTTCATTAACACTGTTTGATACCATCAGTTATCATCAGTTCTCTGAGCTGATCTGAAGAACATGGAATCAATATGATCAATAAAACTTAAAGCATCACTTATACAACTCACTCCATAATAAGATGTATATGGCACCGTGTTTAATCCCACCTCCCTTGGGTGATTTGTCAGATCTGGGTAGAGCCTTACTGTGTGTGTGTGTGTGTGTGTGTGTGTGTGTGTGTGTGTGTGTGTGCGCGTGTGTGCGTGTGTGCGTGCGTGTTTGTTGGGGGGTGCTCAGTGCAGGAGCACAGTGACTTACAGATGCACACACACACTCACACCCACATGCACACACACACACACACACACACACACACTCTTCCTCTCACGCTCTCTCCCTGTGTCTCTTTCTCGCACTGTCTTCAACACTTTGGTTCCCTTTCTCCCCCTTGCTCACACACACACACACACACACACACACACACACACACACACACACACACACACACACACACACACACACACACACACACACACAAGAGATAAAGCCGAGCAAAGCCCCAGCTACCCCAGCTGCTAACACCACCCACACACCCAAACATTGTTGGAAAACAATAAAAGTGACTGTCCTTGAAGAGGGAAAATAAAACAAGGAAAACACAAAGCAAGTGTAAAACGCTCAGTGAGCCCCAGGTAATTAATTAAGAGCGTTCAGATTTAGTCCCGGCTCGACACCCAGCAGTGCGGTGCTAAATTGCGGTGAAGTGAAAGCTAATTAGGCCTGACTCTTAAAGCCGTGATGTGTTTTATTCATGACTCCCATCTACAGAGCTCCAGTTTTGTCAGTGCGCCTGCGCCGCAGTGCCGCGGTCACCGGCAAACTTTCACACTCCCTTGTTTTTTTTTGTATTTTTTTTTTTTTAAATCTGGACGTCACAGAACAATCGTAAATCTCATGATTGGATTAAATGAGGAGACTGTAATGGCGCCCGTGCATGTTAATAATGTAAAACAAGAACAGTGTATGAATATTCATACAGCCTATGATAGAGCTGCACGAGGCTTTTATGAGTTGGCTCACATCCCCGCCCCTGGCAGACAGCTCGTTTCTCAGAAGCAATTCATTATTTTGAAGGTGTCATTCTGCGCTGCTTCATCTGTAAAAGCACTAAGTGGGGTTTTTTCAGTCTGGAGTCGAGCCGGGTTCGGCTGTGCGAGGCTCTCTCACAGTGCCACATCTCACATATTTGTCATAGTTTTACTGTTTTATCATTTATAGTAATTGAGCACTAATTGATTATATTCAATTGAAGGCGCTGTGAAAATGTGTACACATATTAATAAAGGTAGGCTTAAAGCTACAACAACTGACTCTAACACAGCAAATCGAGATTTTATGTCACGCGGATGTATCTCCCTGACTTTTCCAATTCCCTCACAATGTAGTCGTCCAGCGGTGCGGCGGGATACATTTGTTTGTGTCAACGGGAGACGGTGCTACATGGCCCGGCAAGCGGCAAGAGCCACTTGAGGGTGAAAAAGGGGGAGAGCGGCTAAAAGATAGAGGAGGCATGTGGAAAAAGCAAAAGGTGCATCCAAAAATAACACATGAATACAGACAACAAAAACAACAGACAAAATAAGCAGCAGTCGACACGGGACACCGGCGAGGCGGAGGCATACAAGAAAAAACACGAAAACTAGTTACGCCTAAACGGGCACAAGGAGCGCAGGCGGTAAACAACAGGCAGAGACAGAGGCATGAGGGTACAGGCCTGGGTGTAATACATACAGAGATATCCTCAGCTATATACTGCCCTGCTTCTTACCACCATTAAGAATGTTGAACAGCACAAACTTTTATTTAACTGCCTGACAGAGCAGCCAGATAGTAGGTCCCCCTTCAGCAGCCTCTCTCTAGAAGCCCTAAAGTGCATTTCCCAGTGACAGCACAGCGGTTTCAGGAGGACGCTGTCTCCTCTAGTCAGTGCTGCCCTTGGGTTTCTCAGCCAGTTCAAAGACCCCGCGGGGGATCCGGGCCTCATAATTAATTGATCCATTTTCTTGCTTGGTTCTATTTATATCTAACCTCATCCATACTGTAACTGCTCCCTTTTCTTGTCCACAGCTGCCTGGTCCTAGCACTCGAAGCACAGAGGATATTCCGCATCAAGCGTCGGTTGTGTCAATGTCACCGAGGAACAAATCTATGTTTTCTATGTCATCTAAGCTCTGATGCTGTCACATCCACGAAAAAAAGCCAGAGCACACGCACTGGGAGCCTAGCAACACGGGGCATGCATATTTCAGATGTTCAATTTGAGAAGATGGCATTGCCATGTGTTCACTCGGTTGCTTTCGACGGGGGTGCTCCCTTTCTGGCAGGGTGGGCATCTATATTGGATGATGTTGTTGGTTTGTGCAGCAGCCATGTGACTTTGTTTTCCTCCAAGAAGAAAGCAGACGTGCTGCCTGCTTAGCCTCCCAAACAAACTTTTCATGAAGTTATGTTATATAAAATAGAACAACATGAAATCATAAATAGGCTCGCTGAGATGTAGGATTTCCCTCACAGCATAGGGTTAAGGTCTTTTTTTGTTCTGGAAAGCAGCGGGTTCCTCCGTTCCTTCCATGAACAACACAAATCTTGTTCAGGGTTTTCTTTATTGTGCAGATCCTTTGCTGTTCCCCTAGCTGCTGACAAAGACCCCGAGGTCTTTGTCACCTGCTTGAGATTTGTACCGTGCACTTGCAGTGAGCTTTACAGAACACCCACTTCTAGGGCGAGTCGCAACAGTGCTGAATTTCTTGCGTTTGTTCCATTTATCTTGCCTGACGTTTGATTGATGGAGGCCCGGGTCTTTAGAAATGCCTTTTGTAGCCTTTTTCCAGCCTCAACAACAACAGCTCCTCTGAAATGACCGGGGCATATTCCACTTCAATAGATCTCATTTTTTTTGGAGAGCAGACTCTGTTGGCAACCAAACTCGGACACCTCTAACCCACACCCCAATGTCATCACATTGATTGGATCACCTGACCAATTACCCCTTTCATAGAAGTCAGTATCCTAGAGGTTCACATACTTTTTCCAGGCTTACGTGTGACCGCTCAAACAATGTCTTCAATACAGACATTACAGTACAGTACAATTGTTTGTTTGTTCTACATTGATTCCGATTGTGTTTATCTATTGTTATGACGTCGATGAGGAGCAGACCACATTTTAGAACCGATTAAAGGATCACGCTGACCTTTTGGGAAATTGGCTCTTTGGTCAACCTTTTACATCTTAGGATAGGAGAAAAACCACCAAGATATCTCCTGTCCAGCATACAGTAAAATAAAAAGATAGACCTTGGTTCGTTTCTACCAATCCTCCCGTCTCATGAGGGGCTAGCTGGCCAATGGGCCAATTTCCCAACAAGCCAATGCTGGTGGCAGGGGCTAAGAGTGAGACTGGAAGGAGACTGGGGTGGGGTGGGGTGAGGAGTCAGACAGGTAAAGGAGACGTGAACCCAGAGTCACCTAGACATAGATGCCAGCTGTACACAAGGAAATTACTTAAGGGTCTTCTCACAAGTGAAATAATTCATAAGCAAATAATGCAATCTGCACCCGAGTCCTGCAGAGCGAACCTGACGTGTGCTAAATGCATTGTTTTTGTTTTTGTTTTGCACTTGTGAGAAGATGGATCATTATTAATTAATGCAATCACATAGTCCTGCATCAGCAACGCCAAGGGAGATAGAAATGATTGTGAAAATAGCATGCAATACTCTTACATAATCCCCCAGGCCAGACAGTAATTCAATGTGATATAGAAGGCATATGGGAGTGAAGTGTGCTGCAAAGATCAAGAGAAGACAAGGAGGGATGTGGAAGGGATGAGAGCTCTACAGCTGCAACCATTTTGTATGCCACACAGATAGCTCCAACACACACACAAGACACTGAATGTTGAATGTACATATTGAGAGTGATGGGTACAGTCTCCTACCTGGTGTCCCTCTGATACTGCCCCCCCCCCCCCCCCCCCGCCCTGCAGTGTGTGTGAGGTCCTGATGTCCATGTACGACATGTGTCAGTTTGTCTGCACCAATTTCACCAAGTCATCTTCCTTTACTGTACTTGGCACCAACTGATTTTGATGAGTGAACACTTCCTCCCTATGCACATTTGTGCACCTATGCACTATGTCACATTTTCATGTAAGTGTGTGTGCTGTCTTTTATGGGTGTCACGTGTTTGCTGTTAGACCAGTTATTATATATTTCATTAAATGCAAGTAAAAATCTATCAAATCTATCAAAACCTAAATGTATCTACATGAATATACATTTGCAATATTGCTACATTATTATTATTTGGTATAATAATAATAATAATGTAGTTCAAATACTGTGCATTAGACGGGAGAAACAGACCAATAATCTCTGCCTTGCAGCACTCCTATTTATAGGGAGTAAATGTCGCTTCAGATTAGAGTCAATGACAGCCATTTGCTGCCCTCTGCTGGAAAGAAATACATTGATTTTTTTAGTTGTTTTAGTCATTTATAGAAAACTAGTAACTGTCACGATACATTATCTTTATAACCTTAATCAAGAATAATATGGGCACTGAAAAGTTCAGTGAATTTTACAATGCAATTGTCATCACAGCAGTAGTGCTCTATTACTACATGCTACATATTGAACACATATTACTGTATACTAAATGTGTGGTGAGTTATACAGAGGACACAGAATATAATGCACTTAATTGGATTTTGACTTCAGGTCAGGTCCCCAGTTCGCCCTTGGCGCCTGTCTCTGAGCGCTCATATGACACTGAAAGGACATTAGAGTGCAGGGCTGTGCTCAGGCATCTTGAGGGAAGGGAACTCCAGCTTACACAGCTATTATTTAATAAGGTACAATATATCCTAGTCGCCTTAACAACCCTGAGCAACACTCATGTTCAGCTATCTTATTGGACCTTAGTTGAATGTCTATTAGTTTGAATGTTATGTTGAGTTCACTGCATTGGAAATGACTAGATTCATTAAAATTAAGCCAACCAACCACCACTCTATATGTAGTGTATGTTGTCAAAAGTAGTAAAACACCTCCATGTTGTATAATGTAGGAATAAAACAGACCCAAATGTCTACTTGGTGAACGTAATCAACCTCATACCATTTCTTTAACTGTAGAAAGTGTAGTGTTTGTCCGCTAAGTAGCGCTGATACTCTTTGAGGCCAGGGAATACCTTGGAAGAACATTTGTTCAAAACAGCAACAAACAAAAAAAAGATCTGGGAACTCAGCTTCAAAACTCATGTCTCACCCGACTTCTCTTATCACGAAAGAACAAACTTGGTATTGCCTCTAGTTTTACACGGGCTGATCAGTGATTGATTGAATTAAAGTTGCCTGTAGTGGCATGAAGGGCCCCAGGAGGGTGCTTTACAAGTGGAAGGGCACAGGGCCAGGGATCGGGCCCAAGCCTGATAAGACACATTGTACATGAAACAAAGAACACATTAACTATGTGTTGAGTTGAGACACAAATCCTAAGCTGAACCATCAATATCAACAAATATCTTAGAGGAATATAGAGCTTTAATGGGCTATATTTACAACAAAACCTCATCATTTAGACTCAATCAGCTACAAAATATAAGCTCTACAGAGTTGATGTTAATCGATCCAACAGTACTTGATTTACAGGTTCTTACTCGAAGAACTGAAGATGTACACAACCTCCTTTTAGTTGAGCATTCCCTTACCTTAGGGCCCGAGAAACACATTCAAAACAAACAGTATCAATCAAGACCGCTTTCCATAGTTCCAGGCTTTTTTGGGAGAGATCGCTGTTCCACTCAGTCGCAGCGATACACAGCGGTCACCTCAATACAGAGAATAAAGGGTCCACATATAATATAAAGTGCTTTCAATTTCCCCCACTGTTTCAAGAAGTCACTCGGAGATACTTTAATGTTGTGAAAGAATACTGACATGTAAGGCCTTATTGTAGATTGAAGATGAAGTGCATGTTAAGGTGATGGAGTAGTCATTGTAACACCTGGAGAAACAAGGCTAGCATTACAGCGTGATTTAAAACATACGCTATGTTACAAGATGCTCCATACTGTAATATTGAACAGAAACTGAGAATAAGACAACATAGATTCATACAGTTCGAAGTACATTATGGTATTGCGGTGCTGAAGTATTGGAATATAAGTCATAGCCATCATGTCATTACAACAAAAAAAACCCCCACAAATATTAGTTTTGTGCTCATGTAACCAAGCATTGTCCCGGTTATTCCTTTTATTGATCCTTTCCTTTCCTCGTTCCTGCATATTGAGGTTTTCAACAATTTGAATAATTGCCAATTAAATTGATCCGTCTTCCATATAAACTCATGACAGATCCAGGAGTGTAATCAGGAACACAGAAAAGCAGGAAAACAGTGATTTCCCATTAGAGGTGAATTACTGGTTTCCAAAAAACACTCAAATGGTTTCCTGAAATCCTGGAAAATGATGAAAAATCACTATCATGAGCCGAGTGTACTGTCAAACCCCTGTGCTTTATTATACGAAATGAAGAGGATTGCCTTTGCGACCTGTGCAACCAGGGATTTTTTTTATGTCAGACTGCCAACTCTGTGTGTTTCATACCCAATACCTCACCAGCACTCTAACTTAATCAATGTTTAACAAGCTTGTGGCTTTGGGTAACACAGCACTGTAGCACTGTACCTGTATCCAGTTGCAATATCCAAATAAACATCATGGATTACCTTTAAGATCTGCAGGGCTGCTTTGCTACAGAGTACGAGTTGAAAGACAGAGCAGCGATGTTCAAGCTGAAACAGTTATCCTGGGATCCTGTACGGTTTGTGAAACTATCACGTTATTTTATTTGGTTGGACTGCTGCAGCAACACAACTCATGCTACTGCATGGCATACAGTGTGTTTTGTGTGTATTTGTACTCGCACAAAATAATCCTACAGCATTTCAAAACATACAAATACGAGTACCACCAGGGAACAAGTCAGGAAATGACCTCCTAAGTCAAATGTCCAGAACACACCAGAGCTCCATTGTACTGGATACGGATGTGTGCATGCATGCAAGGAAAGGCTTTTACAAACAAACATACAGTAGATCATCAATCAGTTGACCATTTTAATTCCCTCCCTTTGTAAAAGATACTGCTCTACTTTTGTAATAAATGTTGTGCGCAAACAGCACTGTAAGTACTAAACCCTTGCTTCATTAAAAGGCATGACTGTTCTGAGACCAAATGTAAAAAAAAAAGTCAAGTATATCTGCGAACCCATGAGATGAACTCATAAACAAAAGGCTCACTCTACAAGTCCAGGCATGTCTTCAACTAAAGACATGTAATAATTTACCCAATAAGACAGAAATATTGTTTGTGTGTCCATAACAAAGCCTGGAAGTTTAGAAGAATACTATAACAATCACTCATTTGCTCTTTAAATGCATTTTTAGATTAATTGTCAACCTTATTGACCTTACTTCTGAAATGTACAGAGGAGAGTTAAGTAAAGCCATCCAGAAGGCAGGAGGATGTCAAAGCCCCTTATTAGGCTCACATCATGTAGTACCAACAATTTGGGTTGACCATAAAATTACACAATTAAATTGAAAAAAAAAATCCTATATCATGTACCAAATACAACTCTTCACATTGCTACTGTCTTGATAAATTCAACATGTCTTTTCCATTTCCATTAAAAGGCTAACAAACCCGGCGACCCTACAATACAAATCGAGCGCAAGTGTTATGGGAGATCATAGATGGAAATATGGAAAATGATCACCAAACTAAAAGCCATGAGCACACTGCCTCAAACATTCAATGTGCAGTATCTTTCAAAAGCTGTCATATATAACTTTGTGTTATGAAATTGTACAAACAGCCTCCCCTTTGTCTAAAGCCATTCTTGATTGGCCATCAAGATGTATATTCAAAACCATGCTACTACTTTTACATACATCCAAATGCTTAACTCTTTGGTCCATGCTCATGAACTGTCTCAGGATCAGTTTGCACTCAACCGTACCATTTTGCATCCCCAAATGAACTATTTTGAATATTCATTAGGAGGATGCAAAAGGTCCCAGTTTCAGTCCATATATACACACACACACACATTACTTCACAATAACAAAGTAGTTTGAGATAAGCCCTTATATTGTGAGACGGTTCATGGATACTTCCACATGCAAGTGCTCTCCCACGGCCAGTAAATAAGAACGTGTTCTTAGTCAAACAGCCTTGTTGAATAAGGGGTAATAATAATAATAATAGCAATGAAAACACACTAGCAGTATGGACTAGCAGTATGCAAAACTATAAGCAAACATCTTTCAATGAAGAGTAACTCCATAACGTCTAACATGTTGCCTTCAGGTTCCAAACCGAGACGTAGCCTTAACAGTCTCATGCTGATGCAATGATCTGGGAGGAGATTGTGTATTTACTGGCATGTGTTTGACTATGCACTAAGTATCTACGAACAGAAATACTGATCGGAGACCAGTTTGCCTCCTAAGTCGTCGTGAAGGACTTCTGGTCATGTTGCTTGGCCTGTGGTCCGGATCGGTACACAGTGTGCCTACTTAGACTTTCGACACACACACAGGCCAGACTATGCTGCAGACAGGAAGCTCGCTCTGGCACAAATCAGGACAAGAGTAGTCCAAATATGGAAACGGTCAGATAAAAATAAGAGTTCCTTAACTTTCCGACCCTGAGCAGAGCGGCAAGGGCTAAATATAAAACCTTGCGGTTCCTGGTGTCTCGCTTCTGCAGCGGTCGGCAGGTCCCTTAGGATCTCATCAAACTACCGCTACTCTCCTTCGCTCAGCAGAGGATGCCTCAAGGGAGGAAGCCTTATGGAGGAGGAGTGAAGCTGAATAAATACAGCAGTGTATAATTACAAACAAAATAACCTTCATGACTTTCAATCAAAGTGTGTCAATGGGTGCAGGAGAGCCTAACAATAGTTGTGTGACCATTTCATTCTCTCCTGACACTCAGCACACCAGACATTTCTACAGCATTTTCCACGCAGTACACCACGCAGTACACCACGCAGTACACCGCGCTTTCTTTTGAAGTGTCGTTGGACAACATCTGCAACTCAGCGGAGATGGACCACCAAATAATCACAACAGTACACTTTCCATTTGTGCTCTCTGTCTAGTGTATTGTGTCTGTTTCCTGGGTACCGTGGCAGTTTCACCAAAAGGCTTCATTTCGCGTGCTGCTCAGCAGAGTTGGGAGCCAGAGAACCATGGATCCTTATGGGCCTGTGGCCAAATCAGAGGCCTGATACTCTGTGTGCTCACAGCAGTCCATAGGGACCTGGGGGCAGGGGGTGGGGGGGGGAGGGAGGAGGTGTCCTCTTCCGCCCCGTCAGTACTTATTAATCCCAAAGATCCTCACACCGTGCAGCTGGGGCAGCTTGGGGATGAGCACAGTAAGCAAGGAGACAGTGTTGACCACAAAATGTGCCCGGTCGTATTTGGTGTAGAAGCTGGTTAGGATGTACCTGGGTCAGGGATGAGAAGGTAGAGAAGTGTTAAAGAGGTGGGAATGAACAACCAATTAATTATTTAAACATGAATTCATCTTTTTGTTTCTGGTTTAAAGGTTCTGTGATCGCTTTGAAGGAGAGAAAAACAAGTATCAAAGAAGAATACTGCCAATGCTAACAAGCCATTTTCCTGACAAGCCTGAGGGTCAACAGTAAGAAACCTTTTTTGTCACAAGATGAAAGTCAAAATTCAAACTATCAAAGCATCCTTTTAAGTATGTCAAAACATCTCAAACTTTTTTCCCCCCTCATTTTCCTTCTGAGAACCACTGATGTTAGCGTCACTGCGATGAGATGTTTCCCAACTCAGAATGTGCCAACACTTGAATCTGCGAGATTGTTCCAACATGCCAACGAAAAACAGGATTGCAACATCAGTAATTATCAATATAGGTTAGCTAAAAACCCACAAACAGGATGCAGCCTTATCCACCCCAAACAAACCCCAACATCTGTAGTGGAGAACAGCTCAGTAAAGTGCTCAGACCCAGTGACGGAAAGTGACCAAGCATCAGACATTCAGTAAATACTTCTGAATTGGGTTCCCGTCTTTGCCAGCACTCAGTACACGAGCCCTGACTAGCTGCTGGCAACAATACTGAGATGTGGTATTTCTGGTGAAACATCACAGTCGATAGGGTAAGAGGAAAGTAACAATGCTGATTCAACATCAAAAGCATTCTCAGATGTAATTGTGTGACTCAGTAGGGGATTGTTTGGGGAAAAAAACAAAAAAAAACCAAGGCCCTGTACATCCTGTTCACTACAGAGCTGGTGAGGTCATGTCCTAAAAGCGCCCAAAAGACCTTAGCAGATGTGTAGCTTTGCCAGCTGCGGCCTTAACCTTCCAGACTGACAGTTTGCTCTCTGCCTGTTGGCACTGACTGCAACACAGAATTATGAAGAGGCCCTACTGAGATTACTTTATTGGACATGTGACACAAGGTAAACGGAATAGGTATTTTTTTTATCACATCCTTCTGATACACACTGCTTCCTGTGTGCGTGTACATTTATAGTAGAAAAGGGGAATTGATGATTACCACAGAACGCAAGTGTACATCTGCAGAACTGCCATCTCAACAACATTCAGGCTGAGGAAGCGAGTCAACCCCAGGGACCCAGATTCTGCTTCCTGTAAACAGAGCCCCCACTGCTTAATAAAGGCAGAAAAGGGCATGAAAGCAGCGAGGGGTGTCGCTGAGAATGCCAAGTCCCCTGACAGGTTGCGATATTGGTCAATAAGGCCCTGGCACCACGAGAAACGCTCGTCGACCCTCCTGAATGTCTTTACACAAACTACACAACCGGTAGGTGGCTGAATTAGCTTTCGAGGGCCACTTACAGGACGATGGGCGTGATGGTGAGGAACTTGCGCGAGGCAGTGAACTGCACCCCGTAGTCCATCTGCTCCCAGTGCGTGAGGAGGCGAGCCTTGCCCTGATCAGGGGTCTCGAAGGGGGTCCCTTTCACAGTGTGGAGTAGGAGGTACATGCACTGCAACAGGCAAAAAGACACTTAGAGATGGCAATTGTTGATGTAAGATGTAAGACTGATACACAAGTGTTATAGTTGAACTAACTGACCGGGAGGTTAACTGAGAGGTGCCTGGCCTTGGACACACATACCGGACATACCTGATCCCAGATCCTAGCAGGGAGTCCAAGTGAAATAAGTGAATATGTTGTCCCTGTTCCCAGTGTTGAGCAAGCTCTGATGAATTGCACGATAATACTTTTTGGCATTCAACCACAGCATTTGCTAATCAAGGGGTCTATGATGCAAGACTGAGCAATACCTCAGCAATGACCATCATGGTGTTGGTTGAAACATTACAGGCACCAAGGTAGTGATAAAGAACATGTCTAGGAGCAGAGAAGCAGTAAGCAGGCCTTTCCTTTCTTTCCTACAACAGCTCAATGCAACTGTGTGTGCAGAACCTTTGCCACATATTTGGCTTTGTGCAACTCTGCTATCCACACTTGTTTGTATATGATGCTTTTGCAATTGTAGCCATTTGTTGCACTTTGTCTTATCTGCTGCTTTTTTTGTGTGTCCCGTTCACCGTTGTCATGTAATCTACGTTAGTCGTTATATTCTTTCTCTAGTTACTTCTGAGGCCTTTTACTAGGCAGTCATTGCATCTGTCCTTAATTGACCTAGCTGGTTCAATCAGAGTTCAAGGAAGCAGGGAGGTTATTGCGGTGGCGCTAGGGCCTATAGGCATTCTGCTCCACTGACCAGGTTGTGGATGAGGTTGGTGAGAGTCCAGACCACAGGTACGCTGGCGAAGGGAATGCTGAGCAGGATGACATGCAGAAGGCCGATGCCCAGGATGTAGGAGAGCCAGATTCCCCTGCTGTTCATCACCCGGGTGTTGGGGTTCACCTCGCTGTGCGCCGTGCCCACATTCATGATGGCGCGGGTGCCACTTCTATTCCTTCTATCTACTGCAAGAAAGAAAAAGAAAAAAAACGTTACTCACAGGGTTGATGCACAAAATTATCTCAATGACTTTGCAAGAGTATACCCAGCTACCCCCACTCCTGATCTCCCTACTGCAAGATGAGCCTGAATATGCACTGAAATGCATCTGTGAATGGATATCTGGTGAAATGTATCCATTGATGATATGAACGGACTATAAGAAGAATCCAAAAATGTTAACTTTCATGCAATCATATTGCAAAAGCTGTTAAAATGCCACACACCTAGCAAGCATGCTAGCTTTTTTAGATAACAGTTGTTTATACTAGTCTACTTCAGTGGTGACCTACTTAATATTGAGCAACAAAGCACAATCACAAACAACGTCAAAGCAACACTGTAAATGCGGTGAAAGTGTGTTAGGTTTTACAGGTGACCTTAGGTGTGAGGACACACTGCTGTCAGAGCAACAGTAATTGATTGACGAGAGTAAACAGTGAAGCACTTGGCCATTCCCACACGCTGTCTTAAGTTGCAAAACCTCGAAATAATAACGCTAAGGACATTATCAAAACTCTATCTACAACCGGAATATGCAGTACTATCAAAGTTTCAAACACACTAGCTAATATCAGAATCTATGTCAAGAAGTAAATAAACCATTATACTCACAGGAAGAAAAAAATGGCTTCAACTCCGACCTGTATTGACACCGAGCCGTTATCACTGTTTTGCTCTTATCGATGCCTTCAGTTACATAACTGATACCATCACTGGATGAGATGGCGCGACTCCGCTGTTTCGATTAGTCATTCAGTACCATCTTTTTGCGGCAAGCGAGGTGGTAAATGCACCCGTCTGCTCACAGGCAAACAATCAAGCAGGACATGACCACTTTTCCTTCGTCCTCTTGCCAACAGCTGGTGACAACACAGCACAGTTCATGGTGGAACGTCATCGCTTTCAGAGCCCCACATTTCGGGTGAGTTTTTAGTCGTCGCATTTCGTTGTGATTGGTTACTTTATATCACGTGGTCAAAAGTGACCAATCATATTCTAATGCGTTGAAACTCAGTGAGCCACGCCCCCTTGCAACGTCAAGGTGGTGGGAGGGAGCGGACGTGATCGTCATAGCGAAGGATTTAGCTGATAGATATATATATAAATATATATATTTCTATAAAACAAACATAATTGTGTTATTACATAGCCTAAATAACTTACTTTGACATAATGACACGGAAAAGCTACTTGAGATAATGTTATCTGTAAAGGATCAGCCTTCAGATTACCAACAGAGTATCCTGGCCAAATTTAAATTGACTTTATCGCTGCAGGTGTTGTTAGTAATTTCTGCTTCATCAAAACATTCTCTGGCTCTGATGTCACTCTGGTTATCACTTGATATCTGTGTACAAAAGGGGGCCCTTGACTCTTACGTAGCCATAATGAGAGGAGGCCTTGCTAGAGGGGGTGAAAATGACTGGCAGGGTTGATACTCCAGTCCCAAAATCAAAGAAGATCAACAGTGTCATGTTCTAGATCCCAAGATAAGTTCAAATACCAATTTAGGCCCGCAGTAGCCCTAGGCCACGGGGGTCAACTGTGTTCTATTTACATCCAACGTTATGTGATCCCCACTGTTTCTAATGGTGCCCCTGTGATGAGTGGCATCAAACGGGTTTGGATGGCTGACAGGAGATTCTCTCATGCTCATAGCCTTGGGTGCGATAGCCGTGTTAGCCATGTAAACCTAGAGCTCTCCTCTCTTGCGAGTATGGAGGACAATGCTCTGAGATCACTGCTGGCACTGGAACAATAACCAAATACATGACATTGATAAAATACACCCCTGGAAAGAGGAAAAAAGATGATGATGAGATGCAATGTCGAATAAAAAAAATCACGTTATCATCAGACTATATTTAACACTTGTGAGAAAGATTTTAAAGAGAAACACAGCTATAAATATTTTATTCCAATCATTTAGTAACTTAAATACACTTTGAGTAGGTTATGGGTAAATAATGGTGTTTTTAAGTAACCAAATGAAACTATTAGCATGCTGTGAATAACACCTCTGGGACCCTGCCATTGTTTTAAAGGGGAAGGCCACTGCAACTTACATTTTTTAACTATAAATACTATAAGCCTAAATTTAATCCATAATTTCTTTTAGACTAAACCATATCAGTTCCTCAGTCCACAGAGTATTGCTTTCATGTTTTATTGCACAGCACTTGTCTGAAAAACACTTCTCCACTTAGCCAAGTGGGGGTGGATATCTGATGTCTGCCCTGAGACAACTCTAGCTACCTCTGATGATGATAAAATCAAAGCATCAAAGTCTTGCGGTCTTCCACATTTCTTCACAACCACATATTTAATAGATGTTTAGATATGTTCTTCAGTAGACTACATTTCTATTCTCTTTATCTAAGGCCTCCAGGTTGTCTGACTTTCACAAGTAATGTGATTCTGAAACGTAAAAAGCTTTTAATGCGGAGATGCATTTCATATTATACTCTGCTCTGGTATTTGCCGCTGGGCCTTTATCTGGTAAGATAAACCCCATGTCCCATAAAGATGCTTAAACTTATAAAACTATATCTCATGAGGAAATACAATTAGCAACTCAACGTTAAGCACAAGTAAAAATTAGATTTTATAAACTTGAATTTGAATTGCTTTCATTCTGCTATAGTGTTGTCTGTAGTGTTGCTTTGTTTTGGGAATTTGTTTGTTTGGCACGTGAATTTCAATAAATGACAAGCCAGGGATTTCAGCGATTTGGCATTTTGGTTTCAATTTGATAGGGTACTTACAAGTCATTGAACTGTTGCATGAACTTTTAAGACTGTATAGTGCTACTATGCTTTCTGTAAAAGTTGTATTGTTCTGATAATATTACAGCAATGCTTCTCTTTATTATGTCTGACAGTTTGATTGATTCATCCTTGTATAGTATTTTGGCAGTTAGATACAGTTATTATGCCCTTTACTCTTCAGCTAAGGCAGGTTATGTGATGGCCTGCATTTCCAAATACACAGGATTTGATGTTACAATGTTAAAAGGAAGATTGGGAAGCTCATTTCAAGCTGCTCATCCTTTGTTGTAGCAGAGGATGCAATAAGGTAAAGTTCAGGGGAAGTTTGAGGTATGCAGCCACATTCTATTCTCAATGTATTCTGACCTGATTTGGATGAGAGTGAATGAGATGGACTCACGCAGCCCATGCACATGCCACTGAGCATTTCCACCCTGATATAGACCTGTACATGCAGTATACATGAGGTCCTGTTTCGTCCTTGTGCATGTGTGTCAATACGTAGTAATAGTAGTAATACGTCACCGTGTTACTAGTTGTTTGTGACAGGCTCATGGCACTATGGACTTCTGATTTTGAGATGTAACCAGCAGATGTCACTATCAACACATTTCCAACTGGTTGCCACCATCCCCAGGGCCTACACTGTGATCCACCTACAGCGATGAACCCCTGACACATGAGGGTAAACCTAGGCTTCTAAATATTACGCCCACTTCTTTCTCTTTTTTTTTTGAGTCTACCTATTAATCAGCCTTGTTAACACTGAAATATATACAGGAATGCAATCCAGTATACCCATTGAGTAGTGCACCTTTAAGCCACTGAATAAGGTCTAATGGTGTGATAGTTCATCTCATCTCTCACACCGTAACCCTTTCATTATACAACATCTGAAACCCCCAAACGTGATTTTCACCAAGGACAATGAACATAAAAGTACGTCTGTGATACATCTTCAGCTTCACCTTGCTAGGTCCCACAAGTATACATACTCCAGCTTGATTCTCCTGTGGAAATGGAAAAGGTTTCACTTCGTCAGGTTGCATCGTCTGAACAGTTCTGTACTTCAAAAAGAACGTCTTTGTCTCTCGGAGCGTCGATGTGACCGAGGAAATCAAAAGGTTGTTAAAATCAGAATCACGTCTTTTCGATGAACACATGTGCTCCTTGTCATTTCACCTTCAAAAGTTGCAGACAAACAATTTATTTTAACGAATTACTTGGCCGACTGTGCAGCGACACGAATACACTTGGTGAATTCATCATCTAAATGTGAATGATGTGGAAGTAGCTTGCACTGTAGCATATGGGTGATTTGCACAAATCCAATAAGAGGCAGTAGATAGGCAAAATGTCATGTATTCTCACTTCCCCTCCTTTCTAGTGCTACCACTGGGAATGCAGTTGATCATTTCAGCTAACAAGCTTAATGCCCTTCATCCCCTGCTGTAACCGAGCAGTGCTGCAGAGAATATATTAGCCGAATACAGCAAGAGGAACAGGGCTCTTCATGTGAACGTGCTCTAAAGGTTAATGGCATGGAACTTGTATGTGCTTGCAATTGAGCCTCGTCCGAGAGAAAGGACACTACTAGAGTAGCTCTCCCCAATAAGAGAGGTGGACTTGTGACCCTGGCAGGCTTGGATGATAGCCTCGCTGGAAAAGGCTGACGCAGGGAGTCCATTATTGCCCCTGGAGGAAGCTGAGGATTAGAACACCAAAGAATTTCAATAAAAGAAGTGTCTGTTTGGGGGGCGGGGAGGGGCAGAAGGGTGGTGGTGGGGGTGCTGGGGTGGGGGGGGGAGGTTGGGGGGGGCTCCCTCATTGTCCCAACAGTGATTGAGAGCAAGAGGAGGGGAGTGGGAGGGCATTGTGTTTGCAGCCCCTCTGAAGAAGGTGGTTATTAGGGGGGATGGCTCAGGAGCAGCGAGGGGTTGGGGGGGCTGTTGACTCTTCATCTTGTGTGAACAAAGTCTCTGGCACATAGCCCTCTTCTCTCCCTCTGTCCCCGGACCCCCTTGTTTACGAGTGCCATGAATACTGCCCCTCCGCTCGGGGGGACCCCCGCCACCTCCAACCTGCACCACCGCACATTGTGGGGCTTAAGTGCCCTTTAATTAGGCCGCCTCAGTGTCCGGCTGAAGACCACTGAGGGTTTTAGGCTCTTCCCTGTGGGATCTCGCTGAGCAGCTCACACACACCAATAGGACGTCCCTCACACGGCCCAGGGATGAAGTGTTTGCTGCTCTAATGAAAAAGGTTTGTTTGGGGGAAGAGTTCTTGTCGTCTTTGTCCCCCTGTCTTACAAAGTCCCGACAAAGGCGTCGATATTATCTTTTAACGCTCTCCCATTTCCAGGACATGTTAGCGGGACATTTAGCCGGCAGCAGATGGGTGAGGCCCGCCCGTCTCTCCACGCCACCGAGAGGCAAACGTCCACAACTCTCCAGACGAATCATAACCCGTAAAAACACGACGCGTTTCCACCCCGCGCAGACAGGACACGTCGCGCACCAGATTGCTGCATTATCACAGAGAGTGAAATAATCAGTTCAATCACGACGCAGATGGAGGCGAGAATCCGCTTTGTGGCCGTGAAACGCGAACTGGAGGTTTCCGTCTTGCGCAATTATGTAGAAAAGCTCGAATCCATGCAAAAATATGTAAAGGAGCGTGAATTCACATAAATTCAGACACACACACACACACACACACACACACACACGCACACACGCAGCTTTGTCATTGTGATGGAGCACATTTCATTATCATAACAGGGAAAGACACAGGACCCCAAGTATGAGGGGGGAGGTGGGCAAGGGGCATTGAGAATTTTCTGAACTGCCCCTTGCAAAATGAGTAATTTCTGGAAGCCCCATTGTGTCGAGAGCTTACAGGGCGAGGGCTCTGAAAGGAAGAGGCAAAGGAAGGATAGAAAAATGGGAGCGAATGAAATAAACAAAGAGAAAGATGGTAGGAATGAGAGACAGAAAAGAGGAATGAAAAGAAGTGTGTGAAGGGAGGAGGGCGGGATTGGGCGTGTTCAGAAACTTTTTTGCTACAGCCCAGTGTGTGTGTAGATACCCTCCTAATCCTGGTTTTATTGGCTGCCTATGTCCGGCCATGCTGGTCGGATTGAGTGTGGAGGGGCGGGAGGTTGGGGGGTGGGGTGGGGGGGGGGGGCGAACACATGTCCTCCTTTGTGGTAATACGCTGATCAGGCCTGAGAAAGAGCCGGACCTGGTTACGGCCTTTCTCAGGTCACCGTAGAAACCGGCACGGTAGGGGAGCGCTGTGTGTCGCCTCCCCCTCCATGTGCACCTACCGATGCAGACACTCAACTCCTTCCTCAGCACAGAACGCCACCGCCAAGCGTTGTCGAGTCACAGTTCAGCTCAACACCAGGCTCCGATGTTCTTGACCTTAATGGCTGCAACCTTTCCAGGACGGTTCACGTTGCACTTGTGGCCTCGACCTGGGAAACATGGTTCCAATGTTGTTCAGATGCAAGACCTCAAGACCTATAAATTAGACCACTGTCACATTCCCCGCATCCATCCCTGGCCCTGCTTACCGTCTATCGCTGCTACAGAGCAACCGTCGTCCAAATCCAAGAGCTGAGCTCGGCACATTTCTGACAGTGCCATAACGCGCAACAATGTCCGTGATCGAAAACAGATCTGCCTTGTTGCGAGCGATTCTGAGACATACCACATCTTGACTGGAAGCATTCAAGAGTCATCTTGATTGGGATTATGTAAAAGACTCCCCACCACGACTGACTGGAGAGCAGGCATCACACACATTTCACAAAGATATCTATCAATTATTGTCACATTTAGCGACGCAGGAGAACACAACCCCCCCCCCCATTCCCCAAACAGGGCGGTAGGTCGAGGGGTGCTCAGTCACAGCCTGTTTCCCCATCTTCTTTGTTATGGAGGAATAAAACACAGAAGGGGCGGGTGAAGGGGGCCACTCCATTGCTGACCTCCAGACTGTGGTCAGCGCGCTCTCTCCCTGCAGTGGGGACTCAGCCTCTCCACCGCAGAGTGCACACTCCCAGCCCCTGCTGTGTGACCTTCCAGCCCCCTCAGCCTGCCGGAGCTCACTCATGCCCCGGAGGTCCTTGACAGTAGACCGCCGCCCCCAGGCAACACACATCAGTTGTCACCGTAGACTGGAGGTGGAAAGAGAACTGAAATATTTGACTCAAGTAGTACTGCTTCCTCAGTTCAATTTCACTTCAGAGTAACAGTATTTGTCTGGAAAAGTACTTCAGTAAGAGTGGCTCTTAGTAAAAATAACTTGGGTATTCAGTTACCAAAGCAAAAACCAAAGTTTGTCATTTACCATTTCGGTTTTTTTGCCCTTGCAAATAGATTGACGGGGCATTTGAAGCGAGGCTTGGGGAAGTTTTCTCAGGTCACGTTAAGTCCAGAATGTCTATTTTACTGCAAATTCTTTGTATTTGGAAACAAATACTATCCAGAGACTTTCTGATTCAGAGCTAGTTCCTGTCCACCTCTACCATAACTACGCCAGTGGGGTTCACTTTGCACCAAAATGAGGGCGATCTATGCAGTTCTAGATGTAAGATCACAAGCTGTGCTGGTGAATGATATATTGATATCACCGTGAATCTTAAAACTGTTGAGCGAAACAGCGGTCAACATATTTTAGTAACGAGCATGATCAAGATATCACTTAATAGGAGTTCACTGAAATTCCAACCATTCAAATCTGTTGAAAATCTACTAGCCAATCAAAAAAGTTCAGAAAAAACGTGTAACTGCATTTTTAATACTTAGTTAAAAGCTAACAAAGTCAAAAAGTACATGTCTGTGTACCCCCAAGGTATACACAAAACAATGCAAAGCAAAGCACGTACATTTGAAAACGTTACTGAAGTATTAATGATGTCATCGGGAAGAGAAACCTTTACCTTTTAAAGCTGCGTGACCCAAGAGGCATTCAAATATGTCTTACCAGAGAATGTCAAACCGCTAAACAAGTCCTCTTTGTTCTCGTCTGGACTTTCATACTTGCTTTAAGACTATGAATCACGCAAAAAGTGCATTGTCCTGAACTTTAACTACAAAGAAAACAGCATCTGAACGCAGAGCACCATAATAACATAGCCCAGGAACCACTAACAGCATGAGACATCACTCTCTAAAAGGCATGATCCAGCTGCAAACTGTTCGCCGGATAAAAATAGTTTCATTCACTGTTAAAAGAAAACTTCAAGACCTCCGTTTTCATAAAAAAGTGAATGTGTACTCCGTGTACTATGTGTATATGAAAGTACAGTATGCCATGCGTTATGATGAGCCCCTTTTTTTATTGGTTTCAAATTGTTTGTTGCAGCTGTTTTGAAGTCTTTGGTGCCCCCCCCCCCCCCCCCCCCCTCCTCTTTCCAGTATGATCAACTGATAATCTTTGAGACTCAACATGTACTGATAATTGTGTTATTGTGTTATCGCTTGATGTCTGTCGGGTATCTTGTTTGTATTTGCCCCCGATCAGTTTTCCTCGCAATAAAAACGCTCGGTTACTTCAGGCTAATTCTCTGCCCATCACAAGTGTCCCACCCTCCTCCACTCTCTGTCTCCCTCTCTCTCTCTCTCTCTCTCTCTCTCTCTCTCTCCCTCCTCCCTCCCGTCCCGCAGCCCCATCAGAATGACAATGGTATTGATGTAAAATGTGTGTTGCCTTTGGGCCGCTGAAGCATACAACCCCTGCATGCCTGGCCCAGTCCACCACCACGTTTTATGGCTTTATTGTGTCCCCTTTTATGTCCTCCCCTGTTGGGGTGGGCGGACAACAATTTAGAAAATTCACTGTAAAAGTAGTACGAGAGGGGATGTGTGTGTTTGTGTGTGTGTGTGTGTGTGTGTGTGTGTGTGTGTGCGTGCGTGCGTGTGTGTGTGTATGCACTGTATGCACATATATCCGGATCAATTAGTCAGGGCGCAACCCCTAAAAAGCAATGTGTCAACGTACCCCTCCTCCCCTCCTCCCCCTTCCTCCCCCCTCCTCCGTATGCCCTCCAACACCAACCGCAGTGTCCTGAGCCGAGCCTGGCCTACATCTCGTCACCTATCCCCAGCCACTTTTTTGGGAGAGTGCTTTCTTTGAATTATCGCGGATTGAAATAGGTTGAGTAAGAACTCTACCTTTTCCCCTCTGTCCCTCCCCATACCTCCCTCTCTCATTTCCCTCCCTCTCTCCCTCCCTCTTTTCACTCTTCCCTTTCTTTTCCACATTACCAGGGGGTGGCGTGTGATTGACAGATGGGAACGAATAATAATTTTTTTTCGTAACCTAAGGCCATCCTCTGTGATTGGCTTGCCAGCTGACATCTCCAAACCTCGCTCGTCCCCCCCCCCCCTCCCCACCACCACCACCACCACCACCACCCCCCCCCCTCCTCCCTCACCCCCCTCCCCTTTAATATTGGGCCTGTGGATGAGGCATCCTGAGGGAGAAAAAAAAAAGTAGAGAGAGAAAAAGATATCTACCTTAGGGAAGAACCTCAGAGAGAGGGAGGGAAGGAGAGGACGGGTAGGAGCGTGTGTGTGTGTGAGAGAGACACTTACTCTCTTAACTACTAGGAGACAGACACACTTTCCTGGCCTGACTCAAAGAAGGGGGGAAACAGGAGCAAGATTTTTTTTTCTCAATATCATTTTAATTTTCCCCTCATTCAACAATCAAGCTGCCTTAAAGCCTCTCTTCCTGGAAACTCTTCTTCTTCTTCTTCACTGCCTACTGGAAATTCTATGTATTGATCCATTTACACTCTCACCCCACTACAAGGCTTACCTCATGGATTTGTATCTGATTGGATATGTGATGTGTGTGTGGTTGTCCAGCTCACGGGTGCTTGGAGGCTATCCCATCTGGTGGTGAGTACAATCCATGAGTTTCAGCATCAGACCCTATAGCCTGCATAAAGAGAGAGACTTTTTTTGGTCAAATGATCATTTTTGAGAGGGCAGAAATGTGCACTTTCAGTTGACTGCGTGGAAAAATGTTCTCCGGCCCAGTCCAAAGAATCTTAACCTCAAATACTAGTGTAACGGAAAAGGCTCGCCGTTCTTTTCCCCTCTACACTCAGGTCCATTTATCATATTAGAATATGTTGTGATGCAAAGGGGGATGATTTTCTAGTTTGGGAGCTTTGAAATGATTCAATAGGTGTAGTTATTCTTGTAAGAACACATTTGCGCATGGATGCCATGTTGATGTGATTTGTCAACAATACTCTAAGGACTTTCCAGGCTTTTCTAGATAATAGTTGAAGCCATTAATAGCTTTCATTTTTTTGGGATGAATTGTGTCTCTATCCCTCAAGGACAATGACAGCACTGATCTTATTCACGAAAACTCAACAAAGCCTCAGAAACCGTGACTCAGTCCATCTTGCGTCTAAATCATTATCGTTTTTCTCCCTTGAAATACGTCTGAGTAATATCAGGTCTGCTTTAGGGAGTGCAGCAATTACGACCCATTAGATCAGCGTCATTTTGTTCAGTTTGCTATTGTGCTTCAGTGCTCTACATTCAGGCCGCCGGCCCACAAACATGCCGTGTTTTTTTCTTGTTTGGATGAATATACGTTGTGCACTGGGCACGCAATTTTTCAGCCCTGTCAAAGTTCTGCCTGATATATTTGGCGACTGTTAAATTTACGAAATCGACAAATTAGCTGTCTAACTATGGGCTATCAGATGTAATCAAAATCATCTGTTTGTTTGAGAAAAACAGTCAAGCATATCATTTCGCCTCTCAATTGTTAACTACAATTTTTTTTTCCCTAGAGAGATTTGTCAGGAGACAATATGTTTAGGTGCCGCAGGCTTTTATTGTCTTTGTGAAATTATCCCAGATCGCGTTTGGCACCAGCAACTGAAATTTAGCTCATTACAAATTCAGATACACGCAGCTGACCTCATAGCCCCTAGTCTTCTTTTGTAACATAAAGCTTTTATTTTGGAGATATTTGTGTAGGCGTATGACAAAGCTCTTTTGGCTCACGACACAATACTTGTCAGAGCTACTGCACTTTTAGTAGCCCAACTAGCATGTGGTCCCACCATAGTGCTGTCCAAACCGCGAGCATCTTCTGGTTTCATTTACAGAGCGGGGAGCTGCCAAGCACACAGGCCACAGGGCTGAAGTGTTAATGGCAAAGAGGACTTTACACCCACTCCTGGCTTCGGCGAGCACCGTCAGACAACAGTGACAAAGAGCCTGGGATTCTCTCTCTGTGAATTACCTGCAGCTGTTCTGCTCAAGGAGCTTACATGACACCGGTATAATGTTCGAGCCCTAACAATGTGCAGCACCTTTGATTTGGGTAACAAATTTTGAAGTGTAGGTGGGGTGGAGGAGTTATTGGGACGGTGTAAAGATGAAACGCCTAGCCGTAGCTCCAGGTGACTGGGCAGGTGCTGAGGAATGGGTGTCAAACAGCGCTGTCAGTGGCGTCACCCTGCGGTGTCGAACACATCCTAAAAGGGACAAAATGAGGTGGTGTGTCAAACAAGAGGGTGCCGAGTTTCAGAGAGGGCCCGGGCAGGCTCCTCTCAGCTTCTATCTCAGGGGCGATGACTTGGCCATAAATTCTCCAGCCAAGTAGGGACGAGTTGAAGGGAAAAGGAGTTTTGACTGCTTTATGCCTGGCAGCCACGGCGTCACAAGACGGGGTGTTGAAAACAAAACAGAGCATAAATAACTCTGGCGATATGCACATATGCATGGAGAGAAGAGGCGGTGTAGTGGAAAGGCATAGCAGACTAATGGGACTGGGTTTGGATAGGCGAGACCGAACACTAAAATCGGCCCCCTTGAAATGCAAGAATGTTGCAGCTTTGTACAGAAGAGGCGAAATAAAGTGTTAAAAGAATTCACACCAGATTAAAGATCACAGACTCACATAATCCACAGGTCCACAAGGTCCCAGTCACCCGGCAATCCCATCCTTCACCTGCAGCTTGAAAATGAAAATATCTGTTCTTTGACTTATTGGTGTGTTTCGCTTTGACCCAACCTGTCTCGTAGACCTAAAATATCCATGTTTGCATGGATACAAGGACTCGAAGCTTTGAACTATTCTTCATCGTCATATTACAGGCTAACATTAAACACACAGTAAGAGACCTAGTGTGTGAAGCCGGCGTGGCTAAACTCATCATCAACCATAATCAGAGCAGCTTAAGCTATCCTGTCAGCCAGTTCTATACTATCTGTATTTGTTTTCCTACTGTAAACACTGGTGCCGGTATGATGACAGTCGCTTTCATCGAGGAATTACCACAGCTGAATTTCATACCAGCCACCGAGCAGCAACACAGATTATTGGTGCAACTCTGTCACATCACACAGCGTAGCCACTAGATGTGTAAATCCAATAACCGTTATTCACTTAATCCTTCTCTTATCATCGCTGCTGTTCAGTCTGCAGGAGAAGCAAGACGGTTAATATAAATGAATTGTATTGGTGCTCGCTGTAATTTCAAGCGGACCCAAAACTCCGATGGTATCCTCTTCTTCTGGGAAGGCTTGAACGGATATGTTGTTATGGCTGTCGCTAAACACAGAAAAAAATCATATTTGACACAAGCTTTACAGTACACCGCTGTTATGGAAGTTGAAGTCAAAGAGAGAGAACAATGGGCCGGGAGAGAGAGACACTGAGAAAGACAGAGACAGAGATAAAGAGAGAGGGTGGGGGTGATAATTGCTGTCTGGCGATTGCTCAACATAACAAATCTTTATTGAAAATGCCTGAGATGGTTGCTGGTCAGGGTCGCCGCAATTCTTTGAGTTTGCCACAACATGTGCAATGTAGTATGAAACATCATAGATGATTTAGCTCACATGATACTGGGCACAACCTATCAGAGTCAATCTTTTCTGATGAAATATTAGCAGCGGTACTTGGTTAATCTGAAAAAAAGAGAAATAGATCAAAGGGTGCAAAGGAGTTTAGGTCACAGTGTATGAAAGAAATGTACCCAGAATGACTCTCACATAGTTTTTATTTGAATGCAGTCCTGAGCAACCTGTTTCACAGCGGTTTTGAACTAGTACACCTACTGGACATGGGGTGTGCTTTGTTCAACTTGGCAGACATTTGGTAGAAGCATCACTGAGAGAAAAATGACAGATATATATGGTTGGTTGATTCCAGTCACTGCTATAAATGCAGACACAGATTCTAGTTAATATAAAGGTTTCTTAAATATAAGGTTTCTTCATCATGAGGACAAACAATATCACTAACAGATTTAAAGACATCATGAATCCTGGCGTCAATATGTCATCCTACTGCCAGAAGCTTGCATGTAAAAAAAATAGTAATGCTTTCAGTGATTCCATTTTTAGTTTCTCAAAGTAAATTTCAGCGCTAACCAATAGTAGAGTGATTGCATTGAATTGTTTTTTGTTGTCGAGAAACATTACCTTGTGGAAGTTTTGCGAACTACTGGGACCTCACTCATTTCAGTGGCATACCTCTTTCTAGGTTTTCCACACCCTGCCTATAACCAGACCGTATCAGCCCTCTGTGCACAGTTCAACCCCAGTGGCTTAAATGGGGCTCTAGGGTCCATCTCCGGGTCTCAGGAATGTCATTATCTGACTGTGACACCCCCCCCCCCCCACCCACCTCCAATCCTCCACCCCAAAAACCCCCACCTTTGGCAAAGGGATCACTTCAATGATTCTTACTGCGAGAAAATCCTCCGTCTGCAATCCTGTGTGAAAAGATCAAGGATGTTCAGGCATTATTCAGAACAGTGCAATGTAAGGCAGAGGGGGGGAAAAAGAGCAAAGCCCAAAAGAAGAAGAAGAAAGAATGTTATTCTTAAGAAACTGTAGGGTTCCATATCAATGGCTGGAGGCTGCCAGAGGGCCAGGGTCAAAGACAACTTTAGGCTAAAGCCTCTGAGAAATGTCTCCACAGAGCGGCTGCCCCAGGGACACGGGGAGTACGAAATGAGTGACTAGGCAATATGTTCATGGTTAACCAGACCGTAGCCCCAAGCAGGTGCATTGCTAGTACTGAGGTATTAAGGCTATGTCACTCTGGGCAACCTTTGGGGCAAGCTTGTAAGGCAACATTGCTCAAGGAGCAATATGGCAACTTCTTGTTGTTGTATATTTTGTCCCGTGTCTCAATTCCATAGAGCCTCTAGAGCAAATAATTCAGTCACAGTGAGAGTTAGCTTCATGTGTTGATCCAACACATCTTGACCATCTTTAATGAACAAACCCAAGCTAGGTGAGAGAGGTTCAAAGGAGAGCGGCATTTCAAAGCAGAGAAGGTGAGTCCTAATCTTAGCCCAGCATCAAAGTGCTCTTTCCCCGTGCTCTTGTAGGAAATGACAAAGTACCCCAGTGCACAGCTATTAGCCGCACTAAAACACTGGCCGGGCAAACAGGGCTGCAAACGGCCAGGGGCAAAGAGGTCATTAGGGGACACGTGTGGACTCACACACACACACACACACACACACACACACACACACACACACACACACACACAAAAAAGCACCTGATGTTGAAGGTCTTCATTACCTGCCTGATCTCACCTTCTAGGTCTGTTATTGAGAAGCTGATTATTAGCAGTGAGACAAGAGCACAATGTCTCTGACACACAGGTTTCAGCGACAAAGATGTGTCAGTCACACCTGTGCACCCTAAATACAGTCAAACCCGCTCAGCTTACCTAACTGGTCAACCCAATGACTAGTAGTGGGCGAGGTGGAGAGAAGAAAGAGAGGAATCACCATTCAATAGCTACGTAAGCGCTAGAAATAGTTTGTAACAGAAGGTGTCAAGTCCTTCTCCTAGTGGAAACCCCTCAACTCAACCCTTGCAACTTGGGTGAAAGGGTGCCCCATGTATTTAGCCTCTTCGGTGCAGATGGGTTAAAGAATGAAATATATGGATGGGACATTTGAGCACAAGATAGATCCGCTGAGTTGTGACACGAGCCGCCTTCTGTACAGCTTGAGAACGAAATAAGGTTGGCGAGTAGGGCAAGACCTTGACCGGGTTCATCCCCGATGACGCGGTCCCACATCGTGCTTTTTCAGAGCATCCCATAATGTTCAAATCAACAGCAACTTGGTGCTCAATTACTTACTAAACGCTGACAATTCAAGCAGCGGTGCCAACACAGTTATCCTTAAGGGGCAGCGGCAGGGAACAAATACACTGTTTGGGTTCATCCAGACAGTCTCTTGAGACTCTTGTTCAAACAAGCGCTGTCCTTTCAAGACAACTGGGCAGCCTCCGTTGTGTGTCCGCCTACAGACAGACGTACACAGGCAAGACAGCGCGCTGCCAGTCTGACAGACACTGTCAGTGAGTCTTGTTCCCCAGTGCAGTACTGCGGAGCACTGCAGCAGCGCTCATTCACTTCCTGACAGGCAGGTTCACAAGTTTACACCCTGTTCAGTTCTCCATACTTCTAACTGCAGGGGCTCCTTGTCCCAACTCTTCACTCTCTACAATAGTCTGCAGAGAGGGGGAAGAGCAAGAATGAGCGAGAGAGGAGAGAGAGAGGAGAGGCAAAGGCAAAAAAAAAAAAAAAAAAAGAGAGAGAACAGGTTGGAACATTTTTTCAGGGGTCCTGTCATTTTTTATCTGATCAGCCAGGAGCTGTTGGACTACAAATCAAAAGTGTGCCAGAGAAAGAGAGAAGACAACAAAACACAGACAGGAGTTGTGCATTCCAGCCTCCGCCAGGAAAAGTCCCATCCTGAGGCGAAGCCGGCAACTTTCCGTGGCCCACTTACTCTCTTCCGAGTGTCTTTGTCTCCCTGTGGACCCCGCTGTGGGATTCAGAAATGAGATTCCGATTGGCAGTGTTTTCGGCGCGCGTCTCTCCGAGTGCTCTGCTAGGGCCTCGTTTAGCAGCGCCGTGTCCTCCGGGCAAATCTGACAAGTTGAGCTGCGGTATCAACATATAGAGGGAAATTAGAGGTAGATGAGAGTTCAATGCAAACAATATTCTCACAGTCTGTTACTGCGGAGGCCCTTTCGGGAGCGGTGACAGAGCGCACTCGGGACCTGGCGCTCCAGGCACCGAGCAGCATAAGCTAACGTTATTAATTTCTCTTTAATGAAATAAGTTAACTTGTTCAGACACGCGGAAGAACGATTGGCATTCATCGTCAACAATCACTACAGGCAAATGAAAGGTAGATGCATATTTCATAAGCCCCGCTTGTGTTCCTGACCTCACCGCTGAAGCTTGGAAAGTGACTCATATCGCGGCGCCTCGCCGAGTCGAACGCAAGCAAAAGGGGCGGTCCCACCGTACTACAACGCAGGTTCAACTCATTTTTGTGTGCATTTTCTACTGATAAAGCAAGCTGGCACTTCCAGTATCATGCCGCAGAAACGAGTCCGTAACAAAGCGTGCACAAAAACGGGCATTGCGACCAAGGGGAGCTCGCCATGCGTGGATCTAAGTGCAAAGCCTGCTGGAAGTACGGCCTTTGAGTACAAGTAGCAACAGAACCATCTAGTTCACTCTGCCTTCTGTCTCTCTCTCCCTCTCACACACAGACACACACACAGACACACACACACACACACACACACACACACACACACACACACACACACACACACACACACACACACACACACAGAGGTTTCCATGAGTCTTTGAAGAGTGCCTGAGGAATAATGCATAGAGGGATGAATTGTGACAGGCTGGTTCTCTCTAATCCCTCTCTCTTTCCTTCCCTCCTTCTCTCTCTCTCTCTCTCTCTCTCTCTCTGTTTTTCTCTGTGTGCCGCTTCCAGGTCCAACTTTGCTCTTTTTAGATACAACAGGCTACAATTCAGCAGACTCAGCCAGTCAAAGCAGCAAACCTTTACGTTGCTGTTACATAATCTCGGTATAGGTAAATGTCAAGGGCCAGCAGGTGTCTATGGGTCTATAATCCACTATAGTGGGATGCATGCATGAGGATGCTACCTAACAAATAAACTTCAGTCATCGAAATGAAGTTTTTTTCACGATAAGAATGGCTAGGGGTTTGGATACTAAGGTTTATTTATTACACTTTTTATGTTAGATCATTTTAGCTCAAAGCCACAAACGACAAAATCATATGTTAAAGTAAGTGAAATGATCTGGCTGATAGGCGTCGGTGCACTTTGACTACCACACTTACCCATTGGCTAGCACAGACACACTATAAATCCCTATAGGAATATTTGTCAGGGTAAGATCAGTGTTTGCGCGGGCGTGTGTCTCAAGGCTTTGAAGTGTCAAATTATTTAAGCTTTTCTTAAACTAAGGGCCAGGAGCCAAAACGGTTTGAGGGCCTACATCTGGTATGAGAGTATACATGTATTTCAATGAGCCGTGGCTTGAAAAATTCACTCCGCTTTGCTATCTGGCTTCATAGAGATGTTCCCAATGTGTGCAAGACTGGCGGTACTACAATCTGAGACTAAATATATGTGCTGGTCACATGATCATAATGAACTTCACTTTGATTTAAGAGGCAAAGTGGTCTGAGATCAGCACTCGTTAGATGGTTTCATGTGGACCCTGGTCATGAACTTCAATAGGCCGTCAAGCTTAAGGCAATGAGGTCAGATGTCATGTTCTGCTCAACAGGTTCAGAGGGTCACCTGGTACTTTTGGTGCCTCTGGACATAAGATGCTGTCACACAGAGAAAACTCATCTGTCTGTGCACAGACAGGTGCTACACATTGACCCCTGTAATGTGGACTTCTCACAAAAACAGCTGCGACGTATATATCTGAGAGTACACTACGAGATTCCTTGACCCAACGTCGGTATCCCCGGCGAGTTGGGCTTGCACAAAGAAAAAGAAAAACTGTGATTCCAGTGGGCGAGGGCACATTTAGGCTCAAAACTGAAAATCGCTGTGTGTTCACTGACAGAGGGATTGAATTAGTCACTTTATTTACTGGGAGTAGTTGGCACACTGTTATGGCGTCAACCTTGGCAGAGTTTTTCTTAAGAGTGTCATAGGTCTGTTTGTGTGAATTTCCACTCTTCAGCGAGGTGTGTGGTGGAATCCCTTTGTTTCCTCTCCTTCATTTCTGCGGTTTCCAGTGGCCCATCATGCCTTCACGTCAGCCCCGGTTTAAATACTGGAGAAAACCCCCAACCGAGCAGTAAACTCCCCCCCGGGCCAGAGGAGGCCCCATCCAGGACCTGCCCGGGCACGCACCTGCCAAGCCCCGCAGTTCGCTCCTATGTCTCGTCCCCTGCAGCAGATTCCCCCGGCATTCTGCCTCGGCTGGAGGTCTCTGCTGCTGCGTCTGTGCCGGTCCCTCGCTCGGTTGAGACACGTCGCTCGTGGCTTCCGAGAAGTGAGGCAAAACAGGCAGGATCAGCATGGCACACACATGTGGTCTGCATGCTGCGTGTGTGTGTGTGTGTGTGTGTGTGTGTATGTGTGTGTCTGTTTGCACGATATGCCTCATACCCAAAAGGCTTTCCCCTCAGGGTTAAGACTGTCATTAGCACCTCGCCAAAAAGATATCCCTTTCATCTCATCTGTCCGTACAGACCAAGTGAGGCACATCCTTTACAAACAAAATCAAGATCCCCAGCCTGTAGTCTAAACACGCTATGTCCACCGCAAAGTCGCATGCGGTTACCTAACTGATTCCATCAGAAATCCCTAAGTCGCCATCTAAGCCAGTACGTCAGCAAGCATCTCAGAGAGGCGGAGGCTGTGTAGCTGTCCTGGATAGGCCCTCGAATGGAGCCGAAGCTGGCAGAATGGCTTCCCCTGCACTGTAGCAAGAGAGCGCAGATACCTCCTCCTCTTCCTTTGACTTAATTGGTAGATGTCGTGAGTGAACACGGGAGGCCGGGGGTTCAGGTTCCTGGCTCCGTGCGGGGCATCATCCACTCCGGTCCACCCCATGACTGAGAGATTAATGGGCAGTAACCTAGCTAGCAGACAGTGTAATTATGCCCCTTAGTCACTCATTCACCAGACGGAGTGAAGTCAGCGACTCTTGAACTCAGTGGCGTTCATGGGATCGGGGACTGGCAGATGAGCCAACATGGCTGCCTTCGCTTGGGTAAACTCAAGACAAGGACATGAATGGAGATTGATGAGCGCTATCAAATTACTCTCTCTCTGCATTGGAACAGCAAATTGGGCAAAACAACATCTTAAGTTTGGATTATTAACTTGGATATGAAGTCGAGGTCCATTTTTCATTGTGGATGGTGGTATTTGAGAAGTTTCTGTGAGAGTACACATGAGCTTTCTTATTGAAACAGAGAATCGGCGCTTGTGCACGACTCCAGAGCATAGCACCCTCTTATTGCTGACGTGTTGTCAGTCAGGAAAGTCGTGCCAACAGCACAAGTGGCTCCTATGTGTTTGTGTGATCATCATATATTCCATTAGCAACGGGCGCAACGGACGAAACCGCTCAGCCTCACGCCTCAGTGCGTGAGCTCGGTTGGCAAGTCCTGATACCTGCTGTAACAATGCTCACCTGTACTCTGAAGAGATCAAAAAAGTGCACGGGAGGAGGAGGAGGAGGGGTGCTGGGTGGGGGCCATATAGAAAGCAAAAGCGCACATGAGCTGTGAACCTTTCTGAGGGGGGATTTTTTTTTTCTTCTTCCCTGTGACTTCAATGGCTTGGCTTTTGTGTCGGGGTGGGGCACAGCACTGCACTCATCTGTCAGAGTCAGTGGCTGCTGTGATAGGGTTGCGCCCTGCGGGAGTCCTGAGGTCATCCTGAGTGGCGCTCTGATCTGATCAGCGGCGATTGTTCCCCCCCTCCCCCCCCCCACCCTTGCGATCCTCTCATGGCCTCCAGCGCCACGTTGTCCGCCCAGACTCCGAGCCGAGAGTCTTCTCCAAAATAGAACAGCTCTGGCTCCTACGCCCCGAATCACTGGGATCACGAAATGCGCCGTAAAACACAATAAACGCCGCGAACGTCTCAAAGAGCGCCGCTCACTCAGGAATGCAGGCCCTGTACAAAAACATGTTTGTTTGTTTGTTTTTTACGAGTGACATATGGAATAAATAAACAATAAACCGGAGATGGGCGGCCTACCGTAAGTGCATGAGCTTCTGGAAGGCACCGTACAGTTTTGTTTGAGCCTGTCATCACAAAAAGCATGTTAAAACACGGGGCATGGCAAACACCTTTTTTTTTCTTTCTCCTTTATTTCAAGAAAAAAAAAAAAAAAAAAGAGGCAATTAAAATTAATTACCTCAATGAAACTATAATGGTTTCTGGCATCGCCGGCTGATCTTGGCTGTCTAGTTGTGGTGATTAATCTCCTATGTGGGGGCTTTTCCCAGAGGGTATGCAGACAGGTCCTTGTGTGCTATCTTTTAGATCATCAGGATCTGTGTACGCTAACAAGAGGGAACACTTAAAAAAAGTCAATACTAATAGGTTGTATCCCTGCCCTGAAGTGGGCCTATTAGCTTCTCTTCGTGGTGGAAAAAGAAAGCAAATAAACACGGGGCACTCTGTATAAACTGCGTTAAGCAGATAAGTCAATAAAACACTGGAGTGAGTCACCGCGCTGGCACAGGAGCGCTCGCAGATTTCACCGGTGACAAGTGAGGAATGAGTGAATGAGTAACCGAGGAATATAGAAAACCAAGTCTGAGAGAAAATGAACCGAGTCTGAGTGGTAAAACACGAGATCAGTGAATGGAGAGGCGGTCTCCTCTCCCTCAGAGCAGGTTGCCTCTCACAGGGGCCTCCCTGGCACCGCCACCACCGCCATTGTGGGGCCGAGTTCAGCGAGGGCACAGACTTGTCCTGTGAAGCGAGAGCACTTTCATCGCTCCATCCTATAGAAATCTGAAAAGCACAAGAAGAAGAAGAGTGTGGGAGAAGATTTGGTTTAACCTTTACTGAACCTTCACCTTTATTTTGTTTTAATCACAGTGATGACATGGTAGTGTTGATGAATGATGAATGATGGTGAATGATGGCCTCTTCTCACACACCGTTTGCCCCACTCCTATTTTGCCATGTTGCAATTACCTCAGTTCCAAAATCCGTCTAGGCAGCGATACTGTTATGTCCAGCCAATCTCGCTATTTTGACGCCCCCCCCCCCCCCCTTCGCTGTTCCCCTCTCCCTGGCAGGTCCCTGGCTCTGGGGCAGCAGTACTCGTCTCTGGGCTCCCAACCCATCCTGTGCGGCTCCATCCCTGGCCTGGTGCCCAAGCAGCTGCGCTTCTGTCGCAACTATATCGAGATTATGCCCAGCGTGGCCGAAGGTGTCAAGCTGGGCATCCAGGAATGCCAGCACCAGTTCAGGGGCCGCCGATGGAACTGCACCACCATCAAGGACAAGCTGGCCATCTTCGGCCCCGTGCTGGATAAAGGTAGGTGGTCTCCAAGTTGGAAAAAAAAGATATTACTTTACATGAGTCTTTATTGCTGTATGACTGTCTGGAATAATGTACGGTATAAATCATCAACAAGAACAACACTCCACTGTAAAAAGTATAGAAGTTGTGTAAGCGAGATTATTGCAAGCTGTTACAGAGGTACGAGCGTTTCCACCCTGAAGCTCAGCACCTCCTGTTCTCCGGACTTTTGCTGACAAACGAGTACTAGGGCAATTACACATAATATACACCTTTCCTGGCCGCAGTGAGAAATGAGTGCCGGTGCAAGCACTGACACATTATTCCACTTCCATCTATCTTTACCTTCGACTTCGACATTTGTCTTCGGAGTGAAGCGTCTTCTTTTTTGGTTTCTCCCCGACCGTGTTTACGCTCTCGTGACATGAAAGAAGGTCAGCGCGGTAAATCTATCAACAACGCCTGACAAGTACAGCTGATATACTGGCGACATCTATCAGACGCTTCACACGCGGGGATAGTAATTGTCAGCTGTTGTCGTTTTGAAAAGAATCCCAATAAACCTGATGCAGCAGCTAGAGGTGTCCCGCTCGAGGCCCTGCAGTCCCCGAATTACAAAGATAGTTTGTGTGTTGCGAGCGAGGCTGCTGATTGGAAATGAATTAGCCTGTGTGTCAGAGGGGAAGGAATCTGGGCAGAAATGGGCAGTGTGAGCCTCCCTGGCTCCTCAGTCATATAAAAGGGAGAGGGGAGGCCAAATGAGATTACAGGCAATAGAAAAGGGCCGGGGGGCTCCGCTCAACCCCTACTGTGCATGAAGACCGGTGCGCGCCTCCCACAGCCCAGCTCCCACGGACGCCCCATTCACACGCCCTTTTGACTCTGTCAAGAAAACAGGCTGAAAGGGGATCTCTCCCAACCTAGCCCGGGTGTGTGTGTGTGCGCGTCGGGATAGGGAAGGAAGGAAGGAAGGAAGGAACGAAGGGAGGAAAGAACTGCGTGGAGGTAGAGAGCGTTTGACGAGAGGGGAGAGAGTTTGGCGAGAGGGGAGAGAGGGCCTGCGTCCACGTGTTGGCCGCGGCGGTTGCTGTCGGCGGCGGCGGTCGATGCCTGGAGAAAGTAGGGGGTTGAGGTCCTGCGGTGGAGGATGGGATTTCAGCTCAGGGTGTTGGCGGAGGGGCGGCCAGAGGGGGGGGGGGGGGGGGGGAGTTAGGGAGTTTAGGGAATGCCAGCTCCGGGCAGAGCGGGGCTGTGGGGGCGCGAGTCGCTGGGTCCTTTGTGCGGGTAATACAGTGTGACACAAGGGAAACAAAGGCGGATTGATGGGCCCAGCAGGTAGCAGGAGCAGCGCTAGCCTTGGCTTACAGCCAGAGCTCCAGGGGCCCAGGGCTCACAGGCCCCTGTTGTGGAGGGCCCGGTGACGCTTGCCAGGGTGAGCAGGGATGCCCAACCTGAGGTGTGTGTGTCATCCAGTCAAACAAGCATTCACTGGGGATTTTAGACCAAAATGGTTTCCCTTTTTCTACGGATGAGACATCGAGTTATGATACAGGACGGTTGATAACTGGAAACCAATTTGATTTCTCATTTTCAAACAATTATTAGTGAATGACGTTGAGATATACCTACAGCAATAATGTAACTGTATTACATTTCCGTTACCGAGGAGCAAATCAGATCAGATCATCTGACCTTTCGCCCCATGAACTGATCAGCTTGTACAACAGTGAACTGGAGACTCTCGTTGCATGAAGGTCAGACGTCGTGTCATACGTCCTCCCGTATTGGACATAAGACACCGTATTGACCCCTGCACCGTAATACTACCTCTACAGGGGGACACTACACATTCATCTTCATTTTTTTTTCTTCATTTCGGGAAGTTTACTTCACATTCAGGATGGGAAAATTCTGTCTGTGTCTCGTAACATGGTCTACTCTACCAGACACTTTGGCAGGCAACTGACCAACATTTGGAGGACTGATTGTATGCTGGTGATGTAATGGGATGGCTGGTGGATGCTTGGTTGTATTAGTCATTGTGGCCTGCAGTAATAAAAGTCATATTCATCCACATTTGGAGAACTCAGATGGGCCACTCTGGATGCTCTTGAACTCTGAGCCCATTGCACATGGGACCCCTCCCCATACCCTCTGGGTGTGTGTGTGTGTGTGTGTGTGTGTGTGTGAGTATGACAGAGGTGGTGCAGTGAAATGGGTGAGCCACGGTAAGTGTGCTGCGATTGTGAAACAATGGTGTCTGGTTACATAATAAGCTGTTGCCTTCAAAGGAGGCGTAACTCCATCCCTCAGAAACAGGCCGACGTACTGCTAGGTTTCACCAGAAGGCCCTGGGCTCTGAACAGGGAGGAGGAGGAGGAGGAGGAGGAGGAGGAGGAGGAGGGGGGCGACATTCCTGAAACACTATCCAGATGCAAAGCAGCACACCTCAGGGATGACAGGAGGTCACTGAGATCCCACTGAGCATTAGGCCCTCCTGACACAACCACAATGGGCTGATGTCACTGCAGGGACTCTGCTTTTAGACTGCCTTATGTGTCATGTAGCATTGTGCCTCCTCATAGCCGCTGATCATACAGGGAAATACTAGCATATTGTGGAGTACTGTAAGTGAAGGGGAGGATTTTTTTCCACTGCTTGTGGAAAATTCAGCTGGAATCTTGTAGGTTTTTTTTTTCGAAGTCTGTTTATTTTACAGTGGCAAATACATAGTGTGTAGGTATGTGCCTTCTTAAAGATGAACTGTTGCGTTAAAAGCTTTTTGCTCGAGGGTATCCCTTTCAATACCCCTGTCTGGATGTTGGCAGCAGTGAAAATTGCTGTTGTCCAAGTTGAACTATAGATTGACACATTCCCTCTCTCTCTCTCTCACTCTCCCTCTCATTTCCTTCTCTTTCTCAGCAACCAGAGAGTCAGCGTTCGTCCATGCCATAGCTTCGGCAGGGGTGGCGTTCGCGGTGACGCGGTCCTGCGCCGAGGGCACGTCCACCATGTGCGGCTGCGACTCCCACCACAAGGGTCCTCCCGGGGAGGGCTGGAAGTGGGGCGGCTGCAGCGAGGACGCCGAGTTCGGGGTTCTGGTGTCCCGGGAGTTCGCCGACGCCAGGGAGAACCGTCCGGACGCTCGCTCGGCGATGAACCGGCACAACAACGAGGCGGGACGCACGGTAAGAGACAGTCGTGTGAGAGAGCTGAGGCTAAACCGATCACAGAGCAGCTCTTCCCTCTGTGCTTATGGCTGCACGATGCACTGAAGGGTTCAATTGCTTACCGTGTTTTGCATGAGTGCAGGTAGTTCACAGCACTGCAACTGCATCACGTCATTCAGGCCTCAGCACATATGACACAACAAATTAATGTAGCCCCAACAAAAGGGTGAAATCACAGGAGATACACAATGAACAATGACCCGCCTGTCTCGCAGCAGGACTGGATTGATCCGGTAAACATTACTGTTTGGGATTGCTAATTGTACGTGTGACAGGCAGGGATTTCGGTATTTGACTTGTGCACACATTTCTGTGAGTTTCCACCTGAAACGTAGCACTTCACTTTGAATGACTGGGTAATTACTGATCTGAGCAACAGTCGCCCTCCCGTTCTGCCCCCCCCCCCCCCCACACACACACCTCGCCTTTCATGCCTTGCGTCCCAATGAAAAATTCCCTGACAGACAAATAACCTGAGTGAGTCGAGGTGGGGGGCGGGGGGGGGAAAGGAAGGGTATCAGTGCAGACTTAAACCATCACTGGCTGCTGTCACCGCTGGGAGAAAATAGGCTCCCTCCCCGGCGGCTCGCTGAGGGGCAAATGGAGGGACCACACGGTAACAAGACAGTCCTTTGATCTGAGCAGACAGGAGCAGCCAAAGAGACCACAGGAGCTGCACAACTAACTGAACAGTACTGCTAGGACCCCTCTCCTCTCCTCTCCTCTCTCCTCTCCTCTCTCCTCTCTCCTCTCCTCAGCCTAATCTGAGTCACCCCACCTGGCCCTCTCACACGCCATTCTTTTGCCCCCAGGGCTCCTTGGGTGATGCGTCTTGCCATTGGCATGATGAGCTCAGGATGTGATGTCAAAGCCCACCTCAAATCCCCTCCCTCCACACCCAGAGGTGCCACAACCTCACAACCGCCCCAGCTGGGGGAATTCTGCAGCTAAATATAGCCGGAGAATTAAAGCAGAACAAAATCAAAACAACAAAGGTGAAATATCGCCGGCGGCTCTTGATGTGAGCCAGTGACTTCAGAGGGAATTAGCAGCAGCACAGCGCCGCTGTACTTCGCAGCTGCATGACACTTGTAAATTGCAGCCAGTGGCATGTTGTTTTTCTTGGCCTACTGTACGAGTCTTTAGTGGTTTTGTCAGTCTGAATTACTGGATTTCCTGTAAATTGGCTGACCATAAACTTCTAACAGATCTCGCTGCGTGGTGATTGACTCAACTGCCCCGTAGCCCTGAACCTGCCGGTTACCAGATCAAAGGAACCCAACTGAAAGGGGCTCGGTTAACACGACCAGCCCAGACCTCATTCTTTCATTGAGCCTGGAGTGTAGATCTAGTCACATGACCATCTAAACTTCATTATAACTTAAAAGGAAACTACTCTCAGACCAGCACATTTTCAGTTAAGCTTCTTTTCAAATTCTCAAGAGGTTTTAAAATGTTCAAAATGTGGGATGCTTGTATTTATATATGTTGATATACAGCTTTCTTCTAGTTTATTGAGGACGATTTACTGTATTGCACAATGAAATATGCTTTCATTCACCTGAAAAGATATTGAAAAAAGTATAGTTTCATAACCATCTATATCTAAAGTGTCTTCTGTGTTTCTCAGACGATCCTTGACCACATGCACCTGCGCTGTAAATGTCACGGCCTGTCCGGGAGCTGCGAGGTGAAGACGTGCTGGTGGGCGCAGCCCGACTTCCGCATGCTGGGCGACTACCTGAAGGACAAGTACGACAGCGCGTCAGAGATGGTGGTGGAGAAGCACCGCGAGTCGCGCGGCTGGGTGGAGACGCTGCGCGCCAAGTACGCCTTCTTCAAGCACCCCACCGAGCGCGACCTGGTCTACTACGAGGGCTCGCCCAACTTCTGCGAGCCCAACCCGGAGACGGGCTCGTTCGGGACGCGCGACCGCGTCTGCAACGTGTCGTCGCACGGCATCGAGGGCTGCGACCTGCTGTGCTGCGGCCGCGGCCACAACACTCGGACTGAGAAGCGCAAGGAGAAGTGCCATTGCATCTTCCACTGGTGCTGCTACGTCAGCTGTCAGGAGTGCGTGCGCGTCTACGATGTTCACACGTGCAAGTGAGGGGGGGGGGGACGCGGGCCTGTGCTTTCAGACAGATGGACAGACAGACTGCTGGACTACAAGTGCTGCCCCCCCCCCCCGCCCCCACAGCTACCCTACTTCCACACCCCCCAATCACAGACATAGATACTGACATGCACACACTCTGCATTACATAGACACACACACACACACACACACAAGCAGACACCGATGGGTAATGGCACATCAGTAATGGAACTCTGTACTTCTGCACCCTTTTTGTGAACCCCCACCCTAGAATCTGTCTTCCAACACCCCCTGCCCCCGTGTATGACTAGAAAGTGTCCTGTGTTGACCTGACAAATAGTCCTCACGGGAAGAAGCTTGATTTATCTTGTGCCATTGCTCCCTGGTTCCTCCCCCACCCACACCCCCCACGCAGCATTGGGCCATCACCCCCCCCCACCCCCACCTCTTTATTTATTTCCCCCTCCATGCCAACACGGCTGTGGCACCTAACACTTTTTACCTGTGAGATTAATGCAGTAAAAATAGATGACTTTCAGACTTTCCACTGCTTTTGAATGAAAAGCATCTTTTAACTAACACCTCACTTCTCCGGTCGGTTTGTGCCGGTTGACCTTTTTTTTTTTTTTTTTTTGGAAAACTAAACCAACCTGTACCGAACATCACTTAGTCGTCGGCAGCCCCAGGAAGCAATGACTTTTTTTTTTAACTACTGAACTGAACTCAAAAAAGGAGCAGGCGGGCACAAAGAAGTGCCACGGTCCTGTCTTCGTAAACTACTGAGCTGATGAAATCCTCGGTTTGTACCATCCCCTTTGCTCGCTGACTGTACTGAATAAACTGCACCAGTCAACTGGGATGCCTGGAAGATATATATGCTAGAGCCTGATTTTATAGCCCTGCATTTCTGAAATATTACCATTGGGCTGGGACTGGAGGTATGCAGGAGGGGGCATGTGTGCGAACAAGCCGCCGGCCTCCCCTACACATGTATGTATGCACTATTCAGTTATGCAGCACTCCAGGTGGTAGAGATTTGTTGTATTGTTTATGAGAGCAAATTCTTACTTCGCTGCAACCATAGCAAGTCTTATGAATGAGGACATTGTTCCTGTTTCGCTGCATTCAGACGCGATCGACCTGTAAATTGAATTGCTCATGATTTCCAGTGTGATGCATTAGACGTTTTTTTTTACATTATTTAGCTAGGGAGTGTTTTGATGGGAAAACCACCCCGGAGAAGAGAAGAAGAAGAGTATATTCACAACAAACAAGATACGGTTCAAATTTTGAGTGAATAGAAGATAATTTATGGATGTGTCGTTCAAACTTCAGCATGCTTAATATTAATTCTGGTCTTAAAAACACTGATTATCGGGTATTTATCGAACACTCATTCATCATATTCATCTTAGTGCTGTGAGACCCTTGTCTGAAGCAAACCTTTCTTTTATCACTGTGACTTGTGTAAAAAAAAAAAAGAAAAAAAAAAGGAAGAGGGACATGTGATGACATGTGGAGACCAGAGGGACCAGAGGGCAGAGTGGGTTCCAGTCTGTTCTCACATCCTTCTATCCTTCCTTATCTCCCTCCCTATTTCCTTTAAAAGGATGGTTGAGGTTTTTAAGAAGCCTGGTGTGTGAACTCGTAGTCCTGGCAGTCCCGGTTTTGACATGTTGGATATAGCGAGTACATGATTTTACTCTAACTATAATAACTCTATAAAGTTGTGATGTTTTTGGGTGGACTGAAAGGACTCCCGGTTCATACTGAACCACACGGGCTCCTTAAAAAAATGTTGTGCGCCTGGATTCCGATTCTGAGAACGTCTAGAGAACATGAAGTGAAAGGAGGTTGGGAAACTTCACTGGGATCGGTCCATGATTTATGTGTGCAAGATGTGATTTGTATGTGCTCGCGACGGCTGCCAGTGACAAACAGAAGTGTGTGGTTGAGGGAGGAGGGAGGATGGAAAAATGGATGGATGGATGGATGGATGGCAGGCTGGCTCGTCACAATGGCGGAACAAACTCTGAGAGGTTTCCACACAACATGTTCTGACAGTCCCACCTGCTTCCTATTAATTATATTCAACAACAAAAATACAAGTTACCCTGTAGTGTGTAGGCTCTCCTCCGTCTGTGACATAGCTTAGCATCTGCGTCACCTTCTAAAATACCCTCCCTACCTGGGCCTACCTTTCTGTGTTCAGCTCCTGTTCCCGCCCCCGCTATATCCAAAGTTTTGTACAAATGTTTTAAAGTGAATAATTCCCTTTTTATTTTATAATCTGAAATGTTATGTTTTTATAAATATTATTTATTATACAATGTATATATCTGTATGACTGAACTAAGATTATATATTTGAAGAACAAAATGACTGTCTCATGCTTTTGCTTCTTAGCCAGAGGTACGTAGAAAGTCACGGAGACCCATGTATGATATAGACATTGCACATAACACTGATGAGCTCATTTCTAAGTTGAAGTTATGGTGTTCCAGACTGTGATAGAAAGTGCTCCTTTCATAATAAATAGTATGATTCCATACAACCTTACTAAGATGTCTCCATTGTCCCGAGATACATTAATCGCATCCATGAAATCTATAACTTTCATCGCAAAGTAAGACATTCATTAAGAAGTGTCACTTGCTGGCATGAAAGCAAAGCTCAATGTGCATTATTATTGAAGCTTGCAAAACAGATGCATTTTAGAGAACGCAATCAGCTGCAGTTTTGAAATATTGAGCAATGAACATGAGGTAATGAAGCCACTTGCATGACCTCCATGTGTGACACAAGTGGATGTTCTCCCAATAGACGAGGAGCTGAAAGTAGCCAATAGATCAAATCCACGCATGCAACTCAACACTTTTAAAGTCTCACACTCAACAGAAAGCAAAGTTGATAGGATCCTTTTCACTTGTCCACTTTTATTGCAACAATTATACTTGCAATTTGTTTAAACAGCAACCACAACTCTTCATCATCACAAACAGCCGATCCGTGACCAAAAGTGCGATGGCCACTGCAATTGATTGAACTCAATTTGAATTGACCCCCCCCCCCCCCCGACTTGGAGATACACCTCCACTCTGTACATTGACACCGGTGTCGGTTCACTCGTCTGAAAAAAAAAAGAGGCCACGTACTGTGCTGTTGGCTACAGAGACGGCAGTGTCAAAACATGCTCACAGGCTGGGAGAGAGGTGCTGCTGAGATCTACAGGACTTCGACATCCCTGGTACTTCGAGTGAGTACTGAGTTTGCAACCTTGCAGTACTGGATCAAGAGCTCTCAGAAGGGATCTTTCACCCTGTATAGGGTACACGGGTATAGATAGCAAGCTAGTACAGTTAAGTACTCGGTAAACAGTCGGCATACAGTGTTTTGCTGTTGAGGTGTACAATGATTGCGCAACACCGGGGGGGAGGATTCCCCCGGTAACCGCAAAGCAACAGGGATGTGCTTACATTGAAAGGTAAACCCTTGTTAAACTCCGTAAGCTTCTGTTTGCTATGGTTGGCATTGGCAAGGATACAGGGACTTTTTTGCCATGTGAGTAAAGCTTCTTCAATCAGATATTGATCTAGAATCGGTGATCAAGTATAACAACATGAATTTCAGTATGATTTAAGACAAAAAAAAAAACCCTGTATCAGATAAACCTGGGTCAGAGTATTAGCAAGTGATTCTTAGTGTTTGTTTTTAACCTGCTTGGAGTACCGGACGGGTTTACCACATCAGGACAATTCAGACAGTGTCAGGTAGGTTTCTGATCAAAGGAAGGTAGCTTAACATTGAGTTTCAAATACTTCCCTTGTTGAAAACTTTCTGAAACTCATCGTATGGTCCTATGTGGAAGCCCCGTCAACTTGATCTTCACAAGTGAATAGAGGGGATGACCCGAGTGGCTGTAGTATCTAATGAACACCTCTCCTCCTGTCTGTGAATGTACGGTACACCCTTTCACCAGCATGCAAAGGCACAACCGGGAACTGCAGAAATTCTTCATAGAAAAAAAAAAAAGAAACATTGTACAGTAACATCAGGTGTGTGAGGTGGCTTCCCTTCTAAAAAAAAAATGTCGGTTATTAAACTTGGATCAATATTAGTAACAATTAAATGTATCCATGGTCAAACACGAGCGAGCGAGCACACAAACACAGTAAGACCAAAGTGAGTCGATCTGCAGGTCTAGGAATCATCAAGTCCTGGAATGATCATATGTAAGAATCTGTGCACACGAATATAGAAACACACAAACAGTATTATAACAAATGTTGCTGCATGCACAAACACCGCTCGTGATGCATCTCCACCTGGAAATGAATCCTTTGCCATCCCTCTTGCTTTTATTACATAAAAACCCCATGGAGTGCTAGGAGCAGCACGTATAGATTACAATATACACAGAACATAAGCAGTGCTTCATTCTCTTATTTTACACATAGTGCTGAGGAGGAGGAGGAGGAGGAGGAGGAGGAGGAGGAGGAGGTTGTTCGGTTGGGAGCTGCCACAGAAACCTGCGGTACAGAGAGAAGCGCAATCGAGAGCTTCGGGGATGGATAGGAAGTAGAGAGAGAGAGAGATGGAAACTCTCTCTCGCTCGCTCGCTCTCTCTCCTGCCAGCCGCTTTCAGGCTTCCGCTCCTCAGCAACTGAAGGAAAGAAGACAAATAAAAGTGAGAAGAGACAGGCAGGCAACGGAGACACGCTGCCACTAGAGAGCACCTGTCTAGCCGACCTATTTCGAGACGCGCTGTGTTGCTAACTATACCATTACGTCTCTCGGGCTGTGATGAGCTGCAAAGGCGTTTTTTGTTTTTTTTCATCGGATTGGGAAGCCTCTCCTCCTGACTGTGTTTTTTTTTTATTGTTATATATGTGATATATGTATGTGTATAACGAAGTAAGACGGGAAAGGGTGAGGAAAATAACGTGTACGTACCATGAGAGGATGCCTCTGTTTTACCGTGTGGCTCCACTATGGGCCTAGATTGCCATCACGTTATTGGAACCCAGTCTGTAAGGAAAAACAAGGAAATGTTAAATTTGACACAATGCACAGATGTTAAATGTTCAGGACCGCTGCACTGAAAGCTAAGGAGTTTTGTTTTGAAGTTGAAATGAGACGGTGTGGGCATGGGTGTGATGCTGCAGAGTGTGTACGGAGTGCTGATGACCCTGTCGGGGTAGAAAGAGGAGTTGAACACTTACGCTCCTTCGTCTCTCAGTAGACTCAGGAACTTTCTAACTCTGTAGTCAGGATCCATCTAAAAAGACACAGGCACAGTCAGCACACTGCACCGCGTAGACACGCACCGAACACATAATCGATTTTCTGAAAAGCTTTTATTTAATCTTCAGAATAAACACATTAATGTCAGATTTTGTTACAGGCAATCAGGTCCTGGAGTGCACGCTTCAGTTTGCAAAAACAGGATTTGTAGGGACGGGGGGGAGGGGGGAGGGGGAGGGGGAGAGGGGGGAGGGGGAGAGAATTAATGGCAGCCTATGCAATAAGTTATGGAATCGCCTGTAGCCATTGGAGTTAAGACATGAGAGCAGAGAGAACCATCGGAATGAGAGGAAAAAAGATAAAGAGGAGACTGAAGAGAGAGAGAGTCTCTTTCTGTGTGTGTGTGTGTGTGTGTGTGTGTGTGTGTGTGTGTGTGCAGCCCCAGCGCCGTGCGGCTGTTTGCAGCATGTCTCGGCAAACACGGGTTCATACTTCTTCGGGCTGGGGGTGCTCAACATGGCTGCATTAGTGCATACCACAGCTATTACATAGCATCCAGCCTCAACAAACAGGCCGTACACATCATCAACATACCAGAGACACACAGTCAGGGGGGGGGGGGGGGGAAATTAACACCAGCCACCAGGAACATTCAGGCAATTTTGCTGTGGCTGGTTGATCTACTCTACTAGCGACTGTGTCAGGTAACCAACCACTGTTTGGAGGTCACAGTCTACTGTAGCATGGTTAACAGCAGCAGGCGGGTTTTGGGATGGACTAGCCACTGTGGGCTGAAAGAGTATGTTCCTCTGCTGCACACCGAGGCATCTTTGGATCATATGGAACCAAATTGTCAGAGCTCGACTCCGGCCTGGTAATTTGAGCCTGAACCTGACTGAAAAATGTCTTTTTCGGAGCCTGAAATAAGTCCAACGGGTCGAGTCCAAACCTGACTGAGGCCAACAAAAACCCCAAACTAATGGTAATGTGCTAATGATAAATCGAAAAATAATATTGTTTTTGTACCAGAGCCAAGCCAAAACTAAGCAATTACGTGAGACCCTAATCTGACCCAAACCCACCCAGTCCTGTCCCATCTGGGTATAAGGGCGAGGGTCTGAAGACTGCACAGCGTGCCCAGAGATAGGAGAGTGGTTAATAACCCCGCCTATGAAACCACACAGTCTTCCACCACTGGCGTAGGACTGAATCCCGCCAGGGTCTCCTCTCCGGTGTCTCCCTACTCTGTCTCCTGCTCTACTTTCCAACAGTCTAGTTAGAAAAGAAAAAAAAGGCGAGCGGACTGTCTAGAAACCGAAAAGACACTACATGCTATCTACAGGCATCTAGTCACCAAACTAGCGCGCCGATGAGAAGCCAAGAAGCTGTTATGACAGTTAAACCCTTGGTGGGGTCTCGTGATATGTTTTATTTCTGTTTCCACTGTTGGACGGTGGCACTATTTTTAAGCCGTCTCCATCTGTTGGCCCCAGGGGACGATTAAAGATGATTGAATTTGTATTAAATGGTAGGTATACTGGGCCATGGAAGTGTATGAGTAGATCCCCTCTGATTCAGACCATGTGAATGCAACTTGGAGAGCGATACAGAAAATGGTTTGAGAACTGTGAATGTATTGGATCCCAACCACGCAGAGGATGGTTTGTGAACTATGAATGTACTGGATCCCTGAACTCAACAAATCATCGCCAAAGCCGCACTGTTTTTCATTCCGGCTAATTGATGACAGTTTGTTGTGACTGAGACAGTTTCTGTTGACTGGTGAGAATGTCCACCAGATGTCGAGGAAGAGGAAGGGCAGGCGGCCGGGGCTCAGCCCTCAGCTGGGTAAGAGAGGAGGTGAATACATTTCAAATGTGTGGGTGAATTAAAACAGTTAATTGTAATTAAGAATGTAGTTCTAAAAAAATACACAATATGAATCTTGATTAATGTAGTTATTAAAAAGATCTGATTTGTGAATTTTGATGAATCTAAAATCAACTTCCTGAATTGGTGAATGAACACGGATTGACCCGGTCCTGGGGCGTGCAGCTTATATTGCAGCTGATGCATCCAATTGTAATGCTTCTCAAGTGTTCGCAGCTTCATAAATGTTTGCTATTTTTGTTGATGCGGATCCATGTTCTCGCTAGCTGCTGGGAACGCATGCCCCGTGCATCACCACCCTAAGACTCCCGCTCTACGTTACCCGTTCCCCCCTCTCACCTGCACAGCCATTTCGATGAGCATGAGCAGCTTCTTTATGCCGATCCAAAGGGTCTGCCCCATCACCGCCTTGGCTATGCTGGCCCGCTCTTTCTCCTGGAAACTGCCCAGCAGCTGCGGGGAGCAAGAGACAGAGAGAGGGAGAGCATGTTGGAGGGATGAATGAACCCAGCATGGGACTCAAATCAGCAAATTTGTTGTTTAAAAGGGGAGTGCCATTCAGGAATGTATGCGTGTTATGCAAGGATGCAAGTAAGAATGTTACCCTATAAAAAAAAAAAGGGTAACATAAAAGATCATGAGTCATCTTAAGACCTGTTTTTTAAAAATAGTATGCAATTGAAAATCTGTGTTTTTGAAGTATTGACTGATGAATTCAGGTAGGAAAGTCTTTCTAAAATGGATATATAGTATTCTGGAATTAAACCTTTCACATGTAGTCGTGTGCATGCCAATGTCTTGACGTATGGATGTGTGTGTGTGTGTGTGCGTTCACCTCCAGGGCCTCGACCAGCTGCTTTCCGCTGGAGATGTTGGGGATGTGGATGGTGGTGCTGAAGGCGTCTAACATCTCCATCTCCTGGAGGACGTCCTTGCGGCTGGTGGTGCCGATGATCAGCAGCTTGCGGCCCTGAAGCGGAAGCAGATACGGCTTCTCAATTTTGTTTGTTCATCCAGTCACGTCCTTTTTACCCACTTAATCCTTTACAGGGTGACGGGGGGCGGGGGGGCTGGAGCTCCCAGCATGCAATGGGAGACCCCAAACACACGTTCATACTTATGGGCAATTTAGAGTTGGGTTCACCCTGTGATTTAACTATTGATTTGACAGTGAACAGATCAGAGAGACAGTAACAAGGGGGGGTGTAGGGGGTATTATATGTTATATGTATGAGCAGAGGGAGAACTGTGGATCCTTTATATTTTAGAAGAGAGGAGAGGATCGTAGCTCCACTAAAAACCAAGGGGTTGAAGAAGGGAAAGGAGAAGAAGAGGAAGAAGGAGGAGGAGGAGGAGGAGGAGAAGCAGAGGAGTGGCGAGGAGAGAGGGGGATTATGGCTGCCGGCTGCCCCCCCATGGCGCGGGGGGTTGTGACGCTGCATGCAGATGAGGTGCCACACAGGCGGCGGTGCTGCCAGGTCCCAGCTCTCTCACAGAGCCCATTCTCCTCCGTGTCCCCCTGGCCTCCCCCCGGCCTCCCCCCGGCCTCCCCCCGGCCTCCCCCGGCCCCGGGCACCCCGCTGCGCCCAGCGCTTTACAACCCCAGAGGAGCGCTGCAGCCAGGCATTCAGCACCCGGCCCCGCGCCACTTCTCATGCACATACAGCCATATAGTAGGCTATACTCTCATTCACAAACCCATTAACAACAGAAGTGGGTTAAAAAACAGTCTCTCGGACGTACACAGACCCACGCGCGCACACACACACACACACGCGCACACACACACAATCTACAAGCAAAGAAACGAAGAGAAATGGGTCTCCACCACCACCATTCACTCAAAACACAACAGGCCTGGACCAAAACACTCGCTAATAACCATACACTCACACACACAGTCACACACACACGCCCGTCGCAGCCAAAGACCTCCAACAATTCCTGGGAATAGTTTGTATTGGCACATCCAGAAGATCTGCTGCCCTCTTTCTGCCACCAAAGGAATAGCAACATTACGACACGCCTGCTAGAAATGAAAGCCAACACAAATACGTCTGGTTTACCTTTGGAGGCGGTTTCTTCAGGAGGACTAGGAGAGCTTGAAGCACCAGGTTAGAAAAGCGAGGGCCAATCGGGACGTAGTCTGAACGGGAAGAAACAGAGATGATGATATTCCATTGTTACACTTCTCTGAAATCCAATTAGCATCACCGAGCAACTCGTTTCACATGAATTCACAAATTCATATAAAATTTCCATCCAAATGAAAATACCTCAAGGTAAAAAAATCCATTCAGCTTATTTTAAATCAAGCCATGGCACTGGACTGCAACAAATAGATTTTGGCTTCCTTGTAGTCGTGTGTCTCACTGAAAACTAGAGTCTTACCTAACAAGCGTTCGATGTCATCTACAACCACACAACTCAGCTGGGACTTGTAGGCATCTTCAAAAATCTGTCACAGGGAGAAGAAACGTAAAAATAGGTCTGCGTCAAATAAAAACTTTGTGAAAATCTCTATTTTCTTAATTCATTTCATGGTGAGCGTTACCTTTTTGATGGCCTGGCATTTGGCGATCTCGGAGTGTCCGATCATCTTGTCGGGGGAGCAGATCTTGATGAAGGGGAACTGGGAGTCTTCAGAGATCTTGGCCGCCAGCGCCGTCTTCCCGCTGTTAGGAGGACCTGAGGAGACACGCCATCACACACCAGTCAGACGCTCGGCCAGACGCTCCAACAGTTTTGCCTCTGGGGCTTTTTAGTGTGTTTATTTGTGTGTTCCACTGGCGTATGCTGGCTTGTGTGTATGTGAGACTTTGTCCGAGTGTGTGGAAAACTGCTTGATGAGATGATGAAGATTTGTGCATGAGGGTATCTGAGTGTGTGTGTGTGTGTGTGTGTGTGTGTGTGTGTGTGTGTGTGTGTGTGTGTGTGTGTGTGTGTGTGTGTGTGTGTGTGTGCCCTACCTTCCAGCAGCACAGAGACCAGCGGTGTGCGGTCGCTGTTCTTAGTCTGCTGCACCAGCAGCTCCCCGTCCTCCAGGACCGCCGTCACCGGGTCGCCCCACCGTATGATGCCGTTCATGATGTAGCTGGCGTAGTCCTCCTGGTTGGTACCGAACGCCTGGAGAAGAAGAGACAAATAGAGAGAGAGAGTATGTTTGTGAGTGTGTGAGATTGCTAGGAGTGAACGTTGTTATCGTTTACAACGGAGTACATATACGTAGTCGTGTTACTGTGGGCTGATCAGACTTACAGGTTTGATGTCGTTATCCAGGGAGGCCAGGAAGTCGTGTCTGTGGACCTGCAGCTTCTCTGCCGTCTCCATGTCCACCTCCACTGTGGCGCTAGCCTACGACATAAACACAAACACGCAAACACACCACACATGCTGATTATCAGAACAGAGAGACCTGCAAATAGTCAGTTAGTCACCTCAGTTATTGCATGGATGAACTGCATGACCAGTCACTGAAACCTGCTACATGCTGTATTGTAAATCTAACAGACTGTCAGGAGACAATGTGCTCCCTCAGAGCAGAAAGGTCAGACGGAGGGGGGGAGGGGGGGGGAGGGGCAAGAACGGGTGCTGAGAGGAGAGAGGCAACGCGCCACAGCCATTATACATGTGTAAAGCCCTTGTCCATCACATATCATCACCCTCCAATATGTGCTGCTCTGTGTGTGTGTGTGTGTGTGTGTGTGTGTGTGTGTGTGTGTGGGTGTGTGTGGGGGTGCAGAACACTTAACAGACGAGCACCTCGCCTTAATCCGTGTGTCCCAGTGAGCCGTGCAGATTTGAGCCTGCACACCTGATAAAACACTTAACCAGACACACACACACACACACACACACACCTGTACCCCATCCTCCCTCTGTCTCACACACATAGAGCAACTGAAACTGGATGCTGCAATAACAAGCACGGGGATTAATCCAGCCTACAGGCTCGTCTTGCGAGGGCTAAATGGCACTATACAGTAGTGCGCTGTGTCCGCCAGGTGTGTGGCACAAACATGAAACACCTCTGTATGAACGCGAGCGGTAACGTGCCTCCCCCCCACTCCCCCCCCCCACCCCGAGGACTCTGACCTTGATGTGTCTGTTCATGGCGGTGGACTGCGCGGCCCGGACCAGGCCCTCCAGCTCGGCGCCGCTGAAGTTCTTGGTCTCGGCGGCCAGCTCCTTAATGTCCACGTCGCCGGCCATCAGGTTGAACTGCACCATCTTGGTCGTGTGGATGTTGAGGATCTGGATGCGGCCCTTCTCGTCGGGCAGACCTGAAGGAGAGGAGGAGGGAGAAACGGGGTTGGAGCTTTCCAGCACATTTGAACGGGGGAAGGTTTGTTTGAGCTTGTGAGGTCTCCTGCGTCTGCACCGCTCAGACAGTCGCACATTCACAGCCGGCGCGAAACCGCAGAGCTCGTCTTTTCTCTGGGCTTCGGCTTCTTACCGATCTCCATCTTCACCTCCAGCCTGCCAGGCCTCAACAGCGCCTCGTCTATCAGGTCCGGCCTGTTGGTCATTCCTGAGGGAGAGACGGATGAAAGACGGAGGGGGAGGCGGAGAGAACGAAAAAGGAAAAAGGATGGATGAGAAAGTGCAGATGTTCCAGCATATCTTCTTCAATAAGTCGAGAGAAGTGTGTGTGTGTGTGTGTGTGTGTGTGTGTACCTATGACCAGGATGTTGTTGAGCTGCTCCACTCCGTCTATCTTGGACAGGAGCTGGTTCACCACGGTGTCGTGGACTCCCGTGCTGCCCGCCATGCTGCCACGCTGCTTACAGATGGCATCGATCTCGTCGAAGATGATGATGTGAAGGCCGCTGTTGGCGCCCAGCTGCACAGCGGAGAGAGGAAGAAACAGAACAGACAGACAGGAGGAGAGAATGTTGTTAACTTCTGACAATATTAATGTGACACTACACTCTTCTACACTCTTGTTTTTCCCATGTTCTAGCCACTTGATACCATCATGAAAGGTGGAGAGGAGTAGAGTTGCACAAGGTCGTATAACTGCTATGACAAGGACCCTACGGATTATACCACATATTCTCAAGCTCAAAAGGTTTCCAGTTTGACACGTTAAATCAAGTTTTCCATCTGACACATGACCATAGACGCCGAGGCTTTTTCCTCCCCCGCCCCCCCACCCTGGCTTGAAAAACAGTCTTCACCCTCAAGGCGAGAGACAGATGGAAGCAGGGAGAGCAGCAGCAGCAGCAGGGTGGGGGGTTATCCCTCCATCTATGGCCCTGTCAGTCTGCTAGTCAGACCTAGCATTTAACGCAGGTGTGGAGCGGTCCTTATTGCGCGCTGGACGGTGTGTGTTTGTGTGCGTAGGGGGTCTAAGGCGAGGTCAGAGATAACCCAGCCCCTCATTAGGTGGTGAAGAGTGAGGACTCCACGTCAGGGTCCTCCACCATCCGAACAGTCATTGCTGGGTTTTAATGCACAACTCTTCTCTCTCACTCTCTCTCTCTCACTCTCTCTCTCTCTCTCTCTCTCTCACACACACACACACACACACACACACACACACACACACACACACGAACCAAAGTTATTTTAACTGTGTGGCTAAAGGGCAGATCTCTCCTCTCCTGGAGAAATGAGCTTTTCTGTTTGGATAGATGAGATGCTTATCGGCGTTTCGTGGGGAGAATTGCAGAATATTGACCCTCGTCGGGAACAGGCTCTGAGCTAACTTTTTATCTGATATGTACATGATTGCTAAAGTTCAGCGAAGTTGTAAAGTAATGTATCTGGGAGCTGCACACTAATGAAGACTCATTTATCAACACCGGTATGTCGCGTGGCGTTGTTTCGCCGGGACGTTTTTTCAATTTGAACTTTAAATTCTGTCCCCGTTCCGGTTCCAGGACGGGTTGCAGCACTTAAACAAAAGTAAGTAACAGTGATGCCTATTTTCTATTTCCTGGCTGCAGGGAAATACAGAATACAGGGGAAGACACTGTCGTTTAAGTGCATATGTACACGTGTCTCCCTCTCACCCTCTTCTGCTCGTCCTCTGCGTCTGCAAACAGTTTCCTGATGTTGGCCTCGGACTCTCCGACGTACTTGTTGAGGATCTCGGGGCCGTTGACGATCTTCGGCTCCCGGGCCTTGAGCATCTTGCCTATCTGGCGTGCCATCAGGGTCTTACCACAGCCCGGGGGCCCGAACAGCAGGATTCCCTTCACGTGCTTACAGCCTGGACACGGACACACACAAACAGGGAAAAAAAACGATTGACTTCAACTTCAGGACTGCGTGAAACTTCACCAACATCAAACCAAATCAAATGTCATTTACAAATTCAATGATTTTCTAAACCAAATAATTTCCTATAAAAAGCAAAACAGTTAGGTCCCTTTTATAGGATCAGACAAGGATTTGTATCATTATGTCATTTTTAAGCAATCAATAATTTGCTTTGCCTCAGGATGTATTGTTATTTTGCCTCCACATCAAAAGGGTCCAGCAGCCTATGTGACCACAGATTTATTGTAAAGAGATGGAAAATCACAGTAGCACCGACTTCCTTGACGTATTTGTTTTTCATAAAGATCAAGTGTGGAGACCGACAGACCGCGAGCTCCCCAGTCCACCAGGTCTGTACAGCGTGGGTCATTTAATGGCTTATTGCACCTGCTTAATGACATTTAGCCCAGACTAATTGAGAGGCCCCAAGATAACCATCTGAGCTGCCATTTGGCCTGCTGAAGGAGAAGCAGCCAGGGCGACAGGTGGGGGAAGAAGGGGAGAAGCTAAGGGGTTTGCGCCGGGGTTGGGGCGAGGAGGACTGAAGGCTCTGTTTTGTTGCCCCCCCCCCCCCCCCCCCCCCGTCTGCTTCACCTTTATGAGAGCAAAGGGGAGACAAGGTGAGAGTGAAAGCCTCCCCCTATGCACATACAGACACTCCTCACATACACACCGACGCTCACACGCACGGCGCCTCTCTCCGTCAGCACCTGGGCTCTCTGCTCCCCACGCCGGCCAATTACAGCTTTACCTTTAGCCGGCCGCTCTATCAGGGCTCGGCATCTCATTACAGCGGCCAGCTGGCCACAGCCAAAGGCCGACTCCCGCACACAGCCGCCTGGCCAAAAGGTCAGCTCGCACACACACTGCTGGACACCACCACGGGCCCTGAGAGTGTGAGGACCTGAGTGTGTGTGTGTGTGTGTGCTCAGAAGTCCTCACAGGTGCCATAAAGGTAAAGCGTGACGACCAGAAAATGTTACTGGTCTTCATGAGGGGAACAAATACATTTTAGGGTTTAGGGGTTAAAATGAGTACTGATGTGTGTGAGAGAGACCGGGGGGTTTATGTGTATGAGTCACTAAGAAGACTACCTGATGGGTGTTTCTTCCCAGAATGAGCTGTTGTCCTTTGGCACAATGAATCAGCATGGTAATCTGAGAGCTGTCACACAGCCATTTATGAGTGTGCGTAGGGATCATTCTGTCAGGGGATGCCGCTGTCGTAAGTCACCCAATGACGGCTGACAACACGGAGAAGCATCCAAGCGGCACACTAACTTGCTTGTTCGCTGCTGATTGCCAGTTTCGCTGATTCAGACAATGACGCCTTTCTCACAGGAATTATTCGAGCTGTGTGTGTGTCATAATATTGATTTAGGGATTCAACACGATAACTGAAAACAGCGATTAGTTTCGGGGCTGGCTTTAGCAATCCCCTCTAACACAAACCGAACAGCCAGTCCGTCCGACTTAATGCATGCTGAAACACAGGTCCCCAGTTCTGAGAAAAACTATGCTCAACTTGATTGTTACTAACAGTGATTCAAAACAAATACAATAAATCACCCGTTTCTACAAATTGCAGCCTTTTGGTTCTGGGTCCTTAATATAGATGCAGTATCAAATATCTAAATTGTATGTCATGGTAAATGGAAAGGATGCGATGAAAGCTATGGGCCTAAATTGTGGGTTATGGAAGGAACATTAGAAGAGACCGAAAAAACAATTAAGCACGTCTTGAAGCCACGGATGATGAATGAGAGACGTTACTGGCAAAGAGAAGTGGTCCGCAGAAGGAACGGCGAGAGAGAGGAACTCACCCATCTGTTCCACGATGTCCGGAGGGAAGACTCGGGAGGCGAAGGCTCTACGGAAAATGTCAGAAAACTCCTTGTCCAAGCCGCCGATTCCCATCCTCTCGAAGTTCCAGTCCGGGCTGATGATGGACTGGCGAGACTCCCTGGTCTTCGCCTTCCCTTGAGGGTTAAGACAAGAACAGCTACAAAATGCATCGGCCAAAACATGTCAAGAGTATTTTTAAATGACTCAAATGTGACTCAAAAAAGTTAAGTACACTGTTATATGTCCCAGTGGTGCTCTCTTTCTTTTCTATTATTTAACAGTTATGGGAGACTTTCACTAGAACCATTTTAAACCAAATTAATTAAAACAAATTACAGCAAAATTGTACATTTAACACTGCACTGGTGCAAATCCCAGAATGTAGCTTTGAATTGTCTGTCTTTTACATGAGGTGTGTTCTGCATTTTAGCTTTGTTTCAGTCTATACTATTCCCAACAAAATCTGAGGGAAAGGAAACCAAGCAAAAATGTGTGCATGCTGCCCCCTTGTGGTTTCATGGTGAAAAGGCACTGTCAGCCACTGAAGCAGCAGCAGTTAATGGAGCTAGATGCCTTGTAAACACATTTCCCATGCTTCATTAAACCAGTGGCAGGCTCTCTATAACAGCTCAGTTATAACAGCTCTCTATGCTGTGGATTTGTCAGGCGGTGAAGATGATTCAGCTTTAATGGCTCTAATTAATATAAAGCAATGGAGTACACTTAAATACATTAGCCTGCTAATAAAATAAGAAAGTGTCAGTTAGGCATAAGCTGTAAGTAGTGGGATATTATCTAACTAGACCAGGGCTGCAGCTAAAAGTGCTCCTGACATTTTCTCCTCAATAGGTGATAATAATGAACTGCTATTACAGTCAGGTCTGTTGCTGACACTCACCAATCAGGGTTAGCGATGAGCTCTCGGCCTTCTCAAAAATCACCTGACTGTTGCCCAGCAACAAAGCAATCTCAATCTAATTGGACATAGAAAAAACGAGTCAGGACCCAGTTCAATTAGCGGTTACATTTTTCATGTACAAGAATTTGCCTTAGAGAGTAGACACACATAAGATCAATAGAGTAATAGTATACATGCAATTTCTTTTCAGAGCATCTGATTTTAGACAATATACCCAATATATTCCATGAAAATACACACAGAATGGATTTTATTGATCACACTATTATATATAAATGACCTAACCACAGTGAACCACAGTGACTACTGCTGCTGTTACAGGTAGTGCACGAGAGATTGCACGGTGACATCCTGACTGCAATGGAAAGAAAAGAGTTTCTATGGAAAGGTAGCAACACCAGTATGTTTAACTAATTACCTGGTGAAGCAACGAATGACTTCCGTGCTAAAAATAGAGGCTGCTAATGGGATGGTTACAAGGTATGTGAACGTCATGCGACAACGACAGCTATTCTCCAGGTACCTTCTGTTTCTTGCCAGAGGCGTGCTCTCCCTTAAAGATGCTGGGGTCCATGGCCTCAATATCCTTTATCAGCAAGCCAAACAGCTTATCACAGAAACTAAACACCAGCTAGAATGAACAACAGGGAGCAAAACGTAAGGTAGGAGATACAAATGGAACAAAGACATACTAGTGTATATTTATATGTACATCTTAAAATTTCAAAACTTGTCACAACACATACAATACATGAACAGACTGCACCAACGTCTACTTAAAGGGGGAAAAAAGCCTTTGATTTGGCTGCACTTGCAGCTAGAAACCTGAGGTCACTGATTCTAATCAGACAAAGTGTTGAGCGTGTCCACTGACAGCGAGTGGAAAACTCTATTGAGGCTTTCAACCAGCCTCACTGCCCCTTGCCACCCCAATACCTGCTGGCCAACACTGAAGGCCTGGTTGTTGAAGTGCTGGATGAACTCGGTGGCCATCTTGTCGGAGTCATAGGGGTTGCTGTCCACGCTCTTCTTCTGCAGGAAGTCGATTTCCACCGTCATGCTGCTTACACACTGTTTGGACTTGTCAAACTTGTAGTTGGTTACTACAGGGAGGAGAGACAATGGATGGGGAGGGTTTTTAGTTAAGAAAACGGCAACCTTCCTCATCCTGGATCAGTTCTGGACTTGGGGAGGTAGGAGAAAGCCTCTGAGGAAAACCAGGACAAAGGATTTTAACCCCAAATCTCACAGTGAGGGTTCAATCTTAATGGATTAGGGGGTTTAAGGGGGATTGTATGGCATCAGTCAGATCTTGACTTCTTCATCTCACTCTTTTCCTTAACTTAATACCACTGTTGTATTGCTTACTGCGTTATCTTTATATAGCTGTAGTCCAATTGTTCCACTTGTAGCCTCACACAATACATACGGCAGCCTTTTCAATGAACAATCTCAAGCATTCAAGATCCTTGCTATGGCACAACTACAAATATCTACAACATCTATGGTCTAATTACGTCCAATTACACTAATCAAACAGTTTTGTCTGAGCTCATTAGTACATTTGGAAATGTTACCAAAAGCATAAATGCCTAGTTAGCGAGCTGTTATAATAACGTGTCTAATTCCACAGTGTGTGACTTGAATACACAAAAGGCCTTCAAGTAGCACGGTGATTACTAAAATGGCGGTCTACTTAGCTCATCTAAAAAGAGCTGCAGATGTGGCGCTCAGGGTTTTGGTGGCAGAAACACCAGCAGCACACTCAGTAGGCAGCTGCTGAATGTGATGTGAGCTCTGGCACACCCACGCTGTGTTAACAGTCTGCATATATCTTGTGTTCAGACACAGCGGCTATTATGGAAATGGCCCATTACCCGACATTTGAACGGATGTCTGAAAAAGATGAGAATTACACGTAGGACGCGGGTACACAAGTGTTTATAGACGCCGAGCTAGCTGCTCAGAGACAGGCACTGTGCTGCATGGCGCCGTGAGAAGACCGCGATGAAGCTCAGGGCGCCAAAAATAGTCTATCCATCATAAAAATTAATTAAATATTGAAGTAGATTTTCTTTGTTCCTTTGAATCCATTGTAAGGAGAGATCATGCCTTTGATGAAATGATAAAAAGGACCATCTTTCACTGTTTCACTCAGGCTTAACAGGTGGTATGAAAAAGACTGTGTCAAGAATGACTAAGGTATCAAGAAGCCTGTTCATTTTCTTACCCAGCGGATCATATTTTCATTCCTCCTTTTCACTCCAGATATACAGGCAGTGCCATAATGGGGGCCCATCATTCTGGGCATTTGGCCTAAGGGGACTGAGCTATGTGTTATATCAAAGAATAGGCTTCTCTCTTCCTCTGGCTGCGGGCCAACCTTTGAGACAGATGTGCAGTGTCGCCATGCGCTGATATAATTATACCATCCCTCCCTGTGCTGGATCAATCATGTCTCCTCTACCCCTGCAGCATCTAAGTAATGGCTGAACCCCCCACCTCCCTGCATCATTAATAAAATGCAGGATATGGGCATCTGAAGTCAGCACTGCAGTGAGAGAGAGAGTGTGGGGCTACATGTAATTGGTGTTTTTTCAGGCAGAGAGAAAGCCTGTAGCCTTTAATGTCAGCCATGTTTCAGGTGCATGGCTGGATCTGGTCCCCAGTGATAAGAGAGAAGCGCTGAAAAACACTGACGATCAATACAGATGACAATCAATGGCAGTCATCATGAAAGGCTGAAAGGCTGAAAAAACATCTGATTCCTGGAACATGGACATGGTGCACATGTATCTTCCAGTAGATACATGTGCAGGGTGCAACTAGCTCACTAGCGGTACTACCAGTCTCTTTTTTTTATCCCTGTTCGCATTACAAAGGGTATTAATTGAATGAATACAAAAAAATACAATACAAAACAGTCACTTTGATTTGGTTTGCTGCCAATATAAAAATGCCTGGTTACAAGCGGAGGACAAGCCTATATGTGGGTAGCATGCGCTTCCCTGTTTTTCCACCTGCCTCTCCATATGGATACGGATCTGCTACAGTACGGTTCACAAGAAAACCCATTTAACTGTTAAGCTGCCCAGCCTGCCACTCTGAAGGTAGTGGCTTCGGGTGTAATGGATTCATAATCCCACAAAAGATCGCCAGTCTTACCTTCCACCTCTTGATTAATGGAGAGGCCCGCCCATTTTCTCTGAAAAAAGAGGAAAAAGTGGTGGATTCAGGTTCACAGGTCAACGTTTCCCTTGTATTGAGTTATAACAATGCAACAAAAGGCACTGACTAGAGAGGGACTATTTGTGCCATCTGGTGAGCCAGCAACAAGGTGAAAAAGGACAAAGCTAACAGACACAAGACAACTACATTCCCAACTCACATCCATCCCTATGCGTTTCAGACAGAGACAGCAGTGTAACATTCCTCTCTAGCATGGTCTTATTTCACAACACGTCTAGTGTGGAAAAGCATAACTCATGTCCGTATGTCGACATCTTTTATAAATACCGCTTGTGCGTGTAATTTATTGATTTCATGAAGTCAATGTGCATGTGAGATGATCGCAATTGATGCCCGTCATGTCAACGGTCAATCAATTGATGGGGAGGTATAAATGCCTGCTGCAAAATAAGACCGTCGTGAGGAGGTTACAGTAGTACCTGTGTGCCGTTGTGGCTGCCAAGTTTATAGACGAAGGAAGAGCAGGCAGAGACAGGCAAGGCCAAAGAGGAAAAAGCAGTAACAGACAGATTGAGACAAACAGAGAGAGAAAGGTGCATGCAAAGAGCCAACATGAAACAAGGCAGGACAGCTGCTTAGAGAACATCACTTCAGATACTGTTATCAGGGTTAAAAACAGACAGCGCAGCGTTCCTAGAAACCCTGTGGGCTAAACAGATGGGCTACGTTCACCACAATGCAAGTGTTCACAGGTGCTTGGTAAAGGAGAACTGTGGATATCGCCTAGTAGCTAAATATAATAGACTAGTGCCTCTCAGACTGGAAGGAGCAACGAGTTCAGGTAGAAAAAGGCTTGGCTGCATACACCTAAAAACATTTTCATTAATCCCAAATACTCTCGATGGGTTCAGAGAATATAGACCAGTCTACCAGGCAAATGCTTTGCTACCAGAAGACAATTATTGCTGCAAACGTTTTGCTCTCGTTAAACATGGCGGGAAGCCTACCTGTGGCAGGCTGAAGGCGAGGGTCCCTGGGACAACACTGGGGTGGGTCTTCACGGTGAACACATACTTGAAGGCTAAATTGCGCACGGTCACATGTCTGCATCGAGATGAATGAGAAAGAGAGAGAAGACGATGTTGAGATGTTTGTTTAAGATACACCAATTATCAAAAGGCCAAGGTACCTTCAGATCAGTCAACCCTACAGTATATACAGATAACCACCACTTCCTTTTGAGCACTTGGAGGTTAACAGTAGTCGTTGAGGGAGGGAAACATTACTCAATCACTTCTCCATTCAAGACTTTTGCAGTCAGTCACATTTTTCTTCCAGCCTGAAACCCATTTTCTCCCCCAACACTTCAGGCATTACAGCACTTGCAGCGCTATCAGCCCCGACAGCTAGACCCCGTTTGCTTTCCTTTCGAGTCATTGCCCAGCAGGGCTTTGAGATAATGTCAAGACTGTTGTCAGAGCAGGCAGTAATGTAATGTCAATGCCTCCTGTCAGCCTTGACATTACACTGCTACTGCTACCTTCAGCTTAACTGTCTCAAACCATCATAAACACCTGCATACACAGACACACACAAAAGTGCCAGAGGTGCGATGACACCCTCAAGTCTGCCTTTCAGCCTCCGTGGTCCAACTGGTTAAGGTGTATACCACGGCCTTGTGATGTTATGGGTTTGAATCTGGCTCGCACCCTTTGTTTGTGGTCACGTGGACCTGATAAACAGAGCATGGAACCACACTGCCGTTGGTTCGGGGTTAAACTGCCACCAAGACCGCCCACTAAAACAAATAAATGTGCTCATGGTACTGTAAGGAGCTTTAGACAAAACTGTCCACCAAATCAATGTAGGTTAGGTGAAACAGGATCTGACTGACGAATGCAAAGGGTTTCTGCAGGTTTAAGTGAAATTTAAGACTTTTTAAGACCTTTTTCATGCCTGACAATGATATTCAGGACACGTTTAGCAAATTAAATGAACACCATTGTAGATCAATCAGAATCAACCTAATTTACACACAGGGATCAACAAGTTTCACCTTAGAACATCGGTGTGCGTGACAAGGCTGCTTTCTGCCCAAACGCACACCAAGAAACCACAACATATTTAAGGCATCTGAAAAAAAATGTTAGTTTAGATACTTAAGACATTTTAAGACCTTTTCAGGACCTGGATGCACCCTGATGCACACACACCGTTCATGTGACAAAGCTACTGAGGGTGTTAGCATGAAACACTCACGCTTCAAACTGTGGCTCCTTCTCACTGATGACGGCACAGTTGGTCAACGACAGTTCGTCTGTTGGGCAACGCGCCACTTGCATAGTCTGAAAACAGGGGAGAGAGAGAGAGAGAGAGAGAGAGAGAGAGAGAGAGAGAGAGAGAGAGAGAGAGAGAGAGAGAGAGAGAGAGAGAGAGAGAGAAAACAGACAGAGAAAACAGACAATGACTCCAGTGACCCAATATGAGGTTTCAAAACCCAATATTTTGTGCCGATATTCAATATCTTGAAATTTGACCACTTTCATGCCAAAGAATGACATGGTCTTTTCCCTGGAATTTCGTTGTTGGCAGGGCAGAAAGTCATCTCAAACACAATTTAGACAATCATACGAAACTAAAACTTTCCACTGAGACCCATACAAATGGGTCCTGGGTCAGCAGCTCTTTAAGGCAGGGTGGCCTACCACACCTACTCAATGCTAGGGGAAAATCTGGGATATATTACTGCCTTTACATTAAGAATTATTTCACAAAATAAGATTATTAAACAATTAAATGAATAAATAAAAAGTGCAAAGTAAATAAGATGTGTTGTTTTTGTGACCTCCATCATACCTGTCAGTGGACAACACTGACTCACTGATATCAATAATTAATAAAAGGCCAATATTTGCCCAATATATCAGTAAACTGATACCAGTTGAGTGCGCTCAACTCAAAAACAAAAGAAAGACAAAATGAGGTGACAAAGGTTTGAAACCTAGCAAAGACTGGAATAATAGTCAAAAATAAAGAATAAGCTAAACCAGTATATCTTGTCTGAAGACAAGATCTGATGGTTCAGTGGATAAGGGCCCATTTTGAAACTGTGTTGCCTTGAAAAGAAAAAAAGAAATTCTTTACAAGCAATCACTTACCATTAAATGTAAGGGAAGCTTCTGTTGTCTACAACAATCATTAAGCTAGATTGGTTGTTATCCAGGAACCTTGTTTAGTACTGTCAAAAAAAGGATAATGTCCCTATAGTTCCTTTGAAAGGTTAGAGTTAGGGACACACGCACACACTCACAATGCACACAAAACAATATTAATGTAGGCTTTCCTATAGACTGTGATAACAGTGATGCCCAACAGGGCCTGAGGGGAAATGGTGGTGATTTAGCAAAGACTGCTGCTAGTCTGCTGCTAGTTATGTCTTGTAGACACTGGACTTATTGAATTTCTCAATTTAAATTATTATCACTCTGCTTAGACTTACTGACTAATGAAAATGGCTCCAAAGTGTTTTCGGCCAGTGGCGTCTTCGGAAAAATACAATAATGCTCCTACACCGTAACCTCACTCATACTTGGAGACAGATCTTGGAGGCAGATCTTCCACTCCGCTGCCTCTGCCTTCAATTGAATTGCATCTTCCTACTTACGTACTTACAACAGGCTCTTAAAGGCCAAACTACTGAGCTACTTAGCAGGAGGACAAATCCTCATGGGACTGCTGCATTATTGATTACTGACAATTGGGCTATTAGCTAACAGCTGAATGAATCTGTATCCCCATAGACAAGCAACATCACTATCCACTGGAATGAGATGAGCCAATGAGAATATCAACAGAGGGCACAGTTATGTTTAGGCTACAATGCAGGCCAAAAGCAGCATCTACTTTAAATCCATATGCCTAGCTTTCCATAATTAGCCTATACTGAGTGAGCGTGGCTACCCCCCATCCATCTTCTGAATACTGACTGCAAGACCACTGGCTAATGGCTGTGAGGTAGAAAACATCATGCCGTTTTGGATGAAGCCAGTGTGAATTAATCAGGCCAAAATCACATCAATCACCATGGCTAATCAGCGTTAACCTGAATGAACACACTTGCCTAACCTGTCAATTTCAAATATTTGAGGAAAAAAATCATAGAAAAATTGTGAATGACGATAATTTCTTTCGTATTTAAAGATATCAACTTCAAACTTGCTGAGCCCTTTTGTTATTATTTTGACAGATGTGAAATGTTTTATGATGATATTACACTCAAGAGGGCCAATTAGCACTCATTATTTCAAAGACAAATAAATGATGTAGTAGGTCAGACATGCTAAGGCCTATGAGACTGCTGTGTCAACCCAATCACTGAACATTACAAGAGAAGCTCTTGCTAATGGACCATTTCCAAGAAAAAGGCCACACAAGTCAATCTTCATCAGTTCTCCCACTAATAAGCTAATTAGACCACAGCAAACCAAGAGAGGATCACTTGCTGGCCTGTATCTCCCAAACATCACAGTGAGCCTATTTCAAGCATTTCAGTATCTAGGCTAGCCCTGATACAGGACCCTGTTGGGAATCTTTCATCGTATGAGTTTTTTTTACCTCTCCCAAAGGGTCCTGTCCTGCTCCATTGACTTTTTCCCCTACAGAAGTGGGCTAGCCCTATAATGAAAAAACTATGCTGAATTTCACTTACGCACAGATGCCCACAATCCTTCACTTGTCTACTTTCACCTGCAGTGACACGCTCTACATCGCTTATGCACAAATAAACTTTTAGAGTTTGTCAGACAGGTAGAGCAGCGTGCGTATTGCCCCGAAGCAGAATACGAAGAATTTGAGGCGCCTGTCAGCCATTTGTGATTTCATTACATTGGTTATTTGGGGTATACCTGTCTTTAACAAAGTCTAAAAGTGTATTTGTGCATAGGAGATGTGCTACATTAGGGCTATATGTAGGCTAGTCTGGGTCTCCCAGCTGCCACAATAATCTCAGCTTGTTGCCTTTCAGAGACATTCTTGGGCTGCTGGCCTGGCACGGTCAGATCTCTTGAGAGGTGATATTTAGAGCCAGTGGAAATGGGCAATATTGCCTGCAGTAGGAATGGAGACTGTGAGCAAATGTAGCAGACTAGAAGGGAAAAAAATTACACTGAAAAAATACTGTTTGTCAAAAACTGCTGGCAAAACTGCTTGTCTATGTTGCCTCGAAATGACCATATATCATGGCCTTTATCCTCCTTAAGCCCAAGTCTTTCTAAAAGTAAGTAAGGATCTAATGACACTGTTTTAGGAGGCTGGGCATTCCTTGTTCCAATGTAACTAACTAAACGTATAGCTTATATGAGGTGCTGATACGTCTCTACACTACTCATAATAATCATGATCTGGACAATGCTCTGAAATCAAAATATTCTGCTAAGAAAAGCCTGGTCCTGCTTTAATCTAGTGAATGTACATTAGATCATAGTGAACATGACACTCGTACTTGCATTTATGGACAGCTGCAGCTCGCATTAAGGAAAGTACACACACACTAACGCTTTGTTTACATTGTAATGGTGAACGCTGAACACCGCAGCAACACTGAAAGGCCTCTGATGTAAGACTCAATGATGCATTCAACATCTATTGTTTGTTAAACTGCCCATGTAGTTGTTTTTACAACTAGACCCAATTCATACTATACTTCCCTCATTCCAGCTTTCAGTGTCATCTTTGTTTTAGACTTAGCTCGGGCTACTTTTTCAGTACTTCCTAGCAGAAGCCAATAACCCAACCAACAAACACAATTTAGTGACTTTTTAGGCCACGGGCGCTAGTAAACACACTCGTTCTAGCTAGTGCAATAATACTAACATTACAGCACTCTGAGCAGTCATAAGATACTCCATTCGTCTTCCGGGCTGCCTACGGAGTTTGAATGACGTCCGATTCTGCCACACAGGCTAGTGCTGTGCTGGCTCACGCTACGTATGAAAAAAACAGCCGTCTAGTCCTTCAAGTACAGGTTACGTTTTATATTCACTGTTTTTGGTGTGTACTTGGGTTTAAGTTATGGTATTTGTTCAAAATAAACTCACCCGACCGGCCATCTTTGTAATTTTCCCCACTGGCTGTTCAAGTGCAATTCAGTATTAGCGTTGTGCTGACAGAACAACCGCAGAACGGAACTCTAGTGGGACGTGAGGGGCGGGATCTCCGTTAGTGATGTCATCACGCACACAACGTGTGGGAGGGAGGATAGGAAAAATCATTTAATTCGTGATACAGGTCGTTTTAAAATCATTATAGGCTACATGACATGAGCATACAAATCCAAATTCAACTATCCACTATAATAATACATATAATGTACATATTAATTATATAATCTATAATAATTACATATAATTCCTAGTGCACCTTGCTCTCATCAGGATCCCCAGTGCAAATACATTGATTGATGCTTAGTTCATATGGCTTTGGCTTTTACAGGTAACCCAAATTATCTATATTATGTATTATTACTGAATCAGTAGAAAAGAGCATTTAAATGACAAGACACTTTTGAAAATGTTTTTTTATTTGAACTCATCTGAACATCAGATAGCTAGACTCGGTAACTGTTGGTCAGCAAGAACCGCTTGTACATTACTGATGTGAATATAAATCCAAAACAAGCAACAATACTTTATTTTTGGTTTGTAAAACAAAATGAAGCAGTGAATGGCTAACTGTCTATATTACAAATTTGTAGAATGTGAATAATAGTAAAACATTTAATTTGAATTAAAGAGGCAAAGGGATGTCTTTATTTTGGATAACATGGGACATGGTAAAAAGAAGCTGTTCCTTTGTAAACACATATACAGAAGGGCATCAAATAATTCAACAAGCTTCCCTTGATGGCAGAATATTTGAGGCTTGTAATTGCAATATGGGAAATTTAACTTCCCTGAAGCTTCCATCTCCTAAAATAGGCTTGACAACTATGAACACCTCTGATTTGTGAAATGAAAGCGTTATGATGTGACTGTGCTTTTTGTCAACATGGCTCTGAGGGGGGGAAAGAAAAACAAAAAATAAACCATTTCTGCAATTTATGGCACTTGTCTGAGCACTGTGGTGCAAAAGAGATAAACATGAGCTATAACTGATCCTGCACAATGAAGCACATCATCTGAACTGAGAAATGGAACACAGGGCCTGGTTCTCAAAAAGCATCTAGGCATCAAGGCCATTGATGCAAAGTGGGATACAATGATCTGCAGAAGCTCTTATCACTGAAACCCAGCTCTGAGACACCCAGCCCTGATAAACATGGTCTTATACAGTAAAATCCATGCCCTTTTCCCAAGACTGACAATGTCGGGTCAGGTAAACAACATTTTTACATTGCATTGTGTAAAAATCAAAATAAAAGACAATCCAAAGCTGTCATTTAAACTGTGATTTAATGCCCTTAATTGTGATGTGGCTTTTTCAATCAGGTGACCAATTTGCCAACAGGAGAAAGAGAGTCTCAGGTGAATTCCATATTTCATAGTGTTAACATCTCAATTCCCATGGGCTGATTTTAGTAAGGATTCTTTCTTACTACCTACACATCTTCCCTTTGATTTTTCCTCCCATAAGTAAACTACAGGTACAATTCCTTCCAATGTACACACATTTTCTAAGGTCACAAGGTCCATTTCAAGACATTTCAACACAGAGAACCCAAAGTCTTCTTACCGTCAAAACACCACAATACCATAGGTAGGTAGCCAATCAAACAGTTACCAGGTCAGATCACCACAAATCAGTGATTTTTTTTTGCAAGAGGCAAGACAAAATCCTTAAAATACAAAATATTTATTTGGAAAATGAATTTATAAATGAAAACAAAACAAAAATCAAAACCATACAAATTGTTTGGTTACTAGCATACCACACTAGTGCTAGAAACTAACAATGGAGAATTGCTCACTCAGGGATAAGACATAGAAGCTCAGAGGCAATGAGACAACTCCACTTCTGCACCCCTAATTGATATTGCACCCAAACGTTGAGGCAAACAGAAGGGCAAAAAAGGGGCACTGGTGGTGTGAAATGGCATCATATCTGCTCTATGTACTTACATGAGTAGGGGGGCAGAAACAGGCCAATCAGTATGATTTTTATTTTTTGAACTTACAAACAAAAAAGGCAAACCAAATAGAGTGAATTTAACAGCTATCTGAAATCCGATGGGGACTGACTGTTGGCATTGATATGGTGAGCAAAGACATAAGAGCTAGAGGGAGCTCTTGGACCAAAATTCAATTGCGAGTTTCCCAACCTTCCAAAAACTGAACAATGTGCTTCTGAAAGATATGAACCAGAGGAAAAAGAAAGCCTGGTCCCTGCGTGTACAGTTAGTAGCAGGGTCTGAGGCTCCCGAGGTCGATGTTGCACCTTTGAGGTTGCAGTGGAGTCAGCTTAAGGCTTTGTAAGCCCGACATTGTTTTTCTACAGGAGATATAAACATATATGTATACTTTAACTTGTTAATCTTTTATTGTGGTTGTACAATATTCCCTGATGGCCTGCTCTGGCCGCTGAGTGTTATACAGAATCCTGAATGGATATCAAAATGAAAGGAGGAAAAAAAAAGAAAGACAAGAAGTGATGAAATTGTCCATTGAGGGAGAGGGGGAACTTCCATGGGGAAACTGGGAATCCTGTTTGTTGCAGTTTGTGGGACTTTTATTTGTCGCTCTCCCTTGTCCCCTTCTTAAAATGTTACACACGCTGGTCACACACACACAGTTCCTCCACCGCACTGCTGTGGTCACCATTTGTTCTAAGGAAAGGAAAAAAAGTATTGAGCAGAGAAGGGAGATCGAAGGCTGGCATGCTCTTTGGAAAAAAGCGTTCTTGGCACACAAATTAATTACCTTCACATGTTTTAGCCATGTGGCTATAGAATATGTTACCACTCTTTGTGATGTTTAAAAAGCAAAAAGGCATCGTGTTACAAGCCAAATATGGCCCATTGGCCCTACTGGGGGTAGCCCTCACATAGATGCCAACATTAAAACGAGAACTCGTCAATACACTTCTTCACTGCAATATTCTTACCTATGTCAGCTTCTTGGCTTTGTTGTAGAGTGAATCCACGACTTTGCTCATGTTCTGAATCGTTTCCAGGGCTGCTTCATAAGTTTTGTCCACTGGGGGCTCATCAAATATGATCAAGACACCTTCACCTTGGTCAAGGATTCCTGCAATGGTGTCAGGGAAGGCACTTTGAAATATTACAGTACACCTATGAATCTAGCTTTCCCTATAGATAAATATATTGTTAATACAGGAGCAAACATTTAGTCTATTATGGTATCATTTCCACTTACCGTGAAACTTCTTATCCAGAATCATCTGTGATAACTTCCTCTCAACATCACCCTGAAAAAAAATATTCAGACACAATAATTTAAAAAAAAAAAAAAAGATTTGACGGTTTAAGAATGATGTGACAATTTCAACACATATTGGAAGACCACTTGGAAGAACAGAAAGACCCATACCTTTGACAGTTTGATGAGACCTGATATGTGTTCTATCTGAAAACAGAAGGGACATTAAACGCAGGGTCGCAATTTTGGTCATTTCATATGAACCTGATGAAGATTATGAATATAATTTACTACAGGTAATTAGTCTTTACACATATCTTTCCAAAATACATACACCCTTAGCCATCCACAAAGAGGTTTTTCATCAGAGAGGTCAGAGGGCAGGATTGCCTGCAGTGTAGCACCCCTATAGTAGTTTGGACTTCAGTGACTTGGTCAAGTGAAGTAAGGCACCTCTCCAGGACTGATTTCAGTTACTGAAATATCCAAGTCTGAATTGATGTTTAACTGATACAATTTCAAATTGAGACAATCTTGAGGTATAAGACAATCTTAACATGTATGACCTGGCACTGAAATAATCACTGTTCCGTTGTCCAATGTCATGGGGACAAGCTGCCTTTGTAAAGCTAGGCCAAGCTGGTCTTTACCTGTACTCTGGAGAAGGGTTCAATGACTCGGATGAGGTTCTGTTCCAGCAGGTTGTCATACAACGTGGCCAGGTGAGTGCTGATGATGGGGTCATCCCTCAACTCTGCTCTGTACTCTGTTAGGGACTGGGAAATGCAGAACTTTGACTTTGACTGAAAACAAATGCCTTCACAGAGAGGCAATTTGTGTTGAAGCATACTACATAAAATAAAAAACAACATTTCTGGTCATACAGTGCAGCAGTCATGAGCAAAACTCAGACAGCTATGAACAAAAGTTCATTTCCATTTGTAAATGTACCTAGCTGAGAAGGGGGGCAGAGGCAGAAGAGAAAATGACACCATGAAGGCTAAATGGAGCGTGCCACCTTAGCATCAAAAGCCATTAACAGATTTAATCTGAAAGGCTCCTACCTTTTCAAAGTCTGCTAATGATCTGTTCTTGCTGGCCTGGGCAACACATTTCATTGCATCTGTCTGGAGAGAGAAAAACAAAAAGGAAACGTTCAGAGTCTAGAGTGAAAAGCTAAATGGATTTGTTTACAAGTAGTTGAAGTCTACTAAGTGCATGGTGCTAAATTACAGAATCCAACAATAAATAGAAAAAACACAATATTTACAAATGCAGTTCAGTTTCAAACTTGCAAGAACCAGTACATTTTCTATTAATTGGATGTTTTTTCAGATACTAGAAAAGGCAAGGATTCTCGTGCAGAATTCCTCCCCCACTAAGTTGTTCAGCTTTCATTTCATTGAAGTGCTATGCATCACCATTTCAATTTCATCCTTCATTTAAATGCTGGAAATAAAAAAGCTGTGTATAACAACTGGAATTTCCTGGAACAAAAAAAAAAAAAATTGTTTTGTCCCAGTCTGCTTTTAGTTCAGAGTGATAACATGTTCTTGCCTGTCGGCCGGCGTACCGCAGGCCCAGTTTACCGCTGATCAGGGATTGCACCTCCTCTGGTCTGGAACAGAACAGTAACAGAAAACAGAAGTCAGTCAGTCATGATACAAAGGCAACATGTTGATTCATCACAAATACTGTCTGCAGCACGACAAGTACAGATAAACGGCTTAAAAAACAATGCAGATGAACATAGTGAGATATAAGAAAATGTGTCAAAAAATATTGACGCAATTATCCACTGACATTGCCTCACTATGTTGCCCATGTATAATGCTTTACCTTCATGCAGACCTGAGACAACTGTTAGGTGAAACACAGGAAGTTATAAGGATTTGCTTCACCTTGCCTTACAAGGTGGGCAGGCCGTTCATTTCTGGAGTAACCCAATGAGCTCCAGTGTACAAGGCAAGACCAATCAATCTCAGAGAGGCAATTTAATGTAAAATAATAAGTTGACTGCGGTCCGCCAAGTTTTAGCGTCACTCACAAGTTGAGCACGATCTTGCAGAGAAGCATGTATTTAAGTGCTATGATGGCTCTGGGGCTGTCGATGGAGTCGTAGCCCTCGACGGCCTCGAAGAAGTAGGAGTAGGCCGTCTTCCAGTCCTTCTCCTCTGCCGCATGGATGATCCCTGCAGCAACAGAGGTGGAACAGTAACTTGAATACACATGGCACCATCATGCGTCATGGCACAGTCCTGCCTTCTTCAGATTAGTAATTATATACTGACTTGAGATGGTTGCTAATGTAAGAGGGCATGAGTCACTGGAACCTTGAGCTGCAACGATACTTTAGAGGCCAATTTATTCAATTCACATTCATTATTATTCTTTGTGTAAGACCTCTTGATGGTGCAATTCACAAATCACAATTCACTTGCTAAACAAATGTACCACTACCATAAAATTATAACTAATCAGTCAATTAATACAATAATTGTTTATGGCATCAAATATACTTTTAATTAAGTAGTTTCAAACCTGTGTCCTGTTGAGACCACTCAAGTGTACTTTGACACGTGAATGTGTTTTGACCTAAGACAGTTAAACAGTCAGACTTCCAACACATGCTCAGACTAGGCGTACTCTTACCCTTCGTTACCAGAATTTATAGGAATGTTTGTATTGTGTTGCCAACAGAGATTTGTCAGCAGCTTATTTATATCCAAAGGAATGATGCTTTCAATCTCATGTTAGGATCATTATGCAATGCCATGGACTGTGACCCTGGCAAACACTACTTGGCCCTGCTGTGGTACTTACCAAATGTTACTTGCAAATACTTTTTATTGCTCAATTTATCCTAGATAGATGCCAGATGGGTAGGGTTTGTCACATAGGACAATCAGTGCAAAACATTTTATTCAACACTATAAAGTAATCAAACCAATTTAGCATAGTTTTCTGTGATTGAGAACAATTTTCCTGATAAGATAAGCCCCACCCATCTGGTTAGAATTGTGGCCACTGTTTGACCCAGGTGTGTTTTGGAATGGAGGCTGGTGAAGAAATCTGACCTGACTGCATGTCCAGCGCTGCCTGGAGCTTTGGGGGACAGTAGATGGCGTTAGCGGTGGTCCTGGCTGAGGTGAGGGCTGCGCGGGCCTTGGGCAAGTTACTAAGGGCATGGTACGTCTTACTCTCCAGCAACTGAACCTCCACCAGCAGAGCTTTGTCATCCATCTTCTTCAGCTCCTGGAGCAACTGGGTGCCTGGAAAGAGGAGGACAGTTAATGTCATGCACATTAACTGTTGTAATAACTTTAATAATAACACTCTTGTGACACCTCAGTCAACAGCTAGGGAGTAAATGCAGTCTTCTAGTCCTGATCTCTCATGTAAAACCTCTGCAGAAGAAGACCCATGTTGCCATCTCCCAAAAAGAGTACTCACTCACCAAGTGCCAAGGCCTCCTGGTATCTTTTGGTGTCAAAATAGAGTGAGATCAGTCGCGCCTAGGGGAGAGAAGGGAGATTGCTCTTAGACAAATGAAAAGCAGCTGTGCGATAAGCTTAACTCCAAAGCATAAGCATATGTCAATCTATTATCGCGCAGTCTATCAATAAGTCCCCAATCGTTATGACAGAAGCACATTCCTCTACATTCGGGAGTGTGCTCAAATGATAAGAAAAAAAAACAATGAAAAGGCCTAGATAGCTAATCTTGGAAGACTATATGTGATTTTTTTTGTATCACCAAAATGTGCCATGTTACAAAATATCATTGACAACCACTGGACTCTATTGTGATATGAAAAAACTATTGGGATATTATAGTCATATGACATACTGAACCTGGGTAACAACATTCATGTGAACATGACATTTTTATGTAATTTATGTCGATATTATTCATTTTGGTCATGTTATTTTATTCAATAGAAGATTGCTAATGAGTAAAATACAACAATCAGTACAATTTTATAACTTGTCTAATGAAATTTAATCCTCTGAATCTTTCTCAAGTATTTTTACATAACCCAAATCTCTGTAATAGTGCACAGTTCTTGATCAAGAGATATACCGGCATTGCTGCACCAATATCCAGGTCCTCTACACTAGTAAAAATAATTTCTCCCTAAACCTCCTTACCTCAAGAGCCTGTCGTAGGAAGGTCCTCTTTTCAGCCTTGGCCCACTCAATGCATTCAAGACACAGCTCCACCTCTTGCCCAGTTGCTGCCTCCATGTCAAGAAAGAGATCCAGCAGAGAACGGACCAGCCGGGCCGCCTTGGCTTTGCTGATAGAGATCAGGAAAGGCCTCACAAATTTCAGCAGACCCCCTAGTTCTGGAGACCACCACCACAGGAAATATTATGAGAATATCTCAAAAACTGGAAATGTATATAGCATAACATCAGCTAGCTGGCATGAGCTCTATTGAATTAACTTTAGGCTTTATTGCAAGTTAAAATAGGGTGTCTGGAGGATTCATCAACTTAAATGTAATACTTTTACAACATTTTGAATGCCAGTTAGAACAACATATGAGACCAATTTCATATTTGAAAAAACAACTGTAGACCTATCAGAATACAACATTTTTGAGACTGAAGTTGAGACTAAAAATGTTATATTTAACTGTATTCAAGACAATTTAAGGCCTTGAATTTAGATAATATAATTTGAGACTTTTTCAGGACCTGCAGACACCCTGTAAGAAATTAAATCAAGCAATTATAAACAACTTGTCAATCCAAAACTGCCCAAGAGTGATAACGCTTACCTGCAGCTTGTCCTGTCTTGGCCAGGAGTGTCCCCAGCTCCAGGATGCTCTGTTCTTTAACCCTGACAGCTTCCTCATCATTCTCTTGAACATCTCTCCTCACTGTTGGGGTAAGGTGACAAGTTAATATTAGGTCTGAAGTAAACCCATGTATGGTGTCACAGTATTTCTAAAATTATGGGTTGCAAGTGGCCCCACGTGACAAGACCGCTAGTGTGTTTGAAATTCAATCAATAAAGTATCCATCTATCTAAATTGTCTGGGTGCCAAAGTGAGAGATTTAATTTGCTCAGTGGGTCCTGGACAATCCTGTGTTGGGTAGGTCTACTATAGGGCTCATGGTGACCTCAGACTGAGCACTGATTCTAGCTTATCTAATAATACTCCATATTAGGCCCTCACTACAGTCTGACAGTCATGTGTCTGTGTCAAAATATTTAGAACTGCCAGAGGAACATACATTGTAGCAGGCCAGCTAGCAGGCTAGTGTGACAAGGCAATTTGAGGACAGTGACGCCAATGGGGAATGTTAGGTTACTCATTATAGCAGCAGACTTTGTGTGTCATTTCCATTGGCTTGTCATTGTGTGTGACCATAAACATGCATACGTTATGTAGCTAATGTTAATTATTCAAGTTCTCCCATTAGTTAACTAAAACAGGATAGAGTTAAATATTCTTTTCACTTTGTTTGACAGCAAGCTGTTATTGTGTTGCTGGGATGGGTCAGAAGCTTTTGACAACAAGCTAATGACGTTAGCTACAATAGTTATTATGCTAGCCTGGCTAGCTAGCCCACTCAGCTCTGGCTATTTAGTTAGCTTGGGAAAGGCCATTAAAACACCACAACATCAGACCTGACTAGCTTGCCTAAAACATTACATTACTGAGAACTATAACATATTTGCATGTGAGTCACGACCAGGCCTAATGTTAGCAAAATTGCTAACTAGCTTACTAACTACCGTTATCCCACCATTCAACAGTGAGTCAGCACAGCACACGGACCGGCTCTTGTCAGTGAACAGCACTAGCTAGCAAGCTAACCTAGCAACCCTTGCACTGGCTGAGAAATGTCAAAATACAGTGACCAAGAAGAGTTTTCATCTATAACCCCTATTCAACACTTACCTATTGAATGGAGAATATCGATAGAGGCGTTGCGATCCGTGCTAATGAGAGACTGGGCTCTCTGAAATTCGACCACTGCTGCAGCCGCCATCTTCCTTATTCAAATGCTGCTTGTATGAAATCTATGTGCGAGGGCTACGTTACGTATCGTGCGTTACGTCACTACACCACTTGCATGTTGGGATTTAAGACAATTTGGGAAATGTAGTAAAATCAAATAGTGCTCGTATATGTACGTTTCAGGCCTCTTTTCTGGCGCACATGATATGTATTGTATTTTATATTTACTATGTAACTAATGCTGCTCTGTCGTTAATCATTCAGCTGTCTGTCATTATAGGTAGGAGGCATTTTAGTGGGGAGTTAGCGTGGGCTTTCCATTCTTAAAAACCGTTTTACACATAATATCATTCATTGTAGATTATGTACAAATGAAACATATATGTCTAACTATGCACTAATCAACCACCAGAAGAGTGACTATATATTTGTTTATTTTTCCAATAATAGGAAAGAACGTTGGTCTTGGTATAGAATTACTTTCTAATGGACTTGATTGAATTGTTGTTGACTAGAAATGCATGGGGGAAATATACTGCCTGGTTTATTGGCAGACCTAATGGAAAATATGCTGTCACATTTAGTCTACAATTACAGTCAAATGTTTCTATCTCTCTTCAAAGCTTTATCTCTTATCACAACAGTGGAAAAAATAGGCCATCTGGGGCAACCCTTACAAATAAGAACTATAGTAATCCTATATGCCTAATTCATTTTAGAAGGTTACTATATAAACATTACAGCAACACTTTACAATATCAATCATTTGATATTTTAAAATAAAGAAATACAAAAATGAAAAAAATAAAATAAATTATACCATAGAAAATGTTATAGTAATACCACAGGGGATGATAAATGTAGCCTACATTAAGGTCACTATGGTTCAATGGGATTTTGAAGGTTGGTATTTTTGGATTGAGGCTGCTGATAGCTGATAATTTGTGCTAATATTCAATATCTTTAAATTTGACAATTTTTATGCACAATAACAGACGATGTGACACTAATATTCTACATTGAATTAGGGCAGCTCTAGGCCGGGTAACCCACCCAATGGGAAACTCTGGGATGCATTAGGTCGAATTAATTTACAAAAACATTATTAAGCAATTCAATGGGAAAAGAAGTTCACAGAAAATACAATTTCATTGCTTGACCCCACTATTAACTCACTATTGAGTACAACATGCATATTTTAAGGAATATTGTAGTGATACCATAGGAGATTAAAAAATGCCATAAAGTATGATATGTCCACTATAAACTCACTACTGAGTACCACAGGTATACTATGAGTCTCTATAGGAATATTACTGGAATATTAGCGATCCCATATAGGAGATAAAAAATAACGTAAAGTACGCTAATGTCATTATAACTCAGTACTGAGTACCACAGAGCCACAACACCACATATTATAAGTCCCTATAGTAATATCATAGGAATATTAAAGTGATTTTTGGTTATGTTAAAGTTAATGTTGTTTTCAACAAACGGGTGATGTGAGTTCATTGGGGTCGGTCTTCTTGACAGGGCGGAGTTGTTGAAACCGGCACGGAGCGGCGCCCCACCACCGCCTTTGCGTCAACCATCTTCACGCAGTCAGTGACAACACACAGCAGCCCTCGCAGCATCCGCATCTCACGGCCAGGAGGACCAGTAGCACATCTTCATCTCAGCATCCATTCCACAGTTGCCTACCATCGCCTGCACATCACCAATACCCGGCTGGTTAATCCCTTGTTTTGTTTTTCCTCGAACCGGATTGTTTTGTTTGTTTCAATCAATTTTCTCCGAGATGGTTTATGTTTTATTTTGAGTTGCGTCTTATAAGGAAAGACAGGCTACTGTATAGAGCATCGCTGCAACGCAATTATTTTCCCACTGAGCAGAAGGTAAACATTTGGTAAGTAGGCTTGGTCTGTCTCATTTTGTTACCCATTCGTACTGACATTGCAGTAGTTTTAGATTGCAGTGATTTTAGAGCCAAGGTTTTTGGAATACCAGAGATGCGTAGCTATGTCAATTCGCCGAAAATCGAGGATAAACTGGAAGAAATTAGGACGTGAAGTTTGATATAGTCAATAATAGAACCACATTCGTTGTGAACCATTGTAAGCGAATCAAATAGGATTAAGAAATTGTTCATTGTGAAGCCACCGCCTATTACGGCCAGCATCCTCATTTCGACGCAGACGCTCAGTTTCAGGACCACGGAGAGCTCCGATGTACACAAGTCATTAACACAGGAAGCTGCCAAGCAAATACGTCTATCCTTTAAACACCAGAGTCCAATAAAGACACATTCGATGTGTAATTTTTGGATGATTTTTCCTCTACTGGAAAATCAATCATCAGAGAGATATACGGTGATGGAATGAAGGATCGAGGCTGATTGAATCCTGCGCAAGTGTGCATAGTCGATTCATTCACTGTTTGTCTTTCAGCTATGCATAAGTAGCCCACTGCAGTAAGGAAGAAAATGGTGTCGTGGAATAGACTCATGTTTCTCTTGGCTAGTCTATTTTCAAAGACTACATGGCCTTGGCTCTATGCATCAGTAGGCAGAAAATGCGTCCTTCACTTATTATGGTGTTTACGTTTCAGGCTTCCATTTTAGTGAGAGGGGTGTGCTGCCGTGTCTTTCACTTTGACTAGTCGGCCATTGCCCATGAAATCTGGATCTCTCAGTATAAGATGCTCATGAATTTAACATGTCCCTCTATGATATAGGTATGTGGGCTGTAACTGCTCTAAATAGTTGATAGACAATCATTGATCATAGTATTTTTTTTGTAAATGAATGTGGGCTGTAGGGTACAAGGTTACATTCAACTGCTTCAAATGGATGTTTGGATGTTTGCCCTGTGGATTATATTGATCATTTGCAGAAAGGAGGGTACTACTAATACGATCCTTCATTTTTAATGATAGAGCTTTGAGATACAGTCAGATATTGTTTTTTTGCACACATTCATGAAAACATTACTGATGACATTATCTCATGTAATCAAAGTAATTACAGCTCCAGTATGAGATCAAATTCTAATCACATTTGTAAATAGCCAATAATGAAGAAATGAATCCTCCACCATTCATTTGTCTGATCACCTATCTGTTCTGTTTTCAACAGTCAATACTGGTCATCCGGAAACGGAGGTGATCTGAATCTGTGCAGACAGCAGTTTACAGGACGACTCCTGCAGGCTTTAAATGTCTGAGACCAACTGCAGCCTGTAGCCCAGGTCCCCCAGCTCCCAGAAGCATTGAGGCATTGAGACCCTCAGGATCTCCCCTGCCAGACACTCTTCTGACCCAGCGCGGCTAAAGCCCCTGGACACTTCCAGTCACCATGGGAACCGTTCTGTCTTTGTCGCCTAGCTACCGAAAGGCGGCTCTCTTTGAAGATGGGCCGGCCACCGTGGGCCACTACACAGCTGTCCAGAACAGCAAGAACGCCAAAGACAAGAACCTGAAGCGGCACTCGCTCATCAACGTGTTCCCATGGAAGCGGATCGTGGCGGTGTCAGCCAAGAAGAAAGGCTCCAAGAAGGTGCAGCCCAACGGCACCTACCAGAACAACGTCACCCACCTCAACAATGAGAACTTGAAGAAGTCACAATCCTGCGCTAACCTGTCCACCTTCACCCAGGATCAGAGCACTCCGGCCCTCACCAAGAGCTCTAACAACACTGTGTCATCCGTCAAGAAGGCCCCCCTGACCAACTCCAATGTGGCCCCCGGGACCCCCAAGAGAGTGATTGTCCAGGCCTCCACCAGTGAGTTGCTGCGCTGCCTTGGGGAGTTTCTGTGCCGGCGTTGCTACCGGCTGAAACACCTGTCACCCACTGACCCAGTGCTGTGGCTGCGCAGTGTGGACCGCTCTCTGCTGCTGCAAGGCTGGCAGGACCAGGGCTTCATCACCCCTGCCAACGTGGTCTTTGTCTACATGCTGTGCCGTGACGTGGTCTCCTCCGAGGTGGCCACGGAGCACGAGCTGCAGGCCGTGTTGCTCACCTGCCTCTACCTTTCCTACTCCTACATGGGCAACGAGATCTCCTACCCGCTCAAGCCCTTCTTGGTGGAGAGCTCCAAGGAGACCTTCTGGGACCGCTGCTTGTCCATCATCAACCTGATGAGCGCCAAGATGCTCCAGATCAACTCCGACCCGCACTACTTCACCCAGGTGTTCGCTGACCTGAAGAACGAGAGCCAGAAGGAGGAGGAGAGGAGCCGCCTGCTCATTGGCCTGGACCGGTGAGGGGACGCTGGGGGGGAGGACAGGGGTCAGGGGAGGTGGGGCATACTCCAGTCTGGCATTTCAAAGTTTCAAAGTTTATTTGCGACGTTATTTATTTATTATTGTCCAAATTGCAGAGGGAGTAGACCCATTATGGAGTACTTGACATTTACAACAACGGTTCTTTGTATTTAATAAGACAGTTCAAGTTTTAGTGGGTGGAGAGGGTGAATTCTGAGGTTGTATTAGGGTTATTTTAACGGATATATCCAAATTCTTTCATTGTGTTGGAGAGATAATAGTTACAATGGTCACCAAAAAGGGGACATGGGGATTCCATTCAGCAAAAAGCAACTGAGCACCCTTTTCTGCCTCCAGAAGACTTGTATGTAAAAGGTCAGGTTATATTTTCAAATGAACAAGGAATGGAACCTGAGAATGAAAGCTTTTTTGACAATGATACTTAAACAAAAAATGCCAGACTTGGGTACATCCTTTGCTAACATACAGATATATATCTATATAAAATACTGAAAAATCTTAAAAAACAATTCAGACAAAAAGACAAAAAAAACTTTAGAAAAGGAAGCATAAATCTACAGCAATGAATGTGGAGAGGTCGGAGGATGCTGCAGCCTACCAGTGACCTTCTGACTGTTTGACGATCTGATGAGAGCTGCCTACTGCAGGAGGGTGAGGGCCATCGCGTGACTGGCTTTCTTCATGCATCATGGATGAACAGGCATCCCTGGCTGCAAAGCCCTGGCTCTCTGGAATGCCGACACCCACATCCCCTCCATCACAAGGATACGACCAGACACTTTTGCTGCAGCAATGCATATCTGGCCATCTAGCAAAGAACAGGTGGAGGGGCCGCCAATACTGGATCCATGTTTTTGTGGGTTTGTTTGTGGCCGTGCAACAGGACACGATGGGGGACGATTGGAAAGACTTGACAACAAGCCAGCATTGCATTGTGGGACTTATGATCAAAGGACAACAGGAAAAAGATGTATGGCCAGTGATTAGTGGTCATACTCTGTGTGTTGAGAAAGACCTACTTTATTTTCATCTGAGAAAAAAATAAAACAAAGTTAATGGATGTTTTACTTCCCAAAGGCTCATACCTATGGAGGCTTATTTATTGATTTTTGAAGTTTTTTTTTTTTTTTTTTTTACTTAGAAATGTAATCTAATGCACGTGTGCCATGCAATTTTACAGAGTTTCGGGGGGGCAGGAGCAATTACTTTTCTTCTTTCTACTTGATTTGTAAACCAACTGCATCTGCATTAGAGAATGCTGTGAACAAAGTGAAACTAGTTTATTTAGCTATGCTTGCTAAAATAGGCTATTTGTTTACCAAGGAATTCTTTTTGTACTTTGTCAATAGGTTGTGTTGAAACCACTTTGGAATGATGGTTCATTTTGTGCTTATGATTCAGCATAGAAAATATTAAAACAGTGCCATATCTAAGATGAAAATCCCGTAGGTCTGAGAAAACTTTGAAAGATGTCCGGCTATCAAACGATGGGATGGATTTTCATCTACTAATGACTGACACTTAATTTATTGCCATATATTTATTCTCTTGGCACATTCATTGTAAATGAAAGATCATGATAAAAAGACTTTGGAAGGGACAGGATATGAGGGTTTTTGCTGGTGGCGAGCTTATCTTTGGTGGGAATGAAGATTGATTATGGTTGATGCAAATGAATGTTGCAGGGATTTAATAATGAATATCAAGTTGAAGCCCTTAGATTGAAACCAGTGTAAAATCTGACCATCACCAGAGTAACTTCATCAGAGAGACCTTGGTAAAATAACACCGACCCTGTACTTAATAAATAGGCCCTGAAAACATCCCCTCCCCGTGCACACACCCCAAACTGACCTGCATGAGTAGCTAAGTCAAAATGCTGTTCCACATATCAGTATGGGAAAACATTTTCCAGGTTATTTCAATGTCAGAAAAGGACAGCGTACCTTGAGAATAATCCATCAGTACCATTTGTGTGTAAATCAAATGTAAGGCGACACCACATTTATCTAGGTGCTGGAGGAGATAGATGAGGTAATGGGTTAGATTCCCTTTGACCTCCATGGAGATCATCACATTTTCAATCAGACAAACCACTAGACTAAATGACAGCCTGCAGAAGGCAAAGGGAACGCCGTGACCACCAGGATGGAGAGCATATGGAACTATTGAGATACATGGATTCTCATGGGAGAGTAGTCGAAAGCTACCGCCCGCTGCAGCTCCTCACCATCTCCAATCACAGCAGATGCTATTTTCACCCTGCAAGCTTCTGTAAACATATTGGTCCAGGGGCAAACCAATTTACTGTTAGAGTTAAATAATGAAACAACCTAGTTTAAATAGCAGTAAGAGAAATGTATTTACTGGTTTTTTACATCTCATCTCAGTAATGAAGAGTTGTGCATGCTTTCACTGGCAGTGTTTCCCAAAATGGGACAGTTTCTATGGCATTTCATTGCCCACAAAAGGCTCCTGTCGTGTGATGAAAGTCGTTCCTAGAGAATGTTTGGAAGGAATACCTGCCTTTCCTCTGCTGTATTAGTGTGAATCAGAGAAAATGAGCAGTTAGCGGTTGCCTGCCACATGGGTATGTGAGAGCAATGACAGAGCGGAGTGTTATCGTGTACTAGCGCAATAGGGGATACACACTTCCTTGGATGGGTTTCTGCTCTCGCAAAAAAAAAAGCAGGGCAACGGGGTCAAGGGTCCAATATGGAGAATCTTCTCTCTGTCCACTTGCCCCAACTCACTGAAATGTGCCATTTTTTTCACTTGCATCACTGAGTAGCTGTTTGAGAAAATACTTTTGAAAAGATTATAAAAAATATGAAAAAACTCAAGTGATAGTTTAAGATTTCTGTCGAATTCTTTTCTGTATCTTGTTGCGTAATTTGTAGAACATAAAAAGAAACAGTGGTTAGGAACTTCAAAAAGAGAGGCATTGGATGGGTGCATGTGTGCGTGAATGTGCGAACGAGTGTGCGCGTGACTGGGAGAGTTTTATTTGTACAGAAGAATGTGTGAATATTTGTTTTCCTATGGAGAAGAAGTGGAAAAGGGGGCATACACCACACCGGTATACTAGGCTTGGTTTTCCTTAACGGGGGAGGGAGGGGTGTTGACGCTGTTCAATAAAATGTTCTTTTTGAAAAAGTCAAAAAAGACGTTGCTGTAATTGAAACTTTTTTCAGTTGGTTTCTGCTTACTTTAATTTATTTTTGTACTGTGATGGAAAATAAAATGCACTGATCGTTCAAGACGCCCCCCTTGTCTTATTGTGCCTCCGACTGTGGACGTAGACACTGTTGTCTTATATGCACTAGACTGTCACTCCCTGGCATCATTGCTAGTGAATGTTATTGGATGTATTAATAATTAAATAATAATTGTTGAGATTATTATTACCATTATTAAGACTCTCATTGCAAAGATGAGGGAATGAACCAAACATCTGAGGCCCACGATGACACATGGTTGGAGACACTGTCCTAGAAGTGTTGCCAGTAGGACACACTCAGTATCTAATACGCTGAGAGCATAGACAGACAGACAGGGCTACAGATAGACAGATCTGCTTGGGTCAGGTCATGTATGATTACTCTGTGTGCATCACCCACTTTCCATTCAGTTCCATTCATCTACCCCTTAGTCAACCACTACTGTCTTTGTCACTGCCCCCTCCACCCCACCTCCCACCTCCCACTAGTAGATAGTCATCCATCAGCCAGTGGATTAGCAACGCCTGCCGAGGTAGCTGGTGATGGCTGACACAGCGGCAGTGGGAAGAGGTGTCGTCATGCCGACTGCAGGGGTTTTAATCGTCTCGACGTCACCCAGTGAAACAGCTGTTAGTGGGTGGATTGACGGTGGGCTCTACCCGGCTATTACCACATCACACGTAGAAGACAACAGCTGGCTTCGGAAAACGTTAGAGCTGTCCACCCATCAGCTATCCAGACTAGACACAAATAAACACGCAAACAACAAGCTTAAAGAATACACGACACGGAGACATTAGACCACATAAATTTATTAATAAAACGATTAATGAAATAATTTTCATTGTGGAGAATCATGGGATGCAGAACCTGCATCTACGCAGAACATAGTTGTACATCGCAGTACATACAACAGTGAGGCTCCCTTAGATTTGGTCTGTGTTTCCTTTTATTTATGGATTTGTAGCATTGAAATATTACACAAAAATGCAAAATATAAAATTAGGCACATATTGGATGGATGTGTATAAATGTAGGTTTCTCATATTTTGTGTAAAACCACAGAGTATGGAATACATGAGGGAAAAAGAGAACGATTTGTTTCATGATAACCCTTCGTCTAGTGTGGATGACCTTGATAATCGACTTGCCAAATGTGTGGGGAGAAGTGAAAAAACACTGAGACAACTGTTGATGTGTACTTGTTAAGATCTCACTGGAGAGATGTGAGGGAAGGAACACGATGGCACAGGTAACCCACTTCTCACCTTCATCTTTGTCAACCTTTTTTCCCCCATTTCTAGGAAGAAGTCATTTTTACATTCCCTGTCTTCCTACCCTAAGAAATTCCAATTACATCCCCCCTTTTATGGAATATGAAAGTTTGGATCAGTATGTACATGTAGGGTTAATATCGTCAACTTTGAATGGGATTTTGAAATTATTGCCTATGTACGGTAAGCTCATTGTTACAGATGTTTTGTTGTTGGCGCAGACTTTCTTGTATCTCTCTGTCTAACACTTCTCCTGGGCACAGGAGGGTCTAAGATAAAAAAAAAACAACAACAACACAAAAGCCTTCACTGCCCAGCAGGATGGTACAGTCAGCCCACCTGGGCAGGGAGCCAAGTGATTAGATAGGAAGGAAAGTGAAAATACAGAGGGGAAGGAGGGAGGGAGGGAAGGAGGGAGGGAGGGAGGAAACATAACAAGTAGAGGGAGTAGTGAAGGAGAGGAGGCCACGCGAGCCATTGTTCACCGACAACAGTCTCCCTCCCCCTGAGAGGAGAGGGGAGGAGAGAGAGAGAGAGAGAGAGAGCCGCTGAAGTGAGAAGTGACAGCGGGTCCATTCTAATGATGAGTAGTGAATAGCAGAGCAGAGAGGAGAGGAGAAGCCCTGGTGGGAGATATCATGCTGGAGGATATGTGCACGCACACACACACACACACACACACACACGCACACGCACACACACAGACACACACCACCCCTCACAGGCAGCCCCTGGGCCTAAGCTCCTATGAAAACCTTCTATTAGCGCTACCAATGTCACTTGACTAATCCCCGCTATAAATACACCGTTTTCCCCAAACAACTCTTTTCTGCCTTTAAGTGCCTCATCAAGCGACAGGACGAGGTCATTCAGCACAAAGCCGCAAGGTAAAATGGAGACTTGCTTCTTCAAAAGACGGGGGCATTCATGAACTAATTAAGATAAACGACTTGTTCGGACAATACTCGGGTACAATTAGCGGACCGCGGTGCTCGTGACAAGTTGTTTCCCCCCCCCCCGGTGAAAGTATTGCTGACTGCGGTGACCAGCATGCTGCCACTTTAACTCCGCCAAGCATCCAGGGAGCTCCGACTCATCATAACCTTGGGCTGTTGTTCCCCAGACCGCAGTCAATACTCCTCACCCAGTCAAACACAGTTAAGGTGTAAGAGCTGTTAAGGTGTTGCTCCTCTCGTCCTAAGGATGTGTGCTGTGCCGTTTACAGTCATATAAATATCACGATGACAACCTTTACAGCCAGGTCCCATACTATATAGGATCAAAGTATATGAATGACTCGGTTCCTGCCGGATGATTGATAACTGAGGGTTTAGCGTTATATGGACCAGAGGCCACCACATTCACCGATGGGAATGTAAAGTCTACATATGCACAAAAGGCAATAATAAACATTAGTAAGCAGCAAATACATCTATAAAACAAAATACCAGACAGGTATTTTACTGTAGCCGTGGAGGGATATTAATATTATACATGCTGTATGAAGCCAAACAGGCATATTGAGCTGCTGGTGCTTGGAAGAACAACTTAGTGTAAATATATATAAGTGTTCCTAGTACTCATGGTGTCTTGGTGAGTGTGATTTGGTTTTCCATGTTGAATTTCACAAGATCAGCCCCGAAAACCTTTCCTCATTCATAGAAAAACAGCCTACGATCCATTCCGTCCTCAAGCAGGAGCTGAACTATGTGTGAGCTATAGATGGGGAGGTGCAGTAGGACAGGGGTGTGGTTATATTGCTGGGGCGAGCAGTCTTTAGTGAGTTACGACACTTCACATCCTCTGACCTCCATTCCCTTCACCATGGGCCCCTAGCCAGGCTCTCTGGCACAGAGCCAAGGAGAGGAGAGGGCAACGCGTCAATGGGCCAATCAACTCACATTCATGCACATGCCCACATGCACACGCACTCCCACACACACACACACACACACATCTGTACATGCACACATGCACACACACACTCACTCTCTCTCTCTTTGATGAAGGGGATATTTGTCAAGAACCAGCCCATTCAAAAGGACGAAGGGCCACTACAAGACATTAGGCCATTGACGCAACGCAACAAATGATGCTATGTTCAGGGACTAGAGTTCACATGGGATTCGACAGTACTGTCCGGTGAGCTTTCAATCATCTTAAAAGAATATGAAGAGTTTTGTTCCCTAAATGAAAGATCCAACACTATTTATATTTCTCTTCCATTCTTCAGTTATAGTTATAACATCCCTTTGTAGACCAAACTTGGTATAAGTGCTGTGCATAAAACATATTTGAAGTATAATCTTATGCTGTTCACATATATTCTAACTCATAATATATAAGCACTATCAGAGTATTATAAATGTACAGACATTGTAGCAGACAGAATAAGATGCAGGATTTAAATTACGCTTCGCTTGAAGCCGGTTGCGACGTTCAGGATATGCTCAACACATCCTACTCAACGTCCTGTGACAAACACACTAACAATGAATTAGATTTGACACTTGTGCTTGAGACATTGACAAACCACTGAATCACTCTGCCTCCCGTTCCCACGTGTGATCTGAAACACGTATTATACCACAAACAGGGAACTTAAAATATATGGAGCCAAAATTAGAAGCTGAAGTTCCATTAATTTACCATCTAGGTAGGTAGGTCATCGAAGAAGGTCCTCGCTATTATTCCTTGGACTATAACTATAATACCAAGTCTTCTGATTCATAGAAAATAATTAAAGCTGGCTGAATATCTTGCAAATATCAGAGTCATACCCACATATCACTACATTTTTCAAGGTTTCTTTTTTGATATGGCTCCGACATTGCTGCAAGGATTATAAATCCTGCACAGCCTGTGGATTTTTTTTCCCCATTATGCAACATCAGGGGCTCTGAGAATAGTTCCCCTCATAATCTCCTCTCACCTTGACTACCCTAGTTTTGTCTCACCACACAGTATTTCATCCACACCAAACTAGACACTGTACAATAGAAATCATTGAGAGGGGAAAAAAGATAATGTCTTTGGTGGATTATCTTATAGTGCATGTATTTAAACCTGCTCAGCCAATAACATTTCACATGTAGGCGTATTGTAAATTTCCTGTTCAGAACATTGCATAGGAATACGGCAAATTTGGCATGGCTTTGCATTTGAGGATTCAATTAACCTATTCCTCCTACAGAGCTGCTATAGTACACCACAGAGCCGCGTTATCAGCAGCTCGGCAAACAGGAGAAGTGAATCAGAAGTGAATCATCATCTCGGCCTGGTTTGCAATGTTTTGCCACCGTCTTCGCGGGCCATTCTTAGTTTCCGGGCACGGCCAGTATGTAACCGGACCGGCTCTTGGTGAAGTCTGGTTGCGACTGGTTGATCTTGGGCTCAACGATGACCGTACACTTCCTGCCGTTCATGCTGCACTGAATGGGACTGGAGATGTTCACCTGCAGCTTCCTCTTCTCACTGCAGAAAGATGACAAAAGAAGAAAAAAGAGGGCGAGTGAGAGGTGACACCTTTGGTCAAGCACAATGATGAAGCTGCGATACAATCTAGGTTTGCTCATAGAACCATTTGATCAATTGATTTCTTCCGGTACAATTCAAGCCACCAATTAGCAGCATGATGATATTTGAAAATTATTAAGCAAACGTGAGATTCCTTACTGTAACCCTAGCATATAGGCAACTCTGCTCACTGGCTTGGCAATGCAGTCAATCATAGCTTTAAACACAGAAATAAAATATGCAAAACCATTAGTACCCTGTGTGTGTGTGTGTGTGTGTGAAAGAGAGAGAGAGAGAGAGAGAGAATAAGATGAGATGAGTGGGAGGGAGAGGGAGAGTGCTCATGTGTGTTTCCATAGATAGAATATACAGAGAGGCCGTTAGATAAATAACAGATAGGAAACCAGACAAGGGTGCTGTTGGGGGAATGATCCATCTGGCGGTGCTGGGTCTGTAGCGCAGCAGCGGATCGGCTTTTAGCGCCTGTCACATCTAGTTAGGCCGTTTCTGGGCGAATGGCCGTTTTGCCTCGTTTCCTCTTAAACAGGATCGATGAGGGGAATCAAAGACTGAGAGGAAAAAGGCGTAAATTGTGAGGCTGAGACTGCGAGAAAGATGTAATGTAATGTAAATGTGAGGGGGAACGAGAGAATGATAGTGTGATAATTATTTTCTGCTCGAGAGAGAAAGAAAGAAAGAAGAAATCTAATGTAAATGTAAAGGGGGGGGGGGCGGGGCTGACAGCAAACCAGAGTGTGATAAATAGACAGAGATACTTGTCTTCCTGTGTAGCACAGATAATAAAAAAAAAAAGATTGTGACACAGTTTCCCACTGGCACAGTTGCTGACGAATGTTGTCTGAGCCGATTGTAAACAACCAACAGTAAATTATTGTTGGGTTCATTATTGCAGCATTTAGCCGTCCATCACCCGCTGTCAAATCTAAAGTTAGTAAACGAGTCATCTGAACCTCATGACACCGGCCTGTTGCGCAACAACAATAAGTCATAAACAACAACAAGGGCTTGAGCTACCCACGCCGCACTCCTCTGCAGAGGGTTCGCATCCATCTCGCTTTCTATCTCGCCTTACGCAGTATGAAGAAACACAGGGTAGCACTGCCGCTGGTTTCCATGGAAACTCCCCTGAACTGGACTCCTCCATCTGTCATGGCCGCCGCTGCCAGCCAATGGGGTTTTGTGTGTGTGTGTGTGTGCGTGTGTGTGTGTGTTTGTGTGTGTTCTGATAAATGTCTCTTTCCCTTTCCATCTCTCATCCCGTTCCTTCTCCATCTCACTGTCTCGCTGGATAGCCGGAGGGGATACTATGCAACGCTCCTCTTGAAGGGCAGGCAGGGTCAGGCTCACAAACACACAAAAAAATCACCCACGCGTGTACAGAAACACACACACTCACACTCACACACACACACACACACACACACACACACAGAGAGTAGAGTACATCCCCACAAGGCTTCCATTGGACACACCAATAGGGCATTTGACACCTTTATAATGTGTCAGCAGCAACGCCTGCTCCGAAATAAATACTTTGGCATTCCAATAAAAAGCAATAGAGCATTTCATCTCTGAATAGAAAAACATGATCAGTTTAATCTTAAGGTCACTGGCTGGTCTTTTCCATTAGCAGCTGGCTTGAGCCAGTCGTGGCCCCAGGGGCAGACTTAGTCCTTCGCTGGATGGCCTTTCCTACTGGAAAATCAATTCTTTCCTTCCCTCTACCCCCATCCTCTGCGTCTGCATTTGTCCTTCATGCCATGTGAGTCGAGGCTCACTCGTGCCCCAAATACCACCACCTCTGTAGGGAGGGGGGGGGGAGGAGTGAAGGGTGAGGAGGCTGAGGAGTTAGGAGACAGAACAGTAAGGAGTACAAGGGTACTCTGAGAGATCAGAGTGAAGAAGAGGAAGTGGGTGAGAAAAAGAGCATTAAGAAAGAAGTAACAATGGGGGAAGAGGAAGAGAGAGAAGCAGGACTGCCTCCTGTCTGCGAAGCAATCTAGTCCCACGTCTGAGTCATCCCTTTAAGAGTGTAGCTGGCTCTCCACCAAGCTCTCCTGACTGCTGAAAAATATATGAGTGCTACAGGTGGAGAGGAAGGGTGGGACACTCTGCAAAGCTGTGACTTGCTGAAGACTCCAGACTTCTGGGAGGAGAGACCCATCTCTCCTCACTCCTCACTATGATGACAGTGCTACTTTGAGATGAGAAATCACAGTGCTCTCATCACGAAGCCTACGAGGCAAAACACTGAAGATGAAGAGTTTGGTTCCTAAACTATTATTATGGTTAGAATAATATTTAAACAAATTGATTCCTGCTCTTACAGGATGAGCAAACTGACTGTGATATTATTGATGCTAGTAGTTGCCTGAAGACATCTAAATAAAAATAAAAATACTGGTAACCTGCATGTCTGAAATATTGAACAGAGAACATCAGGCAATTTCTTTTTTCCAAATCAACACATAGCAATATCCTTCTGATATACATGAACTTCACTTCTGTATACAACCCTAGAACTACCTAGAGATGCCATTGCTATTCTTGGCGCTATCCTATCCAGCTGATTATCAAGAAGACAACAACAATACAAATTTGTGCGGATAATTGCAAACGGGCTGTGGGTGTTGCAGAATAGTTTGCCACAAAGCCCGAGATAAAGATAGAGTTCAGAGACTGAGACAGCCTGTGAAAATATGATGATTAACAAGAGCGCAGGTTTGGATGCCAAGAGCAGAGCGTGAAGGCACAGCCGAGCCTACGCACACCGGTTTGCCTGCACATCCACAATGTACACAAATACACCGGTGCGCATCCACTCAACCTCACAGCGGGATCTCAGCAGGTTGAGGCGGATTGGAGCGGGAGATGAGCCCCGTACCGTTCATCTGTCAGAGCCTCGGTACTGATCTCCTCCTCACACACACAACTGATGCTGCTCTATACAAATCAGAGCCCCTTCACATCAATATCCCACTCTGTATCTGTGTGTGTGTGTGTGTGTGTGTGTGTGTGTGTGTGTGTGTGTGTGTGTGTGTTTGGATTTATTTGTGAGACCACACTGAGATCAAGAGGGAAAATGCAGGAAGAGAGGAGAAACCATGCAGACATGTACTGTGTTTGTGTTTGTGTGTGTGTGTGTGTGTGTGTGTGTGTGTGTGTGTGTGTGTGTGTCTGTCTGGGTCTATGGGATAAGGGGGAGGGGGGCACAGACTGCACAGAGCCATGCTGCTTTCATATTTGACAGATAGCCAGGCTACTCTCCAGACTCAGCGTGCCTATTACAGCAACACCTCCCATCTCTTCAGCCACGGCAGGAACGGACACAATCCTTGGAAAACAAAGCATACTTGGCCCTCCCACATCCCGTACTGATGCATGCATGCATGTATGTATGTATTTAACCAATGCAGGTTAAAAAAAACAATAAGCAATCACCTACAGTAGAGAGACGGTATAGAGAGTCTGAGGATGGGTGTGCAGCAAACCCTTGCATTTCAGGGAACCCCACACTCCAATATCAGTTTATAACGGCCTTCAGTTTTCAGTTTAAGAAACATTCATTGAAGGTTAGTTGATATATCAAAATGAAAACGCTGTGTCACATCCCAGCTTCCTGTCTCCCCTCTGAGACACAATCATTATGACCCAAATATAAAATGGGACACAAAAAGGGTAGAGTGCAGTTGTTTTTAGTACCAGTCTCTGTTCCCCTTTTTTCTCTTTAACACCGTTTCTCTACTTCCTCCCCGAGCCACCCACTCAATCCCTGCAACCACATAGGACCTGCATTAACTAACTAATTAACACAGCAGCATCTCCTCTCTCTCTCTCTCTCTCTCTCTCTCTCTCTCTCACATGGCTGCATCACACGTCTCACGTGCTCCGTGGGTACATGTTCACACATATACGCACATTACACACTGGAGAGAAAATGGAAACATTAACCATTAACACAAAATGCAGGTAGGCGCGCGCGCGCGCGCACACACACACACACACACACACACACACACACACACACACACACACACACACCAAGTTGTCAGTCTTGCTGTGGGTGACAGGAGACAGGCAACACGAGGCAGGCCCACCAGTCTAGATGGATGGAACAGAGCTGGGGGTGAAGGACTGGCCATCCTGCTGGTGATGGCCCAGTCTGCCCTGGTTTACAGGCCAGGGTTTAGCTTGTTGTTAGTTATGAGTATTGAAAGCAGATCTGGAGGCATATCTCAAGAGAACAGACATTCAATCAGTCGAAAGAGGTTACAGCAAGATAGAGCCAATTCCCTCCGCCTAATGTTTATAAACCTGCATCAGCAAATAGGCCACAGTAGCGCTCTTCAATTCTCGAGGCATGTGCTTATTCTTCATGTCTCTGATTGTTTACCTTACTTCACTACCTTCATTCACTCCACATCCTCGTATTTCTCCTCTCAGTTGCCAAAAGGCGTCTTATTCAGTGTTAATGCACTTGACTCGACCACTACAAACTACAGAGAATAAAACTGTTAACTCAAACACAGAAACTCTACTCACTGAAAACCTCCTACTATAACCCAAGCTATTGTTCATCACATTATAACAGAAGACAGCTTTTGCTTTCAGTATTTACTAAGCTGTGAAAGTGCAGCAAAACTGGGTGTGGATATCTCCCCTTTATCTCATTTCCTGCTCCCCTTCTTCCTTCTTTCTCCTTTTTTATCTTCAATATTTGTCTCTAAAGAAAAAGAGCTATACATAACGGGAGGGATTACTAAGTAGGTCACTTTAAAAAAAAAAAAAAAAAAGGCGGAAAATGCATTAGCAGCAGAAATGGTATTGATGAAAACTGTATCCCTACATGTAAAGAAAGAAAGAAAGAAAGAAAGAAAGAGGAAGAAAAAAAATCAATCTTTGGACAGAGGGGGAGGGGGAGTCCAGTGGCGAAGCTGCCAAAGAGGCTGACATCAAAGGGGCCGATACAGTGGACCTGCAGTCCTGCAGCTCTGAGCCTCTGAAGGATGAGGACCAGAGAGACAAAGAAAAGAAGGGAAGGGTCAAGAGCTGTGGAGTAGGGGGCACTGGATAATACTGTATAACCGGATCATCCCCCCGTTGGTCACATTCTCAAACACGTGAGGTGTCATCCTATTAGGCGGATGTACGAGTGCATTATTGCCCCGTAACACACATCAGAGTTCACAATATTGTGAGGACTAATCTCCGTAACTCCCATGGGGGATCCATTTGAAACTGCAACGTACAGTAAACGCTGGATGGACGCCTCGGTAATTTGCCACACTCGAGTATTTATTGCCTCGCAGTGAGTGGGATAGATAAGTGGGCGGCAACACGTGGGCCTGACCGCTGGCAGGTTGTCCACATGCTAACGGGAGATACTCCTATTCCCACGGGGCGGAGGGTGAACGACGGCTATCGATAACAGCTACTCCTCCAAGCTGTTCCTCTAGTGTTTACCGAGTCCTCCGACAAAAGGGGCACGCTTCTCCCATCCACATCCCCCTTGTTTAAAGCGTCAGCGGGAGATGAAGCAAGACCGGAAGTGTACAAAGCAAGGGCCCCCTCTCTCTGGGGGGGACACCGAGGCTGCTACACAGATGGCAGAGGCTCTCTTACACTGCAGGGCCACAACAGCAGGGGTGTTTTCACAGCCTTAAAAAAAAAAACATCGGGGGGGGATCTCCAATCCTGTAATGGCTCATTCTCATTGTTCTTTTTCTTTACTCAATGATCAGCAGTGCCTTTGGTTTTTCAGAAATGACTCGCCACCATCACAAGGGTGAGTGGAGTTGGCTTAAAGACACATTACGCAAATCAATAAGCTGGCACAGAGTGAGATGGAATAGAAAAGCAAGAGGGGCAGCCTCAATTACTTGGTCATTATTGATGGGAGACTGCTCACTTGTGAAGTCACGTCCCCTCCAGTTTTGCTCATTAAAAGGCAATCAATACATCAATCAAGAGTTCATCTATTGACACTTCACTGTTCTCTAGTCGGCGGTAGGCAGATGCTGGCGACCCCAGTGGGAGAAAACAGACAATGAAATGCTATCGGAGTTGATCTGCTCAGGGCTGGATGTGACATAAGGAGAGAGGAATGGAAAAGGGAGGGAGGGTGAGAAGGAGGTGTGATGGATATACGAAAGCGAAGGAGAGGAGAGAAAGTGAGAGGAAAGGAGAGACAGTGGGAAAGCAGGAGAGGCGGTAGGAAGAAGAGAAAGGTATGATGAAAAGGTGGTAGATAGGGAGAGATTAGTGACAGGTGGGAGGGAAGAGAGGAGGTTGGCACAGAGGGTGAAAGAAGAGAAGGATAGAGACAAGAGGGAAATGGGGAGAGGGGGGATAGAAGAAGGGATCAAGGGAGAGAGGAAATAAAATAAAGGAGGGAACGATGTAGGGTTGAAGGTGAATGGGGCCAAGGAGAGAGCAGAGAAGACGTTGAGGTTAATCAAAACTGGACTGACAGGGGGAGATGACGAGGTGCTGTTGCTGGGTGGAACGAGGAGGGGGTGTGACAAGGTGCATGTAGAGGTCACTGGGGAGAGCACAGAGATAGAGGGCAATATAATACCTCGGCCCCTACATCATCTAAGCTATACAGCACTTAAGCAATGCTTTTATCCAAAGTGACAGCAAGACGCTGGGCTACAGTAAGTGCATACATTTCAGTATGGGGAGAAAGCTCCTGGGAATTCAGCGCCCTACCCTTGGCACTGCTTCAGCTGCACTCTTACCCGCTGGCTACCCTGGTAGTCACTGGCATGATAGCAGATTAAATGAAGCGCACACTATACGTTGTGTAACATACCTATATATACACTCCTTCCCATTTTGACTACTATACGGTATAAATATATAAATATACCTAAAAATATATTAAATAAAGGCCGGCCCCCAATAAAAGAACCAGAAAGTATAAATTATTTAGAGCCTAAAATATTACAATAACTAAAATGTCACAAAATATATCACCGAAAAGAAAAATCTGCAATGGTACTAACATGTTTATCTGGTTGCCATGGATGCAGATGGTGGCGTGACAATGTTGAAATTCATTACCAAACATACTGTAACTCTACTGCTTGGAACGCCATGCAGCTTTGCTCAAGTAGTTATTTTTATTTTATTTCATTATTATTATTATTATTATTATTACTACTACTAGTAGTAGCATCTGACATTAGTTGCCTTTATTTTTAGGCTATAGACCTAAAAAAGGTAACATAGGTAACAACAGGTAATATAAATATAAAACTATAAATGCTCAAGCAGATTAGTGGTAAATTCTATCACTTTTAGGCGTAACAGCTACCAGAAAATAAAATAAAGAAATAGAAGACAGAAGATGTATCTGGAAGATGATACAGTATGCTCAAACCAGTGTCCACCAGAGGCAGCAGCCAATCAATTTGAGCCACAGGGCTGACAGATGTGTGTAAAGGGGAGAGTGACTGTCTGGGGCACTAATACATGGTAAACACAACATGGTTCTACTGTTGGGGCAACACCCAGGTGACCCACGCTTCCCTGTGTGTGTGTGTGTGTGTGTGTGTGTGTGTGTGTGTGTGTGTGTGAGGCTGTTTAGCAGTCAGGCTGCTCACAGCTCTGCAGTGATTCGGCGCTGGGCCAAGTGGAAAAGTAGGTCAGATCAACTGTCACATTCACACATACACATTTATTTTACTTATACACACTCTCCTACACACATGCATTTGCTCACTCGCAAAATATTCTCTCTCACATACATACACATTCAGTCACTCTGGCATGCTCTTGCGCGTGCACACACAGGGCACACACAGACACACAGACACACACACACACACACACACTCTCTCTTTCTCCCTCGTCTGGCCCCTCCCCACCCATCATCCACCCAGCCTCCCCCCAGGCTGCAGCACTGTGCCAACGAGATGAGCAGGACTCCCCACTGGTCCATATAACAATGACTCTGAGTGTGTGTGTGTGTGTGTGTGTGTGTGTGTGTGTGTGAGTGAGTGAGTGAGTGAGTGAGTGAGTGAGTGAGTGAGTGAGTGAGTGAGTGAGTGAGAGAGAGAGAGAGAGAGAGAGAGAGAGAGACAGACAGAGAGAGAACTATGTTTGTTTTTGTGTGTTTCCCTGAGCATCTGTGCCCACAGAAAATATTGGTATATATACAGTATGTGCATGTGTGTGTGTAGCTCACATGTACTATATGTGTGTAAGAGAATTATGCACTAACATGCATGCAATTCCGCGTTGGGAAGTGGAAGTTATTAAACGACTGTAGATACAGCCATCATCTTGAAAAATGACTAAAGCAGTAAACAGTAAGCAGAGCGATTCATGTTCAAATAAAGATTGACGAAACGTTTTTCTCATCCCCTTTGATAGAGTTCTCTCTCCCGTATTCATCTCCCTCTCACTCTTTAGGCTTTATGCTGTAAATCTCGTCTGTATGGGATCTTTTCTCTTTCTGGGTCCATCTCTCTCTCCATCCCTCCGCCTGTGGTCTGAGAGATGTGTTGTTATTATTTTCAGCCAGCAGGGTTATTAATGGATCACATATCAGACAAACATGGATCCAATGGTTGCCATGGGAACTGCATCCGCAGCGCCCCAGAAAGGAGGGAGGGAGGGGAGGGGAGGAGGAGGAGGAGAGATGGAATGTGAGCTGAAAAACAAGGGAGAGGGGGAAGAGCAGCAGTGGGAGGGTGATAGACGGAGAAAGGGAAATCGAGGAGGGATGAGGGGAGAGAGGGGAGAGAGGGGAGAAGCGAAGCCCACTTGGTTCAGCCTGAAATATTTGATTCAGCAGAAAGGATGACCTTGATGGGGGAGACAAAGGCAGCTTGGCTTTCTCTCTCTCCTGTTCCCTCCGTCTCTCTTTCTTTCTCCTTCTCTCTGCCCCTCTCCCTCCATTTCTCTGTCTCCATAACGTACTATCAGTAATGAACACAATGCCATCTCCAGATACAGCAAAGTGCAGGATTGCACATTCATTCACCAACATCGATTTCTTCCATAGATGCAACTAAAACACACACTCAACAACAGATCTGATTTCTCAAAGAAAGGAAAAGAATGGATTGCTTTCTCGTAACTTGTGATTGCCTCCAAAGAGCGGGTCAAATCTCAGCACAGAGGAGAATAATAAAGCCTGCTGCTGAATAAAACCCTTCATCTGACACTAGGAGCGAAAAATGATGAACAAAGTGAATATGTCTGCAGTGAGAGTCTGATGAGGATGGCTTACCCCTGAACCCTAATGTGATCCTTGATTGGTTACCTGATCGAAGTGAGAGACAGATATGACTTTGGCAGATTTCTTTTTCATACTCAACGTCACCTATGTCTCTCTTTCTCTCTTTCCTTCCCTCGTCCTCACTCCTTTCTGTTTCACTTGATCTGCTTTGCATGGTTTTCAGTCTATTGCTACACCTTTGCTATCCACCTCTCTCTCTCTCTTCTTTTTCCTCTTCTCCCTTTGTCACTTCCAACCTACCTCACATCCCTCCCTCTCCTCCTCTCACTATTCCCTATTTCCAAGCCCCCTGGTGCCTGACTCTCTCACTCTCTAACACTTTCTCTTGGTTTCCTCTGCCTCTTTCTCCCCTTCTCTCTCAATCCCTGCCTTTCCATGCCCTATCAGTCCTTTCAGTCCCCCCCCCCCATCCATAGTCCTCTCTCTCCCCTCGCCCCCCCCCCCCCCCCCCCTCCCCCCTTTTGCAGTGCCACAGCCTTGTCCGGCCCAGATTAGACAGGGTGAGGGTTAGACGTGAAAGCCTTCTGGGCAAGGGCAGCAACACAAGGTGACCACATCACTCTATCAGATCAATGAAGGGCAAGGGCATGACGGGACTGCCATACTACTGCTGACTCACACTGTATGGGACAGGGGAGGGCAGGGAGACTGCAAGGGAGAGGTGGGGGGAGACAGAGAGAGGGAGAGAGAGAGAGAGAGAGAGAGAGAGAGAGAGAGGTGGAGGGGATGGTACAAGTTAGAGAAGTGAGCAATGTTAAGAGAAATTATCAATGGAAGGAAGCACGCTGGAAGACAGATATGGGGTGTGTGAATCCACAAACGGCTGTCACACAGAGACAGATCTAAAAACTTTATAGTATTACGAATTGGTTCCCCGAGCCATCTGTCTTTTCTTCCTCGGTTCCCTAGTGCTCCAGGAAGAGAGAGAGAGAGAGAGAGAGAGAGAGAGAGAGAGAGAGAGAGAGAGAGAGAGAGAGAGAGAGAGAGAGAGAGAGAGAGAGAGAGAGAGAGAGAGAGTAAACCATCAATCCCCTCAGAGCGCTGACACACAGGAGAGAGGACTGTAGACGGGGGTTAATGAACTCTTGTCAATGACCGCAGCAGAGAGGCAGGAAGAGAGATGGAGGCGAGAAGGAAAGAAATAAATAAACAAATAGAGGAAGAGAAGAGTAGGAAGAGAAAGTAATCAAGAGTGGGACTAACTGGGAGAGAGTGGCAGAAGAGCCATCGTTGAGCCCTTTACACAAGCATCTCTCTCTGCACATACAACCCCCCCACCCCCATTATCAATGTACTCTGCAAGGTTTTTCATTTGTCACCGAGGACATCGACAGCGGTGGTAGCAGCCGGCGCAGCCAAAAGCAAACTGTTGCCACAAAAACCACATCCACAGCGCTTTTCTCAGAAACCGTTTCTAGCGGCTTACGCAACGCAGCCGCTACAACGACAGGAAGAAAGAGAGAAGTATCCGTCGCGGAGGAACTTTGTCATTAAGTCACACGCCGGGTGTGCTATCTGGGTGTAAATGACAGACTGTTGCACAAAACTAACAGTAAAAACTAACAGTAACACGCCTGATATAGATTTCTACCTGTCAAAGCACTCCAGGTGTTTGCTTGTAAGATACAGTTATTATTTTGGCATCAGTATTACGAGTTGTGTTGCATTCGGTGGAGTTAAGTTCTCAGCTCCTTAATCTGCAGTTTACCACCTGTGAGAATTGAGGCTCTGGATGAATAATTCAACACCAAGCTATTTTTAAAATAACTACTCAGCAGGGATGGTGTGAAGCAAGAGGGTATGGCACGTGTGATGCAGCAATCAGTGAGAAATAATCAGCCAGAACTGCACATGCGATCTACCCATTAATCAATCTATCTATCTATCTATCTATCTATCTATCTATCTATCTATCTATCTATCTATCTATCTATCTATCTATCTATCTATCTATCTATCTCCTTCTTCTTCTTCTTCTTCTTCTTCCACTGAGCAGGTGTGAGGTTGGGGGTTACGCGCCTTGCTCAAGGGCAAATCAGTAGCAGTTACCGAGGGAGGAGAGAGCGTTACACATTCATTTCACTGGCAACCTTCTGGTCAGACGCCCACTTCTCTAACGTTCAGGATAACGCTCTGAGAGGATTACATGCTTCCATATCACTGCGACCATTGTTCCTTGACATGACTGAAAATACAAAATGACAAGTTTGTTTTTTTCCAGATTTGTCTTTTGGAAGCAGCTGAAACACTAAATAGTCCTCAATAGTCTTCATAAAAGAGGTGGGTAATACACCCTCTGCCGCCAGGGGGTCATAAACACTTTTGAATGCTTTCAAACTGCAGTGGCTCTTCAAATACACCATTCTACCACAGTGCTTTTCCAGGAACCAATTCAAACAGCGTGCATGAGCGAAAGAGAGAGAGAGAGAGAGAGAGAGAGAGAGAGAGAGAGAGAGAGAGAGAGAGAGAGAGAGAGATAATGGAAAGAGACAAGGGGAAAAAAGCAATAGAAAGACGGGGGAGGGTAAAATAAATGTTATCAATACAGGAAGGTGAGACAAGTACCTGGAGGTGTAGGATGCAATCTACTAGCTAAACCATTTGGGAGGAGTGATTTTGACTCTGTGTTTACGTGTGACAGATGTGGGGTGTCTGCTCGCCCGTCCTGGCAGGGCGAGAGGAGGGTGGGAATGCTGCAGTAGCTGCTGCGTGGGGCGCATGTCAACACACAGAGAGTGAGAAAGCGAGAGTGGTCTGGCCCATCTAAATATAGGCCCCAACAGCAGCACGGTCTTAAATATTTCATCGCCTCCTCTCCTGAAATGGAGGAGGGGGGGGGGGAGGGAGGGAAGGGGAGAGAAAAGGAGAGAGTAAGACAGAGGGAGAGAGAGAGAGAGAGAGATGGGGAAGTGGAGAGAAAGGGAGGGTAAGGGGTGCGGTGAGGGACTGAGATCAGTATAATGGGGATGTAGTCAAAAATAGGAGGATGAAAAAAAAAAAGAGTTGAGAGGGGGAGAGGAGCAAAGGGAGGAGGGAGGGATGAAGGGAGGGAAGATGAAGGCATGAGAATCTAATCCTTCTGCTTTTTATGCAAAATGAGGACGGGAGTATTTGTGAATTTCTCCAGACAACTGGTGCGTCATGGCAGATAAGAGGGTTATCTTCTTATATAGGAGTTGCCTAATTCTCTGAATCACTTCTATTTGAGGCAACTTGGTACAGTGTTGATAAGTTTCTGCAGTGTTGACACCATCTGAAAATAAAAAAGCACTTCAGTCTTGAGCAAAATCAAACATCATAATGACATAAAAAAAAAAGAAGCTTAGCGCCCAGCAGATTTAGAAACTCGGTCAAAAACAAACAGTGCTTATTGAAACTCAAGAGTAGACACAGGGCACTGCAATGAACGGGGTTTATTATCCGACAGTCATTCTGCTTTGGCCTGGTGTCACTTTGAGGAGGATGAAGAGTGTTGCTTTGACACAGGCTCCCTGTGTGCTGCTGTAAGCTGCCCCTCTCTCTGCTTGCTATTGTGTGTGTTGTGCACTGAGCAGCATGCTGAAGGAGAGATAAAGGTTAAAGCCACATCTACAGGGAGCTGCGGAGGGGGCGCAGCATGCAGATGCACATGCATATAGACTGCCTCTCAGGAATGCATGTGTGTATGCATGTACACATTGTACTGCGATGTGTATATACTGTGTATATGGTGTATATATTCTCACACACACACACACACACACTCCCAATACACACTTACATTCTCATGCAGTCAAGCATGCACCCACACACACGCACAGACGGACGGGGCGCGCACACACACACACACACACACACACACACACACACACACACACACACACACACACACACACACACACACACACACACACACACACACACACACACACACACACACACACACACACACACACACACGGCGCTGTGCTGGTGTGTCCTTTGTTCTGTCAGTGTTTCTCAGTGATGGATGGGTCGGCATGCGGGGCACATGGAGTCATTAAGCGAAGCCCAGTGGAGGCCTTTCTCCGGCTGACACCCACAGAGCAATGGGCTGCACAATGGAACGAGATAGCATCACAGAATAGCAACGATCAAGCACGTGCACACCCCCCGCACACGCAGGCAAAGCTGCGCATGCGCGCGCACACACACACACACGTACAGACACACACATACATATCACACACATACACATCGCACGTACACACACACAAGCAGATACACAACAGAGCACACACACACACACACACACACACACACACACACACAGAAAGAGAGACAAACACACAGACACACAATCAATACCTGTGAGTTGATTCAATAACAAGAGAAATGGGTCGGCAGTAATCTAAAATATGCGTCATCAAAGCAGCAGATATATGAAGTTACAACATGAATGTTATCGCTTTAATGAAACGGTGCTTATCACTGTATATAATGTAGTTATATATAGCAGGGTAAGGAATTCACCTTTTAGAGGGTATTTGATTGGCCCATTGATTTGTAGGGGCATTTTAGGGGCAATTTTATTTAATTATGAAATAATACATTTGCAGTGCATATTGTCATATAGAGACTAAATTTGTAAAATAAGATTTGTTTTACTTAAAGTCATAATATATCACATGACCCCCACTTATTTCCTTTGACTGGAAAAGCGCGGCAGGCCTTGAGGAAGAGGATGATACAGTTTTTCCTACTCTCTGTCCCCAGCCAGTCCATCTTCCACACCTCGATAGTGGTTATCTTATGTTTTGTTGAGGCAGTGGTTTGTGTGGGGTTGGCATTTTCTTTTACTGCTGGCTACGTGGTGCCAACATTTCTACTGCTTCTGGCTGAGTGCTCGGTTGTTTTCTGATCAAAGCCCGCTCCAGTTTTCTCACCCAGAAAGAAACCCCAGTCATAGACTCCCATGAATCACCTATGGTGGCATTTTTACCAATCAACTCATAAAATGTGAACTGCTTTTTGCATTTCACCCAGTTCACAATTTTTAAGTTTCAAGGACATTTTTCCCCTGAGCCCTTGTTAATTATTGACCCTGACATAGAGTACAGTGTATACAGCATGCAGTTTTAGAGATGAGCAGGTGATTGCAGAGCTGTGTACTACTGCGTGTGTGTGCACTGTTAAATAAGGTGACAATGCAGTAAAATGTGCTGTCCTCTCCTGGGATTAAAACACAGGAGGACAGGGGGATGAGAGTGGATGGATGGTATCCCTCTTATTAGCACATTTGTTTTGCATGCATTCCCCTTATTGATGATAGATTTTAGGGAGAAACACCAATTTGTCAGCTCACAGTCCCCCTTGTCAAAGTTGTGCAAATCTCCCATTGATTGGGCAGTAGCTGGAACGGCCAGTTAGTGCCCAGGAATCAAAAGGTTACTGGTTCAATCTTCGGTGCTCCAGTTTCCATTACTGCTGGGTGGAGGGGGGGGGGGGGCAGCTAACTACGATGTATAGGTGCCAACCAACTGTTGAGCTTTACAGGGATTCAAAGTGCACACGACAGGAAAACCAATAACATCACAGGTAAACACAGCTTAGGAGTTGGAACTGGGTTTTATGTTTCATTAGCTCTCCACTCCTCTCTCTCTCCTTTTCCCTGTACCCTCTTTTTATTGTTATCTCTTTTCCATTCAGGCCTGCCTCTCTACTCTCTCTCCTTCATCATTCCCTCCCTTAGGTTTCTCCACTGTTCTATCCATTTTTCTCTCTTAATCTCTCTAAAGATGGGTAATTAATACTAGTTAGCATTAGCTTTAAACAGTCGCTTGCAATAACATGTTATTGTGCGTGTATCTGTCCTTGCAAAAGTAAAAAAAAAAGATTAGCAAACTGAGGAGAACTGAACTTTGATGTGAGCCTGGAGAGTGGTTACCATCAGTGTGTATTCTCCTCATAAGAGGTATTAAATTGTAGTATTGTGTATTACAATGACTCAACTGAACTGTACTGAATAGAGAACATTAAGGGACTCTATCTTTGTGAATCAAGGCGCAGTGCAAGGCGCAGGGCTCAAGTGTAGGGTGCATGGTGCGTGAGTGGGCGTGTCCAGGCTATTTTGGTATTTTGGTGACCAAAAGGTTGGATTAAGAGATACATTATCAGTAGGTGTGGTGGGGCTGGCTTCAATTCTACCCACTCAAATCAGCTCTTTTCATCCTCTTTAAAAGCAGGTGCACTCGCACAATGGTGCACTGACAAATTTTGTGACGGGCTGCACCAAGTCCCGACCACCATAAAAACTTCACCCAAGAAGAAACAGATATTCTTGTCCAGGAGGTGCAGAGTCGACATGGACACATTTATGGCACCTCAAATAGGGCTGATGATATAAAATTGGCTTGGGAAGAAATAACACAGATTGTTAGTGCCTCTTCCTCTGGTCCACTGAGAACGGCTGCCCAGTGTAAGAAGACGGTTCAATGATGTAAGAGCTAGAGAGAAACTGCCTGCATCCTGGCGGGAAGCATCAGTCACAGGAGGGGGGCCAATCTATGAGTCAGTCCCTCAGTGGAGGAAATAGCCGCCTCTACGGTCCCCACAGAGATCATTGCTGGTTTGGGGGGCATAGAGTATATTATTTAAATACATAAATTCAATTATTTTCCATGTACATGTACACAACATGAACTAAAGAGCAGCTTCGCCTACAGCGCACAAGGAGCGTACAGCACTCCTCCTCAGACAACGCAACAGAAGTGTGTTTCTTCTCCCTGCCTTATATTAACATTTTGCAACCCCTGTCACCATTGTTGTGCGTAATTATGTGTCTCGACTGCCTATGATTCACGCAATAATTCAGTTACCGCAGGTGTAAAGTTTAAAGTTAAGTTGGGCTTAACATATTGAGTGAATTTAGTTAGTCCACGGATGAAGGATTTACGTCAATGTGGGGTAAAATATAGTCTAACAAGCACAAAACCGGTGTGTGGGATTCTGGACAGGTCTGTGTGCGCAAAGCCACGGAAATAGCACCGCGTGATTGACTCGCGCTTCAGACGTGGTCCTGACAGGCGGAAGGCGCTGGCGTCACTTCACCCCAAAAACACCAAACTTCCACTCTGCCACCACCCCCACCCACTCCAAGCGTCACCCCCCCCGTCCTCTTACCTCTTGAAGTGGCTAAGCAGGGTACCGACCAGCTCCCCGATGCGGCTCTCGGTGGCAGGCACCATGCCCTGCAGGCACACCACCAGGTCCTTACTGTCCTTGGTGTGGAACACAACCAGCTGGTCCTTCCCAGGGGACACGCTCACCCCCGTCACCTGGGACAGGGAGAGAGAGAGAGAGAGAGGACACACACGTCTAAACACAGACATATACACACAAAAGCATGCGTGGACACACAAATGTAAATATCGATACATATATGAAAAGGCAAGCATGTGTGGACAGAACAATCACATGAGAGATACAAGCAACTACATACAGATAATAAAAAAAAGTACACATGTACACACACACACAGACACACACACCAGGGAATTTGAGTTAGCACAACCCAAAGGACATGAACTCACTGGGGTACAATCCATCATCCCTCATTTAGGTAGGAAGTAAAGGGAAGGGACCTGGGGAATTTGCCATATTCAGCAGTACTCTCCTTTTAGCGGGGAAGGAAAAACCTTGACGATAAAAGGCACTGCTCATGTTGATGCTCACAATATAATAGTCTTTTGTAGCTCAACGGCTTGGGGTTCATACTGTGGCCATCACTTTAGATAAAAGCATGTATTTATATATATATGACTCTCTATGAAGTACGATTCAAAAGAACTAACAAAATCTCTAGGCGCATTTATTTATCAAGTTAAAAACAGCGCCGGTCAGAAAAGGCTTGCAAAAAAGGGCTTCTGGTATCTATTGGCATATTGGATTTCTCCCCCTCCAGATTTAAATCAGTGGTTGGAGTCAGGAGTTATTGATCAGCATCCCAGAGGACTAAACCAAGGTTTTTAATCAACCCACATACCAATGGAGAGCAGCAGGACTGAATGAGGAATCCCAATATTGTGGTTGGATTGTTGAGCTTTACGGGGCTTCAAAGAGCACACAACACCAATCCACCAATAACATTGTCGGTAAACACAGTTTAGGAGATGGAACTTGGTTTTATTGTTGCATTAGCTCTCCATTCCTCTCTCTTTTTTCCATGCACCCCATTTTTATTGTTATCTCTCTTATTTTTAGCCTACTCTCTACTCTCTCTCCTTCATCATTCAGGTTTCTCTACTGTTCTCTCCATTTTTTCCTCCCTTAATCTGTCTCTCTAAGCCAGAGTGCATGTAGTGTATGCTGAGGAAACAGCCAGAGGGCAGGCGGTCAGGTACATTAATACCCACTCAGCACAGAGACAAATCCCCATTCCATCTCCATCACAGAGGACAGGGGGAGACAGTCTGCTACCCAGGGCTAAACAACCAGCTAGCTTATTTACCTAGGACATGACGGCCGCTACAAACTGCATCATCACAGTGAATTAAAGGCTGTGTCTCTAGCAATCCACCCGCAGTTAATTACATGAAGCCGGTTACATTTACATTTATATTACAGGCTTAATTGATTGGAACGAGAGTCGTCGTCCTAATGAGTTGGGTAATGATACATTTGGATTCTTTTCCTTGTCCCATTTTTCATTTCATTCACCATTCATCATCCCCACGCTACGAATTTGGGTGAGGGCTTTCGAATCTGCCCATCTGTTCAGTCTACGCAACATCTCAAACACCACGGATCGGGTCCTGATGAAATCTCACCACTGCATTCCAGCATTTTCAAAATGACACGGATTGCCCCCACTATATTGTTAATTTGTTCGTTTATTTGTTCATCCATGTTGCGTGATCTCTCGGATGCCACTGATCAGAATCTGAGGAAAACTTGCGGCAATGATGCATCTCACAAAATAATATCGACTGGCCCGAGGGAGACACTACCATTACATGTCAAAAGAAGGCAACAAATTTGCGACTTATTGGCCCAAAGGGGGACAGCATCATTCGTGGACATGTTTACTGATGCCTGGTTTGCGTTCATAAATGTCATGTTGCTAAATTGGCAGCAGTGGGTGTATTGTGGCGAGAGGGCGAGTGAGTGAGCAAGCGGCCGTGTGATGTGGATACGTTCCTAATGGGCAGTCAGGAACTCGCTGCTCCCTGACAAGAGCGTTCTGGTCTGGTCCACTCTGCTCCACAGGAAAGGGTACAGACGGAGCAGAGGGTCCCTCCCATTCTGTTCTTATGGGGACAACGTGTTGGTTGCATAACATAACCCCCCCCCGGTCCCTTAGACACGGCGGGGAGGGAAGAAAGCGAGTGAGTGAGTGACAGAGCGAGCGCGAGAGAGAGAGAGAGAGAGAGAGAGAGAGAGAGAGAGAGAGAGAGGGGGAGGCAGGGCTCTGTGACTAAATGGATATAATATGAGCCAAGCTGTGAAACCTCTCTAGCTGTTAGACATTGATGTTTACTGAAAAACAACTTGCAACTCGCTCCCAAGACGTCCTAACACACATACATGTGGCGCTTCAAACTGTGTGCTTCATCAGCTCTTCATTATGGTCACATGTATCGGTGGCATTACATGTGTTTACCTTGGGAGAAACTTGCAGTGGTGTCTCTACTTTTGTTCCATACTTTATATTATGTCCAGCACGTGGGGAAGATTGTGATGTCGACTTTCAATATTTATTTCAATACGCTGTGACCGTGGGAGTTTGATGAGAAAACAGGGGATGTAGAACAGAATGAAGTGAATGGATCGACGGATGAAAAGAAAGACAGAGGAGAGAAAGAGTGTGAGGAGAATGTGAGCAAGAGGGATCATGAATAAGCCCCGCTGGTAAAGCGAAGGGAAGCAGCGCACATACAGGAGGACGATTTGTGCACATGCCTGAACGACACCAGACATCAGCTGATCTGCCTTGCCGCTCCGTATCCATGACAACACTGTCTCCAGGGAAGTTGTCATGACAACGGCGGAAAGAGAGAAGAGGCAGGGAGAGAGAGGGAGCGAGAGCACTGGATAGTGGTGGATGGGGAGAGGGGTGAGGTGTGGATGGCTATAGGAGGAGGCAGGACTAGAAAGTGTCGGGGGGGGGGGGAAGGAAAACGGGATATGTGCAAGAGAGAGGAAACAGTCAGTGAGATGAGTCAGTGATGAGGAGTGGATATTTTTTCCTGTTTCTTTAACAATGTTTCTTTTACTCGGCAAGAATGTGGCAGCGCGGCCGAGAGGATACAGTGTAATGCTTCCAGTTTTGCAGCGCAGGCGTCAATTGGCATATAAATCCCTGCTAGACAGCCGCTGGCTCCCCGCTAGTGCTAGCCATCCATCAGCCTGGCTATTCCCTTTTGTTGCCCTGCAGCAGTAAATACACAGCACGGGGCAGCCAAGGGGTTAGCGGTGCGCTAGCCTATCACTGCTAATCAACGAGTTAACTGCTTTCCCCTACGTTTGACCTTCGCCCATCGATCGCTCCACGTGAGGCGTCCGTGAATTGATCGCGCCGCGTCACGCTTCCCTGACTCCCGGCCTACGGCTCAATCTTCTTTTCCTCCTCTTCTTCCCCACGCTTCCCGCTTTCCACTTTCTGCTTCTTTCACACTCTTCCATTCTTTCACCTTGACCAATTCACTCAGCCGCACAGCGTGACATTTATAGTGCAAAAAGGTCTAGTGTTATGGGCAAGATGGAGAGGAAGCAATACTCAGCGATCTAGCTGGATAAAAAGATGGGTAAACCATGAACTCCAGTACCACTATAGGGCAAATCCCATTGTAAACTCCAAATCATATATTGAGAATAGTATTAATTCTTGTTTAATTGTCTAGATAAGAACATACTGCCAAAAAAAAAGGTTTATTTCACCAGTTAAAAGGGTAAAGTAGCTTTAAAAAGGGTCTCCACTATATTTCTGGCTATGATTCTGTTTGTATGAATCTTACTGAGACGCTGTCAGGGTAAGATGACAATCATCTCATCTGCCCCCTCAGTCCTCCTACAACACTGATGGCTCTCCATAAGTGAATGAGATCGAGTCTCTATCATCTCATGGTGTGTGTGTGTGTGTGTGTGTGTGTGTGTGTGTGTGTGTGTGTATGTGTGAGTGTGTTTGTGTGCATGTTTTTGAATGAACAATAAGTAAAATCTCCTTCAGCTAATCTGCTCTCTCTCTCTGCTTTCAATTCCAGATGCAATGATGTGGCCCGTGGTGTCCATCTCCAGGCTCTCTAATTCCCTCCTGTCACTTTGTCAGATTGAACACTGGGGTGTCTTGTCACAGTTGTCACTGCACACTGGCCTCATATCTCACTCATTTCAACAGACGACGGGGATGTATCTGCCCCAGAGATTAATTTATCACACCTTCCCCTCCCTTCCTCACTTCCGTCTCACCTCCAAGGTCAATGTCCCAAATATATTGTATCATTTTGTTTTAGCAGAACAGCAGAGATGCTCAAATCAAGAATGCAATTGGGAATGTAATCAGTTGTTTGTTTGTTTGACACACTGCAATTAATTTAGCCAGCGGGGAAGTAGAGAGGGAGAGAAAACTCATAGGCCAGAGGGTGAACACGTGGTCCCAGAGGAGGCGGGCTTAGCCACTTGACTATTTCTGGGCACAATGCTGCTTTCTCAGCCAGGTCTTAAAAAAAAAAGGAAAGGAGAAACAGAAATGTTGAAAACAAAGCTGAAATACATCGACCGAGGCAGTGCTGTAATGAAGGATGTGGGTGTATAGGTTACATGAAATATGAGTTTCTGAGGAATAGGCAGATGAGCTGGAAATGTGAAACTAACAAGCCTGCAAGAAATCACACACACACACACGCACACACACACCTTTGCCATGGAAACAACCTCATATGCTGTTGTGTGTGTGTGTGTGTGTGTGAGCTTCAGGAGCTGATTCTGTCATTCAAATTGCTCAGAGATTTCATACAGGATGGTCCCAAGTGGTTCCACGAGTCGAAAAATCAGCCAGAAGATCAAGGATATCATACAGCTATCTTCTAACTGTTTTGAGGCTGTTCATATGTGTTCTCCCTAAACTATGATGTTAACAGTTTTCTACAATTTTCAAAAAATGAAGACCTACATGGATCAACTGTGCAGCAAACTGAGCTCTGTGGGTTTGAATCAAGAAGATGATCTAACTTCTACGGAGATCTGCACTAGCATAAATACTGCTATTACACCAGCGTTCATCGCAGAGGAGGGCGTTACAGGAAAGGGTGTTATAACGGGAAGAGCCATACGTTGTAGAGGGGGATGCTCTTCATGGGTTTGTACTGCTTGAGGGGGTCCATCTTGTACAGGTGGCGGTCGGTGATCAGAACAGCCCGGTCCTCGGCCTTGTGGAAACGGTTGATCTGGGAAACACAAAGCACCTCATTAGTCACCCCACAGGACACACACACCTCGACACACCACGGGGCTGGATCCGGGAGCAGTTGTATGTGTTTGTAGGGAGAGGTGTGTGTGTGTGTGTGTGTGTGTGTGTGTGTGTGTGTGTGTGTGTGTGTGCGTGGCTGGACATGCATGTGTGCGTATGTGGAGCACGCTCAGTTGGTGGGGAATAAACGCCATAAAAGCCTCGTACCTTCCGTGCATTGCAGGAGAACAGGACTCTCATGAATTTGTCCTTTCGCTGCAGCTCGCTGGAGACCAGTGTGAATGACGAGGCCGTTTCAGGGCTGTCTCGCTTCTGTCAGCACAGGAAGCCAAGAAAAGCTGTTATGACTCTCCAGCTCCATTCAAAGTGATTCTCTTTCAGAGCCAGTTTTGGCATTCAGATGAGGTTGCATGCTTATATAAGGTAACAGACACACCATATTGACCATATTGTAACCGCAACTGAAACACTGACACACACACACACACCAATGCAGAAACACAGGCGATAGACATGCATTGCACATGGACATAAACAATGAAATCTCCCTGTCTTCATTCTGTCTGGTCTTCTCTATCTCAAACACATACTGCCCAGTGCTCACCAGGTAGTTTCCCTCCCAGGCTCTCTGCAGCCCTAGGTCGGCCCTCTGGCCCTTCAGGGCCTCCAGGGTGGCTACCTTGGCCCTCACCTGCAGGGCCTCCTCTGGAGAGAGGCCTTTGATTAGTGTCCATGCCCACCACCTGGAGGTAGACACACACACACACACACACACACACACACACACACACACACACACACGCTAAGATGAACAAAGAACATCAACTTTCTCCATCCAGGATACAGCTCAAAGGCCTTGATAGTTGATAGTAGATCTGAAGTGTCAGTAGGGCAATACAACAGGACTGTAACAGACCCCAGTTCTACTGTGCTTGGAGCTTTCGCTCACTGATCCTGACATTTAACATGGTTTTCTAGGAAGGATAGTTTCAAGCATCAAACTGTGCCCAGTTTCAAATAAAAAAAAAGACAGGATGAAAGGCAGTGATGAGTCTTTGATGGGGGGAGAAAAATCAATGCCCAGTGAGGGCCCAAGGCTGAAGGAAACATGTGTAAGAGCCTTCAAAAGGACTCAGCTGGGTGTGAAAGAACACCCTCGGCCATGGTTTGTCTCCTGCTACCTCTCTGCCGGGGCTGGGGTCAGATTCAATCTCGAGGGAACCAATTGAGGATATAGATTTTCTCCAAAATCCCCAAATTTCAAAACGTTTTGTCTTAAAAAGGTTCATATTCACATCCTTCACATCAAAATAACTGAGAATGGCTGCTATTAAACATTTAATAGGAGTTTCACTTCATATTTAAACTGGTTGAACTAAAAATGAATCAAGTCCTATTGCTGTCTTTGTATAAATAAGGCAGTTTGTTGAGTGTATTGGAAGAGCAGTAAAGTTTGGCTGAACCTTGAAATATATGAGATATATGAGTCACATTCGAAAACCTGTGTTATACATCCTGTGTGTCACACAGGATGACACATATCTTCCTGTCTGTCTTGGTACCTATTGTAGATGTTCCTGAGTGCCTCTTCAAACTTGCGCAGGACTTTGGGGGGCGTGGGCCACTTGACATGTCTGCCATAGTCCTTCATCGAATGCACGTTTTTGAAGCGCCGGTTGACCTCTCGGATGTAGGACTTGACCTTGTAGCGCCGGTAGGCCCGCAGGATGACGAGGGCCGCTCGCATCCGCCGGTATCGTATCCTGGCTATGGTGCCTCTCCACACCTGGAGATACGAGACATAAAATACAGCGTAAATATTTTTAATTGATGTAGCCATTGTAGAAATCACAGTATTTTACATGCTGCTGCAGTGTTTCTTAACTACAAAGGAACTTTATGGAAAAATCCTGAAGTGACAATGCAGAGCAGAGGCACAGCAGATGCAGTGTGGAGGGACTCTCATCACTACAACAAGATATATATATTTTTTTTATTTTATTTAGTAGAATAGCCATCACTCTTCTGGTTTCAGGTACTGATTGTAAAAATCAGACCATAAAGAGGTATTACATCTGGATTAAAAACAATACAATTTACAGATTTTGAGACAGAGCAGTTGTATTTATTTCACCTTTATTTATCTTGATTTCAAGAGAACTGCAACTTCAGTGAAAACTATCACAAACCAATAACCACAACATCATTAAATTCAATGTGTCAGTTATCACAATATAAACTCCAGAAGCTGATTATTGCTATAGAGGCTAATATCACTGTTACTTGATTTATGTATTGTATACTTAGTTATATTGCATGTTACTAGTGGATGTTTGTGTCCACTTATGAGGGTCTGTTGACACCTTGTCTACTTTTTTCTAAGATTTTCTTCTGTCATTGATGTAGCCTATTATATGCATCCTAGGCTGCAAACAATTAGTTAATTGGGTAATCAGCCAGATCTGACACACCTGTTGTTACCCTCCTGTTTCTGTTCAAAAGCCATTGTTTTCTGCTTTACACCAGACACACTGATGACGGCGTAGCCGAAACGCGTTTGTGTTGAGGACGTGCCAATAAAAACAGAAAACTAGATGAACCTGGAGAGTGCGTTTTTTTTCCTTTACTTGATTTATGTGTCACATTTCCATTGACTACAAAGGAATAACTGCTTGTTATTAGACATCATTATTATTATAGATTTACTAGAACTAAAATGGAAAAGACCTCAACCTCAAACATCTGTGCTTGTAATGTTTAAACAGCGTGGATGTAGACCAAAATAAGGACCCCCAAGCCTGCCTGTAACCAAACATAAGTTGAATGGCTATCAGACCCTCTACAACATAAATAATAGATGTTAGTGGGACCCTGGGGAGCCATAACTCCAGGTCCACCCTCACTAAAATCACCACCATATGCTCCCTTGTCATTTCACTCTCATTCACACACACGCACACACAGACACTATATTTAACTACACCAAATGAAGACCATCAACGGCTTCATCTGTATAAAGGGCATATTAGAGGACGGTCACACACTGAAGACACGCTGCACCCTGCACGCGTGGAGGGCATCGAGCTGAAATCCACAGTAATCATGACGATCATGAATATTTCATCTTTCCGAGTGCAGGGGCTGATGGGAAAGAAAAGGATTTCTGACATTTGCATATTAACTGTGGAAGAGGCAGTTAACCTGGAGAGGCTGGTGGGGCGGTAATTGGCACAGAGGATAAGGCGTGCACCGTTGGATTACGGGAGCAGCCGATTCGCTCATGTCAGTTAAATGCGATAAGCTATTAACCATGTCAACTGCAAAAATACAGGTTTTTGCTTTACTTTGATATTATTTTCTAATGTGAAATGCCACTTACGAACAACAGGAATGTAGTGCGGCGCTACCTCCACTGGAGTCCCGCTATAATTGAATGATCCAGTTCAAAGTGCAGCCCGGGCCGCAGCGTTACTGGCGAACTGACCCAGCGGTGGCCTTCTCCAGAGGCTCAATCACACTGAGATCAATGATGGACTGCCAGTCAGCCGGCGAGCCATCTAATCACCAAGCCAGCCTGGCCATACTACATAGCATCTCAGAATAGCAGGGCTTGATTCAGACCTTGTAAACCATAGCTAAGTTTATAAACATCTGGTACGTCCTCCCAAATCTGTCCCCAGGGATCTCCACCGGCAGGCCCTGCACCTTGTTTCTACACTATAAAAACTAAGGTTCTTCAGAGGCTTTTTGGTAACCACAGGGACACCTTCAGTATGGTCAAGAGACAAAATGACACGGCCGCTCAGAAAGACAGGCTCATTATTTATGTTTACTTATTTAAAGCTAATTTCTGTGATTTCTTTTCCATCTTGTTGTTGCTATCTTTAGCTGTTCCAGGACGAGAATAGTCCTCCCAATCCTCTTATTGCTGTCAGTCTCACTTGGACCTGCTTTGGCAAAATGGCCATTGACGCCATCACACATCTCCTCAGTTTCCTCCGCGTTGCTCCGGGTGCCTCATCCATAATGGATGAGAATGAGAGGAGGGGAGCAAATACATATTCATCACTCTGATCGACCCCCGCGACTCCCACATAGTTAGGGGGATGACGATGGGAGATGGGAGGAATGAATGGGATTCACCGGTTGCCCTGACTGTCCTAGTTCTCTGTGGTTACTCGGTTAAGGAGCTGCATTCATTCACAATCAGACTTGAGTCAGAGCGTTATGGGACATGAAGTGGAGTTTTAAGAGGTGTGGGGTCAGGGATTATTGTCTTACAATGTATTAAAATGGAACTGGGGCGATTGCTTGAGCGTGGGTGCATCCAGGTTGCGGTCGGAGACTGACGAAATTGAAATGTAATTATGGGGCTATCCAGTCGTCACTGATCTGGCACTAACATTTTGAGTGGAGATGTATGGTCATTAAAGTAAAATACTGGTGTTCACATTTGAGGAACTCATTTTCCATTCTGTGGTTTTGTTGTTATAATTTGCGGCAAGGTTCCTTTTATTTACACGTTCGGAAAACTCATTTCGGACAATGCTACTCACGTGCCACTACTGTATGTCACATGTCCTGATGCAGTAAACTCTGATCTGATTTTAGCCTATGTAATGAAACACCCCACATATATATTATCTAGCTAGCTCTGAAGTCGAGGAGATGAGCGAAAACCTCAATAATACATTACGTTTATTCTGAAACGACCTCTAAACCTCAGAACCACGCACACACACGCGCACGCGCACGCGCACGCACACGCACACGCACACGCACACGCACACGCACACACACAGTCTCCGACTCCAAGTCACCCCAATCCATACGTGCTCACACAAGATATACTGTGTGAGTGGTTTATCTATCTAAGCAACAAATCATCAATTAGCATGTAAATGACTGAGAGGGCAAATGAAATACAGGAAGGAAGCAAAAAGCAACAATGAATCACAGAAGTGCTCTCCATTTGAATCCATTGTCTTTGGAGCCTTTGGAGGTGGAAAGTGGGGAGAGGTGACTATCACGATGAGACATGTACACACACACACACACACAAACACACACACACACACACACATACCACAAACACACACATACCACAAACACATGTTCTGCTGCTTAAACAGAGAGGCAGACAGACTGCGATGATGGTGGTGAGCTCAGGGGGACGACACTCAGGGGATGTTGGATAAATCAGGCCAATAACAAGGCCCCTGTCGGTCCGCCCTCACTCCACTGGCCAATAAAGCCATCTGATCATCCTTTTAGAGACTCTGCCATCATGGAGCTGCTCTTACCGCACTCCGGGGCTCAGGATTTACGAGCTCGTCAAAGCCAAATTGGGGATCTTTCGCCTCAACAAAGTGGGACAGATTGCTAGGGTTTTATTTGGGGGAGGGGGGCTGGCTGGTTTGAAATGCATGCTGGGTAAAAGCCTTCACAAATCATACATACTGGGACAATGGGTGGATGGTGGGAGAGTTGGAGGGTTTCAGTTGAGATGTTGAGCAACAAAGCAGAACACACAGACAGGGTCCATTACCGGCTAACTGAACGTCTTCATCTAAAAGAGTGTTAGCACTGCAACTCTAATAGGAGACCATTAATCTAATAATTAACCTCCATGAAGGCCCAAGAAAGGTCCAAACACCCAAACAAAACCTTCACCCTGTTGTCATGCAGGGAACAAAATTACACCACTGCACCACTGACACATGTGAGTGCACTCCAATGCTGAATGGGCTGAGTTTCCACGTCCTCTGGGGATGTCGAGACGGTTTTCCAGCGGCATGCTCGACACACACGGTGGGCGGGGGGGGGGAGGCTGGATCAAGCCCAACGCGTGACACAATTTAGTGATGGTGCAACCGTGCTCGGACCGCAGGCGCTCACAGGAGGCAGCGGGCCAAGGCACAGGGCAGTAGTCAGCACTCCACCCCACACGGTACCACTAACACTACTCTAACACTACTACTGAATGGATGTGACTGACACTAACCCTGACTCCTCCTCCCATGACGGCCAGCTAATATTTAACTTTTTTTCTAATGAAGTGAAGCAAATGTGTTCAAATTGATCTTGAACAATGCAGAGTAATTAAAAAGGACGGCACTGAAGATGAAATTGAATGGCTCTAGATAGGCCATCCATCAATTAGATGGGATAGGAAAACAGATTAGGAGAGTATTGGAGTGGTCAGCAATGTAAGCTTAAAATGCATAGAGGCGACAGAATAGTGGATACATTCAGACACGCAAGGATGAGAAATAAAAACAACTTGAACGATATAAAATGAATATACTGCACTATCCACCGCCGAAAAAAGGAGTAAGAGAAGGGCAAGTGAAGGTCACATCAGAGGAAATCAGTGCACCATGGCTCCGAGCCAAACCTTGGTTGCCATGGAGAGAGGCCCATGGTTACGGTCTTTTGTAACTCCTGAGATGTTGTGGAGGATATTGTTAGCCCACTGCACTGCTAGAAATGAAAAAAAAATAAAGCACAGTTTCTCTGAAAGTGCATCAATTCTGTCAATATAGTCTCCAACTGTAATGCTTTGAATTTGTCCTCTTGTTGAAAAACAATTACATGGCTAAATAACTAACTGGCTAACTTGATGACTTTAGTGAAATGTGAGTGTACTGAAGTGAACAAACATAATCAAGGCTGACACAACACAACAAAAGGGTAGTGAAGAGTGAAAGAAGTCAAATCAAGGCGTTCCTCATCAAAGACTCCTCCTCATCCTCCTCCTTCCTCATCCGTTTTTTAAAAGACAGCAGGGTGACTATTGCAAAAAAAAAAAAAAAAAAAATTAAATAAACGACCGTTTTATTTGGTCTGCTACTCACACCCACTGAAGTGTTTTGCAGGTGTCATACTTTTGGACTATAAATCAAACCCCTCTGCAGGTTCAGTAGAGATCAGAGGCTTAGGGATCATGTTTCTGCTGAGGCCTAGCAGGAGACAGATCAGTTCTGGACAGTTAAGCAGACGGGAGGCTACACGGTAACAGCCTAGCGCTAAGTAGCCTGCTATCACAACGGGGGCCAAATAGGGCTAGCCTGGGGATTACTCATTTTTCATGTCAGTCAGTCTCCCAAAACAAAATTTCAGTTTTTACTGTGTGTTTAATTGCCACAAGAGAGGAGTTAAATAATCAAATATTGCTTTTCATCATTTCTACATTTGCATTGAGCCCTGGCCCTGACGAGCCCCCCCACCTTGGCCCTGCGGTGGAAAAGCGACTAGACTAGGCAAGACTAACACAATACCCTCTACGCCTGATAAACCCACAGCTACATAGAGACTATGTAAAGCTCCGGGAAGCAATTAAGGCAGCGGATCATAATACACGTGGGACCTTCTCTTCCGTCAACATCGCTGCTCTGACAAGCGCTGACAGCCACTGTGATGCGGATGGCTGGGTTTAAATTTATGAAATATTCATTTCAACATGGAGGGATGGAGGGTGGGGGGATGGGCCGCCTATAATTTTGTGGTTTGTGCTGGATTATGTGCTTTTTTTTTAATCATTTTTTTCCCCTTTCATCAAGCCAGTCGACATTTCTTGAGGTTGTAACGATCGGTAGAGGTATTGGTTCAGTACGAGGTGCTGTCAGTGAAGGAATCACACACACATGTAGGTGGACGTAGAGCAATCATCGGTAAAAACATCCAGGCCTGATTGCCATGAACGTGACGGCTGGGTGGATTCAGAATAGCTCAGGGAGCTGGTTCATGAGCTGCCTTAGGAAACTCAGCAGAACCGGAGCGGAACGACTGAGATGAGGCGAGCATCTCCAATTGCTCCCCCTCCTCAAAAGGAAGAGAGGTTATGGTAATTTAAGGGGGTACGAGGAGGGTGCAGACGGAAAAGAACACGCTGTTCTCTTATTCCAGACGTGGAGGGAGGAAGCCTCTCATGCGGTGGCGCTATGAGGCACCACTCACCCTGCACCGAGGTAGTGCCGATTTTCACAGATTGTCTTCTAGTTGATGAGGCAATCTGATATTATTATAAATCCATGGAGGCAAACAGAGGGGCAAGAAGCATGCCGGAGCCACTGGCAGAGGCTCTGACACCCCTGGCAATGTGGTCCCGACTGACATAAGGCAGGATGGTGTGCCAGGTGCTGATAAGGGGATTGCTTGGCACAGGAGATCAGGCTCAGTCTGGGATGTTTGTGTGATAGACAGGGACACAAGTACAGGAGTCAATGCTGTTGCCACCCTTCTCTATTTGATTTTGTCTGTCTGTGTGTGTGTGTGTGTGTGTGTGTGTGTGTGTGTGTGTGCCGGTTTGAAAGCATATGCTCATCCCTACACACGTGCCTTTGCTAGCCTTGACATTGACAGAGGTCAAGATTTAATAAGCCTGCTCTAACACCTCTGTGCTGCTGTGATGTTTGTTTCAGCAGATAAGCTGTGATTCCCTCTGGGCTTTTTGCTTTGTTATCAAAGCGAGCCCATCCTGTGAGATACAAGTGTTAGATAGCATTTTCCTGGGGGAGAATTGGAAGGAACACAAGTCCGTCTGGTGTCTGCTGGGGGAGCCCACAGAGGGTTGTGTAGATCAATTCAGAGGTCAACCAATCAATTCCCGATGGAAGTTAATTTTGCTGGAAAACCCTTTCATGTCTGAGAGCTGCAGATACTCCTCAAGGGAAAGATGACCGAATGCAAGGCCACGTGGGGGGATCTGCTCAGATGAATTGAATGAAATAATTTGGGAAAACCTGCAGATGTCAATCTTCATTCGATGAAAGCACTGCTCATATGGCTCCCAGGTGTGTGAGATACAGTGCTTCGAGGCCCCAGATGATGTACGAAGAGAGTGCACTTTCTCACACACACACACACACACAAACGCAGATACTGTTGACAGATTGATATTTTTGATATATATCTGCCTGTAAGCCAGAGAGGGAGTTGGAAGCATCCGGCAGATTTGCACAGTGTGTCCTAATTTGACAGCTAGAATGACAGAGCTGTATTCCACACTTACGAACTGAACCCATCCTCCCATCTATCAAAGTAGCTCAGTTTTGCTCTGCGGGCTCATCCGACACGTGTCACAGCACACGCACCATAATCACACCTAGATGCGAGCATGCTCACCTAAGGTGTCATCAAATCACTGAAGCATGATGTGATTAATAAGTTCAGGGAGACGTAGCGAGCTCAGTATTCATATTGAGTATTTCAAAACACTTCCAGCTGAAGGAGTAGAGCAATAACAGGAGAATACATTCTGTTCTGTGCTTGAAATAGTCAAACTGTCAATAGAATAGAGCAGTTCATATAAGGACAGGGTTGGCTGTGGTCCATGGCAGATAAAGAGCCTTGTTTATAAAAGACAACTCCGGATTTGATTTTCTCACAAATGTGAAGGACATTAATTTCTTTTTATTTCACCATATTTGTATGATAGAGTCAAAGAACATTTTGCTACATGAGGACAACAGTGAGTGTTCAAGATCAACTCAGTGACCTGACTGCTTCACACAGCTGCTGAGATACTGATACAGTATTTCCACTGCTCTTCCAATCAATAAATAAAATGTTTTGAGCAGCTTAATAAGGGCTAAATGAGTTAAAATCTGGATCTGACCACTCACAGATTCAACGGATTTGGTTTTCCGACAATGTAAAGATCCAATATCTGGAAGAGTGTGTGACCCACTAGCATTTTTAAAAACAGAAACTTCCAAAAAAGTGTCTGCACTACTGCCCCAACCTTTGAGAAGTCTGCAGTGCAGACGACAAACCACTCAGCTACCCAGCTCATATCTAACAGGAGTTGTGTGGGTGGAAGTACTCAGGAAGAGAGAGAGAGAGAGAGAAGAGGTACATTTACACTGAGAGACAGAGAGTAACGGCAATAACAAAAAAATGGCATCAGCTCCAGAAATACCTCAGTTTTTCCAGTGTTGGGAGTAATTCATATGCAGAACAAGAGCTGGTGAATTTCAATCAGAATGCGATTAGGGACTTGCAACAAGATAATGAGGTCACCAGATGATAGTTGGCTTTGACTGGCAATCAGTGTCGCTGACAAGATGTTTGCGGCCAAGCGCTTTTTCCTTATCATGGAAGAATCACTTTATTTCATCAAGTCCTTTGTCGTGGTGGAACGGTGCCAGAAAAGACAAACCGAATCATCACAAAATGATTAATTGATTAAAAACAGGGAGAAACACAGTTAAAGAAAAAGAATAAGAGGCGCTTCTCAATAAGTTCACGGTGGTCAAGGCCAACAAGGCAGAAGAAAAACAAAACAAAACAACCTCAACATAAGAGAGCTGAAATGTGCCCCCATTTTCAGTGGCCCTGGTTCTGGAAGTACATTTCCCATTCATTTTCTCCAAAGACATTCATCAGAAAATCCAAATAGTTTTAAACTTTGAACTGAACCAACCAGCTTCTAGTTGAATCATGAGCTTACAATACTAGATTCAGAGAAAAACAAAAACAAAAAGACTAAACATTTTAAAGAGGGAATGAACACATCACATACAGCATTCGAGTGATGCCCTCCATTCCCTCTCCATTATTTTCAACAGTAAATGTCATCGTGTTTGACGTGCAAGCTACATCTGCGTTAGCCAGAGCCTCACCTTCTGCAGGAAGAGGACGATTCTCTGGACCATGTCGGCCCGCTGCTCCTCCAGGCTGAAGAGGGTGCGCGGCGTGCGGATGAAGACCTTCGTTTTGCCGTAGGCCACGTCGTGATCGAAGCCGCAACCCTGCAGGAGCCTCTTCACCGCATCCTTGTCCGACGGCAGGTCATGGTTTGGCCACGTAAACTCAGAGATCATCTTATATCTGGAGGAGGGAAGAAGAGGTCATATCAGGGTACACATTACTGTAGGGTATGTTTTACTGTACTTGCTGGGTACAGCTAACTCGCTACAGATGCTACCAGTCTCTTAATGTGTTTTATAATTACACTTAGTTATTAACACGATTATCTTCCCTACATTACCTACCACTTTACAATCTGTTGAACGTGGAAAGAAACAAATGTATAAAAGTGGACTTTGCTAACATCATGTCATGCTAACAAAACACAAGTGCACCCTTTTAACATGTTGGTTGCCATTTTTTTTTTTCCACTTCTCCGCATGTTTCTTTAGTTCTGTGAAGATCAGATCCTATTACACCTGAAGGAGGGAAGAAGTGGTGGAAAGCGGGCCTAGATTACTGTATAGTGCTATGAGGATCTTCTTAAACATGAAGAGAGGAATAAGTGTTCAATTTAGGACTGTGGTCCCTTTATAGTGCCATGGATATCATGTTTTAGGGAACAGATTACTGCACATCTAAAGCCCAAGAGAGGCAGTCAATGGTCAAATTACGACTTTGATTACTGTATATTCCTACAGGGATCATCTCAAACCTGAAGCAGGGGAAAAAGTGGTCAAATTAGCACTCAGATTCTTGATCAATCAGCTAGTACCTGGAGAGGGGAGCAAGTGGTGAGGTCAGGACATAGAAAGAGGACAGATATGGAATGAGTTCAACAAGAGGCCCTTGAAATCTGAACATCTGAAAAAAACACTTCTATCTTTTCACATCGTTCAGGCTTTTTGTCCAACCTTTGCTAGGCTATTGAGTTCTTTTGTACAGCGATAATTTGTTTTTCTCTTTCTATCTTTGGAAGCAGAGAAAAGGTCAAATGTGGCCAAAGAAGGACAGAGTGGAATTACACTTTGCTGTAAGCAGCCACGGTGGTTTTTCTTTGTTGCTACGGTGTAAGTGCTTGTCGGTGCTTTTTCCAATTATAGAGAAGTTTGTATAAATGAGGTTCGCATTTATTTTACAAAAACACACTTGATCAAGGTTATGAGGTTCTTCCAGGACAGTAGTTATATTCTCAGAGAGAGCTCCGTCCCCCGGCCCGTCAACAGACAAGCACTCGTCGTTTCACAGCCAACCCACTGCCAGAGATGTGACGTAATACCAAGTCCAAATACATCAGTGTGGGGGAATGGAGTCATGGAGTTAGATGAGTTGTTAGCGTGTTATGCAAAAGACTCATTACCTCACCCTCCACAATGATGGTGTCTATGAGGGCAGTGGGAGAATGAGACAGCTGGGGAATAACACTGTGGGTGTGTGTGTGTGTATGTGCTGACATGTTTGCATATGTGTGTCCATGTGTGTGCATCTCAATGTTTTTTTGCACATGCACACTCTCTATGTTTCTGTGCGTTTACGTGCTGAGTATGCGTGTTAATATGAACGTGTATCTCATCTCATCTCATCTTCCAGGGAATCCTGCTGGGTCTTATCTGATGTGACTTGCTGCAGTGACATCAGCGCTGTCACATCGCTCCCATTCGTCCCCGGCAGGGAAACACGAGGTGATGTGTGCGACTCCCGAGGAGCCTCGTCTCTCCACCGCTAGTCTCTCGGGTCGTGACTGAGAGCACCGACATCTGACTGGATCTATCAGCTCTTACCCACCCTTCTTAAAGTCTCATGCCGACTTTGCTGTCCGGCCCCGTTACGTGTTCGGGCTCAGACAGAAAATTCTTATGACAGTTCTTCTGTGTGAGACTTTACATAGTTAAGCTTTTCAATCACAGATGAACCCCGCTTACAAGCAGATCAAAGCAGAGTGGGATAGATAGAGATCTGTGGTGTCAGCTGTTTGAGGCTATGAATAAAACGGGTTTTTGAGAGAGGGGTCACTGCCCTACGTACGAGTTGGTTGTTAATTCATCACACAGCGTACGCCCCCCCCCCCCCCCCCCCCCCAACATTGAAATGCATTGCACCAACTCCTCTCAAAAGTAATTCATTACAATGCAGTGTGTTACAAGGCTGCTTTTAGCCAAGGTCAGAGGACAGGAATGGTGTGTGTTAATGGGAGAACGAACAAAGCTACTGTTTTATTGTTGCTCAAACAACTCCTCACTGCTGCTGTGTGCTGCTAATACTAAACTAACTAGACTTATGTATTAAGTATCCAAACCTTTAATCAACACATCACTATAATTGTGTTTAATCCTTACTTTACTATTGATGTGTATTAGGCTTACACAACACACAATGACATCCTTAGCTGGGAGCTGCCGTGTGCTAAATCTTGTTTTGTTGGCCAATGAGCAGCTCCAGTAGAGCAGTTGGGGGTCCAGCATGTTTCTCAAGGGCCCTGTGACTGTAATTATGAAATGAGAGGAGAGGCATTACTCATTCACTTCCTCCACCCATATTTTCAAGCTGGTCCTAGTAATCAAACATTCGATCTTCCCGTCGTAAGCCAGTTTTTCTATCCTTCAGTCTACCACCACGCCCAGTACGTACAGAACAGCTGAATGCTTATTCACCCAGTCCTGCCGCAGTGGTGATGATGTCAATACTGTACATTTACACTGTCAGAGCGCATCTCTGATTTAATGGCATTTAATGGTGCCGTTTCCGAAAAACTTTTATTCCATTACAGTCATTTAGCAAACGCTCTACCGACTGAGCTAACCACAAACTTCATCGTTATCATATTTGCTCAAGTGACCAAAATCCTTGTGTAGATTCACGTTGCGGGCTACCTCTGTAGGAAGCGGGGGTATGTCTGTCGGTAGGCGAAGCCGGCGCGGCGTACTCGGACGTTCTCCAGCAGCCCCAGGTACTCCACCTGGTGGCGGCAGCGCTCCTGCTCGAAGAGTAGAGGGGACTTGACATCGTTGGGCTTGATGCAGCGCACATAGTAGGGCTCCTACACAGGGCGACAGGGGGCGACAGTGAGATAACACCTCATAGTATTTAATCCATATTCAACCAAACAAAGTGACATCTGGGCGAGCACCTGGGTGAGGGAGGGTTCCACACCTGTGCAGCATGGAGCTGGCCAGGACTAACACAGTGCTGTACTGTTGACCACTGAGCAGCTCACTGCTGAAGGGCACTTTCACAGTAGTTGTTTCACAGGGGAGGAGTGTTATTCACTCACCCCAGACACATTTTTCCAGCCCATCCAGGCATTAAAACGTGCAAAGTTTGGGATACAAGCTCTCTAACCTTCAGGCTACCATTGCCCCCATGTATAAGTACATCTATGAGGGACTACGGAGTTCTAGTACTAGTTATTGTTTTACAGTCCTCCCCCTCACCTTGCAGGCCAGGTTCTCCACCAGTGAGATCATGGAGTTCTTGAAGAGCGTTGCGGCCGTCAGGGGACGCTTGGTGACCTCAGTGATTCTCAGTTTGCCCTCTGGCCACATGCCCTTCAGCACCGGGTTAGAACTGGACAGGAAAGAGGAACAGGAAGACGTAAAAACAGGGATAGGAGCAGCAATAGTTGTGGTACTTCAATGACTACTGATAAAGAAAGGGAAAAAAAACAAGAGGAGAACAAGATGAAATGTTTCGGTTAATCAACGCTGATGATTCATCAGGCATTAGACCAAAACACAGGCAGAACATCAGTGTGTAGGAGTTTATTCACTTTCTATATTAAACATTCTTCCCCATTGAACCCGATTTCAAGGGCAATAACTTAGCAAGGGCTCTGCTAATTAATTTTAATGACTCCAGCCTTGGCACAATTCATATATTATTGCAGACTGTGTGGGATAGCAAGTTTAAGTTAGTCTCTGGTTGCCACTGACTCGTGTAATATGGATTCATGGAACATGGATTTTTCTCAGAGCATGTGTGCCACTGTGTGTCTTTATTGGCCGCTATGTTAAAACTATGACATTGCAAACTAGAAGGCACTCTGCCAACACTGAGCAATTGTCCAACTTGCTGTTAGATCCAAAGATTCGCTTCAATTTTGACCTTACAAACAAACCTTCAGGATTCGTAATCACATCTCTATCTCATGTGAGTGTCATAGTTATAGTTATAAAAAGATAATCGTAATGGCAGAAATCCCAGATCAGGATCACATCCAAAATCCAATTTGTGCTGCTAGACAGAGACAGACAGACAGACAGACAGACAGACAGACAGACAGACAGACAGGAGCAAAAACATAACCTCCTTGGCAGAGGAAAAGAATGGCCTACTTTGGCTTACTGTCCCAAATCCTATGCTGTTGATTGTAGTAAAAATATCATAAAGAAAATAACATAAGACTGCTGCACATTTGGAGAGAGAGAGAGAGAGAGAGAGAGAGACGCCAGAGAATTGGAAAAGAGAACAATGATAAGAGTAAGCGGAGAAAGGATTAGTTGAACTTGTCCTGTGTTGTTCTTTCTTGAGGGCTGTAATCAAAGAGCTGCAAGGAAGACGGTGAAGTGTGTGTGGAAGTGATTGAAGTGGTGTGTGTGTGTGTGTGTGTGTGTGTGTGTCTGTTGTCTGTCTCACCTGTTGTACAGCAGCCTCTTGAAATCCTGGAAAAGAGTGTCTTTGTTTTTATCAATGAAACCCACCACTGAGTACCTGTGGGAAGAAAGAGGGAGGTAAATGCACGCAGGCACGTACACACACACACACTTTTGTTACATTCCCTATCCCCTAATCTCAACTCTCACAACTACCTGCCTACCTATAACTTTTACCTTAATCTAACTCCTAATTCTAGCAAACTCTGATCCGAAACCACAGCTCATCTGTTCATTGTGCCAGTAATCCCCTCGGTCCGGTCTCACAGCCACATGGTTAACACATGCATTAAGTTAATGCTATAAATAGCCGCCCTGTTATAAAGCAGGCTGTGAGTTGTGAGGTGCACTCTGCCTCCTGCCTGGTCTACGTGGCTCAGGGATCAATCAAGCCTGTGAGTCAGACCCTGTAATTCTGCCCTAGTCCTCCCCTGGGTCGCAGACACTTAGCCCTCACAGATGGTCTCAACACGTTGGCCTAACAGCACTTTTTGGGGGCTTAGCTTGTGCGATTTATTCATTTGAATGGTCTCCAAGTACTTTAGGGATTGGGAATTACTGTTGTCGTTTTCAGGCACTGTCATGCAGTGAAGATGTCATTCAAATGTAAGTGCATGTGTGTGTGTGTGTGTGTGTGTGTGTATTCACTTTTTGACTACTTGCAGGGTCAAAACATGTGGACATGGGACAGGACGTAAGAGGATTATATTAATGGTAGTTATCATTTTGTGATCTTTGATTTTGTCACTGCTGTAGAATAAAAAGTACTAGACCCAGTACTGTATCCATCCTGCAGAGTCCTCAGAACAGATTGTCTAGTTAAGAGTGTTGCAGCAACGGGCAAGAAAGAAGTGTCACGACGACTGAATCTGGCTTCAGTTGTGTTTTCAGTGTCTAGGATTAATCAAGCCAAGTCATGGGCTGAATTGAAGTGGAGATCTCACTTGTAAAGGTTTAAATGACAAGGATACTTACATCACATCTCCCGCATAGTGCCTGATTCGGAAGTCTCTGTCAAACTCTAAACTCTTGTCAGTTGGCGAGAGCTGAGGGAGGGAGGGGGAGAGAGAGAGAGAGAGAGAGAGAGAGAGAGAGAGAGAGAGAGAGAGAGAGAGAGAATGAGCAATAATAAAGGCTACATCAGGACAAGGTATCTAGAAAAAAATGAAAATCTTTTTTCAAAAAGGAGACATACACCATTTATCTACTGACAAAAATGATTGCCTGTGTTACTTTAATGAAAGTATTACTAGAATGTACAACTACCTCGAGCCCTTCACTTACAAATAATAACATTTTAGAGGATGTAGTCATCTACGTTTTCTAAATATTAAATAAAGAACATTAGTAACTGCAGATCTGGTTTCTGCAGATCAGTTTTTGCAAATAAAAAAACAATTGTTTGTTTGTTTTAACCTCCCTGGAGCACCAGATCTGTGTCTTTATCACATCAGGATAGTTCAGGTGAACTGTCAATCATGTAAATGCATACAAAATTGAATTTCAAATAAATTCCTGTAATTGTCTAAACTTTCAGATACTCCCATGTGGGAACCCCAACCCGCCTGGTGATCCATACAGGTTAAACCAAACATCAAGAATTATTTGACCCCGTTTTGCCGGGCTGTTGCCCATTAGGGAGTTGCTGCAACAGCAGAGGCAGTGGTGCAGAAAACACTAACACTGCCAGGTAGGATAAAGGCTTAGAGAGAAGAAGAGGAAAAGAGAGGGAATGAGAGAGAGAGAGAAAGAGAGCAAGAGAGAAAGGAATATGCAGGACAGGGATGAGATATATAGAAGAAGGAGAGAGATGGTGAGAAAAAGAGAGAGAAAGTGAGAAACACAGAGAGGAAGGGAAGTAAATGTGATGAGAGAGGGGAGGCAAAGCAAGAGAAAAAGAGAGAAAGAGACAGAGCGGGAGGAAAATGAAATCAGTTTGTAAAATATGAATGAGGTATGTGTGCGTGCATGCATGCATTTATGAATGTGTGAGTGTGTGTGTGTCTGATGCTGATGCCTGTATGTAGGCCAGTTAGCTGGAGTGCAGGGAGGGAAGAGGCGTGACAGGAAATGCAGAGGTCTGACGCAGCCCTCCGACAACTCCTAATGAGCATGTGTTGTTTCATCTGTAACTGCAAAACTGTCTGCGACAAATACGTTGGCGATGCATATAGGGGAGCCGGGTAGATGTGTGTGTGTGTGCCATTCATGAAAAAGTATTATGCTGACATCAGAGATCACAGAGAGAGAGAGGGAGAGAGAGAGGGGGAGAGAGAGAGGTATCTTGTGTGATGTGATTAGCATTAGCTACAGGAAGCAGCAAGATTAAAGCCACGGATGAACAATGAGCAAAGAAAACCCCGCGAGCCACTGGGGCAGATAAAACAGAAATACAGACAGACAGACAGACACAGAGAGACTTCTGAAAACAGACGTACAAAGAGACACAGACAAACAGAGACTTGTCAAGGAGACAGGGACACAGAGAGACTTCTAAAATAGACATAGAGACACACAGAGACGTATAAAAGGGGGCAGGTGTACGGAGGAAGTCAGAAAAGTCTGCCTCTGTTGTCTGAGCCAATAATGTGTGTTATCTCACGTTGAGTCTTTGTGAGGATGATTCATCTGAGCTCTCACGCAGAAAGAAGGAATAGTCCCATGTGAGAGGTGCGGGGATATTGTTAACAAGATAAAAACTCACAGCCACAAAAACACTTACAAGACAGAAGTGAATGAATCACTGTCGGCTTTGATTCAAGTCCAAACACAAAGCCCAAATCAAAAACACAATGGGCCCCGCAATCACTCTCTGACAGATCCCAGAAACTATTTACTTCCCAGACCCTTAGACACCAACTGGTACTGGTCTACAATAATGTTCCCTGAACTCTTCAGTGCCAACAGTGATCTGTGATAACAGGCCATTATACAGTGAAACATAAAACAGTATAGGTTAGGGGTGGAACGGTTCACAACATTCGTCCATCACCCATACCCCCCCCCCCCCCCCCCTCCCTCTTTGGATCTGGACAAATCACACAAGTCACCCAAACTGACGTGAAAGAAGCGACATTCACTGAAAAGCGAAACCCAACAACTTTATTTGAAGGTTTTTTCTGCGCATGCCTTTTTTAATGGAATCTGTGAGGCTGTTCCCCGTTTCTAGTGTGAATGATAAATAAATAGAAACAGTAGCCTAACTCCACATGAAAAAAGCACACAGTAGGCCTCATAGCCTATTTCAAATGAACCGAACAATACATACATGCCCTGAACCGCGACTAGTGACCCAAACGGTTCGGATTTTTTACTTGAACCCTAGCATACTTATCAGTCATGAAATTGGAGTCCAGCACAAGTGGTTCGAACACTGAATCCAATTTGGTCTTAAAACTATTCCTTTTTTTTTCCGAACAGATGTCCCAAAGCTGTATGGACTCTCCCTATGGGTGGCGCTTCAGGACAGAGCCAAAACCTCCTCCTGTCTCAAGGCTACGGGCTAATCTATTTGGAATCAGGATCCAAACCCAGGACACACACACACACACACACACACACACACACACACACACACACACAAGCAGTAATACTATGACCACTTGCAGGAAATACATACATGAATGCACACCACACACACACACACACATGCACACACATACACACACACACACACACACACACAGACAGACAAACAGATGCACTATCAGACAGACAGGCTGCATCTGCTGGAAGCCACACTGCCCTCATCCATCAGAATCATTCACACTCCGACACACACAAGCACGCACGCACACACACACACACACACACACACACACACACACACACACACACACACACACACACACACACACACACACACACACACACACACACACACACACACACACACACACACACACACACACACACACACACACACACACACACACACACACACGCACACCTTGGCAGCCTTACTATTGCCACCTCTCTGTCTGAGACTCGGCCTAATGTCAGACTGGTGGGTGGGGTGGTGGTGTGGGTGGGCAGTTAGTGGGAGGAACAACACGAGTAGCGAGAGACAAAGTCATGGAAATGGAACAAGGTCAGCATAATGAGATGAGGAAGTGGGAAGATGTAGGGGCAATAGGTATGAGCCAATAGGCAGAGGGGGAGATAAATAAAGAGAGGACGGACAATTAGGAAGGAATAAAGGACAGGGGCCAGACTGGTTATAATGCCAGTTATAAAACCTGGATGGGGAAAATCAATCAAATTGCTCTCTTCTCAATAACTACTGCTGAGGTACACTTGAGCAACGCACTTAACCCCCAACTGCTGCAGCGGAAATGCTGAGTGGCTAACCGTAAAAGACCATGAACGTAAAGCGGGGTGGTGCTGGAATAGAGCTCGCTTGCTCGGCAAACTTTCCCTGGACAAGTAAAGGTTAAAAACGACAGAATAAAGAGAGGGAGCGAGAGCAGCAGGTGCTACGTCTTTTGTTTCTGGAGCTCCAAAGCATCGGAGCAATCTGCTTATATAAGAGAATCAGAGCATCTACAGCTCATCCTTCCTATAATCCCCTCCTCTAATTTGTCTCTTTTGTAAATATTGCTTGTAGATGACTAGATATCTAGATCAACAGATACAGTTAAAATTAGAGAGATTTTTTGGTAAACTTGTATTGTATTTTTTGATTTGTTTAAGCAATATTAATAAATTTAGACTTGATGAATTTGAGAGAAGCAGGTGGAGGGGTGGGGGGCAGGTACTGGAAGACACATAAACAGAATGAGCCAGGAAGAGAAAACACAGACAAGGTGAGAGATGAAGAAAAATAATTAGAAGGGGCTCGAGAGGCTGGAGCTCAAAACTCCTTTATTGGAGACGAAATAAAATGGGAGAACAGAGGCTGATTTCTGTGAGCCCAGGAACAGCGAGGACAAAGGCAGGACAGAGCAGGGAGGGGGAAAGAGACAAATAAGAGAAAGCTGCAGAGAAAGACGGGGACAGGGGAATAAGAAGTGAGACAGGAGAGAGGACAGATAAAGAGCAAATCACAGAACTGCGACTCCCAACAACAATAAGCCACCATGACAGTGGGAGAGCAGGAGGAGACAGAGCTGCAGAGAGAGCAAAGGTAAAGAACAAGAAAGAGGGGGGAGAAAACAGACAAAATAACAGGAACACAGTGTCTGTCTCAACTCCTCAAAAACTACATGCTGTAGCAGCACTCCTGGTGCGTTCATGTGATAGGAAGGCATGAAAAACTGTCTTTGACACCATTTCCACCTTTGGCTGTTATTATAATGACGAGTCTAGAGATTTTGTTTGCCTGGACAAAGACACAGAGTATCACAGCGATGCTGCATTGAAACTGTGGAAATGGAAGCACAGTTGTACTGACGGATGCTGAGTGCCATGTTCACTTTATTGTTCAGTTCAACAAAAGGCCCTCAGACAATGTGGAAGCCATAAGCCACGCATTAGGCTGCTGTGGTTAAAATGAAAGCCTGAACATTGTACTGAATGTGAAGTAGAACTGCCAATGATAATTATGTAATATACGTTTCTATACTAAATGTTAGCTTCCGTCTATGTGAGCAGTGGCCTGATTTTGCTTTGTTCTGTGTATTATATAAGTTGTGATGATTAAGTAATAAAGGACTCTCCCTATGACAGGGTCAATAAAGTACTACTGCAACTACTGCTACCCATATGCATGTAATAAAATTAATCTTATGTCTATTAATATCATAAATGATTCTTGAATTGTGTTGAACATGAAAATCTATGACTATTTAAGTTTAAATACAGAATCTTTTACAGGATTTTACAGGATTTTGGCCACACCTCCATACCCTCTACCATTTTGCACTGAAATACAAAATACTTGGCACAGTTTGGCGGTGGAGGAAAATTCCACCTTTAGTCCTTGAACTAGGCTTGGCTGACCTGTACTGTTTAACTTTGAATGTGTGCGAGAGACAACGCCCGTCTATGCGTGGACAGCTTTACAACAAGCTCCCCCTGCGGTGACCTCGACACTCCCGCCATCTTCTTATACAGAAAAAGAGCAAAGGTCGTCTTTTTCCCCTATGCATAGATTGTACTTGCAGTGCCAGTGAAAGAGAAGCCCCTCCCCACGCTGACCCTCCCTTAGTCCCCGGCAACACATTTCTCTCCCTCCAGCACCTCCTTCCAATCACCTCCCCGGCAATCCTGTTCACCACCTGTGCCTCGCTCCCCAGCCCCTGGACTAAGCTGGCACCTGCAATGGCACGAGCCAGGCCTCCCGATGAGCGGCGTCTGACTGGCTCCAAACCTGTCAATAACTCACGGCGGGTGCCGCAGGGAGCCAATCCAGGCGCCGGATGAGGAGATGGATTTTGTGTTTCATGCCCAATGTACTGAGCTGCAGCTGTCGGGGTATTAAAACACTGAGGGAATCGAGCTACATCACCTCTCTAGACAGACGTATACAGATACAGGCTGTTCTCTGAGTGCAACCAATGGCGATGGCGAAGCAGCAACCAGATAATTGCAAAAAAATCGAATGAAATATGTCGAAATTATCCAGATTATTTTATAAAAACAGGAAAAAACCTCCATTCACTCTTGCAGACTTGAATGAGATTCGTCTCTCGCTGTCCTTCCTGCTACTGCTGACCGCTGCAGCTAATGAACAGAGTGTCCAAGCAACTAGCCTCACCAACACATGGCCCATGAAAGCTTCATCACTTAGTAAGGCCCCCCTGCATGCATGCATACATGTGGCAGCAGGTGGACAAGCGAGCGCACACACACACACACACACACTCACACGTCACATCCTATTAGCATGCATCACCTGTACATGGCACGTGCTGCAGCAATAAAAGAAACGAGTGGGCTCACATGGTAAACTGTAGGAGAAAACAGGAGAGAGAAAGAGGCAGAGAAAGAGAGAGAGGGAGGTGCACATAGACAGACAGAGCCAGCAAGAAAGGGAATATGAGAAGGAGCGAAAGAACAAGGGAAGAGAGAACGACGGAGAATGAGGAGGGGCTGGGAAGGAAACTGCCATGACGTCCGCACGCAGCAGGATCTCCCGTGTCAGCAAATAATTAAAGGAAGGAAGAAAAAAAAACATTTGGGAAGATCAAAGCAACCTGAGGAGAGAGGGAGCAGAGGAGGACAAGTGTTAGGATTAGGGAGGGAAGGAGGCATCTATCCTCTAGCACTGCAAGGCAGAGAGAGAACCACAACCAAGGAGAGGAGGGTACCAGTCCATCCCTAGCATGGAGAGGAACTGAACATTTGGTTGTGGTGCACTGAAAATGACCTAAAAATAGGAAGTATGAAAATAAAGCTCTTGAATTCATAGCAGAACTAGAACTAAATGACTTTCGTGCTGGCATTAAGTTAAAAGGAGTGAAACACTGGTGAAACTAGTTGAGCAGCGAAGAGTTTCAGCGTGATGAACCTGAAGTCAAGCACACAAGGCGGATCTTCCGACACTAAGGCACAAACAAAAATCAAACGGGTAACTGATCTGCAGCATCTGTTTTTCCCTTTAGGTAAGAGTTCAGTGTAAACAAGCCCGTGGGTCCCGTGCATCAGAAGCCCTTGATTAATTCATAAGACGGCTGAGAAGGCTAGAAGCCAAAAAAGGATTTCCCATCATCAGACTGCAGCAAAGCAACACGATATGTTGAGACGTAAAAGTGCTGTTCAGACGCCATGACAGAGCGAATCTGTTATTGATCTAATCCCCCCCCCCCCCCCCCCCCCCCCCCCTTTACCCTTTACTCTTTGATCTGCTAAGTTATCAGGCCTTGGGAGGAGTGTAGCAAGCATCTGTGTGTGTATGTGTGTGTAATACTATACTAAATATATCAGTACTTAGTGAGCGTGAAATAAAAACCTTTAACAAGTTCCCCTGCATACACATTCACGTGTTCAGAGAGTGTGTTGCTGACAGGTAGGCAACACAGCGCAGACAGTCTAGCGCTGCTCTCTGGCATCACCCAGTATTGGAGATGAAGGTGAGAACACCACTGCAGACAGCCAATATCTTGTTACAGCCTCCCTAACGGCTCCCTGGCTCCCTGCCTTCCTATCTGTGTCTCTGCTTTACTTGCTCTGTCTCTCTTCTGGTTCTGGTCAACAGGGGGCGCAAACCAAGGGTGGCAGCTGTGGGGTTAAAATCAATGATATTTGATAGTTGATAGGACTTAAGTAATATACCATCCTTTGTGTATGTCTTTATGTTTTAATTGTGAAATGTGTGAAAACATATTGTAAGAGTAGGTCTCACTTTCTGCCCAAATGTTGGATATCTTATTTTGGAAATAAGCCTAAACGTTATGGTTACTTGACAGAATCTGCAGATGCAAATTTCTTTTTTCTTCTTTCTTTCTTTCTTTCTTTCTCAAATGTCAATGTTACAATTAGTGCTGCGTTGCAATTTATGTTAGCAGTGCATTATCAGTGGAATAGGTGCAGCTCTATGCCGGATATCAAGGCAGTGGTTGAAGCTGTTGTAGTGGATGCCTCTAGAGGTGCAAATACAAATACTGTACTAAGGGAAGAGGAATGCTCTTAAGAAACAACAATACTGGCCATTCATATCAGTGCTCCAACATATAGCATATATATCTGGCCCTCATGTTCACACTCTCACACTGCATGCCTCTACTGAACCCTTTCTTTTCCCTTCAGCTGCATATCTCACTCCCTCTCACACATTAAAGTCTCTCTCTCTCTCTCTCTCTCTCTCTCTCTCTCTCTCCCTCCCTCCAACCATCACACTTCTATCTTGGCAGACAGACTTGCTGAGAAGATTTCAATGTCGAGAAGCGATGCTAGAGAGCCGCCGTGGGGCTTTCAAGTCCGCAGAACTCGTGCACACTTTGAACACACAAAGTCAGAACGTCTATTTTGGGTCACACGAATGTGCAGACAAAGTATTGCTGCTGTCAGGTGAAATCCTTGCAACGTGATGATTTGATGATTTTCAGGTTTATTAGTTGAATCGAAGGATTTCACGGTCCTCTCTTGGGATTCTGACACGCTCTCAAATCCATTGTAAGATTTTGAAAAATGCATGGGTGTCAATCTACAGAAGAAGGCTGTTTCTCCTATTTTAAGTTATAAGGCATAAGAAACATCATAAGACATCTGCATGCATATAATCTATTTGACAGAAGAGTGTTTCCATTCTCAGCTGCCATTATCTTTCTGGATTACTCACCGGGTCTCCAGAGACTGCACTGGGTCGTGGGCAGAATCAGCTTATTATCAATGTCCTTCAATTGTCGCTCATGTATTTGTTACATATTGCAAGGCATGGTCAACCGGCTGAACCGATCTTTCTAAAAACGCATTCAAAAAATCTGGGGCAATGTGAGCTGTACATATTTTTTTCCTTGTTTGTGTGACACCGGTAGTATGTTAGCTTTGTGCTAGGTATGCTACCCCAAACAGACGCAGCGAGAGGATAGCAAATTCTGCGAAGGCCGCATCTCGCATGGTGAACAGGTCTCCTCGGGCGGTGTGGATACAGATACCGCTACACTGAGAGACGCTGAGCTGAATCACAGATGAGAGGCCCGGTTTGCGAGCACATTATCCTTACACCCACAGAGGCTTAGCTGTGATTATTGGAGCAGCTCTGCAGGACACACACACATGCATGCACGCACATGCACGCACATGCACATGCACGCACACGCACGCACATGTAGACAGATTAGCAACACACATCTGTGCCTACACATATACGTACATACGAGTTCTTGTGTCTATATCCGGCTATACAATTCATCTTCAGCTTTTTAAAACCTATAAAAGGATAATAATACTGAAGATGATTAAACAGCTTGTAAGTAATAGCAGGCATTGACAAAAATCAGACACACTGACAGACACACGTGAAAGCAAAGGCCCACTGTCATAATAACGGTGCTTTTCTATCCATGTCTACAGGCCTTGTAAGCTACTTGAGGTGTGACAAAGGCTTAGTCAGTCTGGTGTCGGTTAGTATTGATATACTATTGTTAAAGTATTGTCTCCACCTGACAATATGTGATGCAGCCATAGAAAGTGGAGAGACAGCGACATAAACAAAAGATGGCAGCAGTAGAATTTGATGACACTGTCACGAAAATGAGCATTGTTTGATGCATGGACAGCGCAAACTGTAATACTCACTCGTTAAATCATAACGTTTCAAATCCAATTGCCATGGTAACACATCAGCTTCTGTGTCTCCGGTGCTGTACATCTTTAATGTACCCTGGCCACATGACCATTCAAGAAAGTCTGATAGAAAGTCCCCCATGCTAATGTTGCCTGGCAACACAATTCCAGACAGTGAAAAAAGACGCTTGGCTGATATTGCTTCGTAACAATATTGGTTCGAGGAAGTAACAGCTGGATGACAGGAGGTTCATTTCAACCCTCTTTTAAATCCAGGGCTGTGCTGGCAGAGGTGCAGGTCAGAGAGCAACAGAAGGACAACGACAGGAGGCTTATCGACTCAAAGATGGCGCAGGAGGAAGTAAAGCTCCGAAAATCAATATACCCCACAGCACAGTATAATCTCTGCCTCACCTTGACTCTACCTTTCTTTACTCACCTATTCCTTTTCATTGTGCTTTCAGTCACTTTAAAGGCACTGATATATAGGGCAACTGTGATTGACAACTGTGCCCAAGGCGTTGCCTCAATATCGTTGCTTTACTTCACATGGGAACATCTAGTTGCCAGGGAACATGAGTAGGTTTCTGACACAGTGTCTGACTTTGTAGCCTGTTGCTGGAAGTGTTTCCCATCTGCATTGCCCAAAAAATACTGAACGTATACCTACCACCTGTCATCACTCATTTTCACTGCATCCCCACCTCGCTCTCCACACAGCTCTGCATTCTGTCACTGGGTCCCTTCATAAATCTCTCTCTCTCTCTCTGTCTCTCTCGCTCTCTCTCTCTCTCTCCAGCTCCATAGACTCCCATTGGCTGCCAGTGACATCACCTGGGGCAAAGTGTCGAGTCAGACTCCTCTACGCTCTTTCTCAGGCAGCTGTTGCCCCCTTGTGTCCACGCACTCAACCACACCCAGACCCCTTTCAGATCTTAAGCATTAGAAGAAGCGAGGTTGAAAAGCACCGACCCCAGATCAGTGTGGATGGATGACTTCACCCTACTCTCATCTCAGCCATCTGATCCCAAACAGGAAGCTCGGATGTGCAGACAGTAAATTGGCTCATGTTCGTCTGGCTGTACACAGACCATTAGAGCGAATTAGACTGTAAGCCTTCCTAGGTTGAGCTGATAATTAATACTAACAGGATGATGCTCAGTCTCCTCCTCTGGCGCTAATGGTCCCTCATGGTGTAAACCACCCTCTGGTGTTCTCAGGTTATCACCACCACCTCCTGCATCGTCACAGTCTGTTGTTTTTGCTTGTTTGTTTAATCTTGTTCAAAGTATGCGGGACATTATGTGGTAAAATCCAAACCTGTATTTGTGTACCCAGTGGAGTGTGACAGGAAACACGAGGTTGAGCGTGACCAGTTCAGATTCAAAGAGTTAGACTAGATTAGTACACCAAAGATGGTCAGTTATTGTTAATAGTGTTGGAGAGTTAAATATGTTTTTCTTTACAATTTAACATCCTGAAGCATACATTTCAAGACTTCGCCATCAAAGTAACACACACATTTAGTGTAGCCTACCTTGCGGCTGGTGTAGTGGGCGTGCTTGGCCAGCTTGCCGTTGAGTCCCTGTAGGAAAACCTCATCAGTGACTTTGCCCACATTCATGCAGGCTTCGTCCAGCACAGAGAAGATGCCCTTATGCTGCTGCTCCACCAAGTCCACAATGATCTGGTTGTTGAAGTAGTCAATCTGGTGATATAGAAAAAAGCAAAATTAGGATGACGCTTGTATATATATATATATATATATATATATAGGACAAGCATGGATAAGAGGATCTTAAATGAAACAAGAGTGCATTCCTTCAAAATGTCTACTTGCACCCAAGGATGGAGCAAGAAATGGTCCTTATTATTTCCCACCCATGTAGTCAAGAAAGTAAACAAAGTAGAACCAGAAGTTTCCTCCGTACATGTTTCCAGGGGATGCCTTCTCTCTGGTACTCTTCCTGTTCCTGCTTTAGCACCAGCTGGATGAACAGCTGCTGCAGCTTTTCATTACAGTAGTTGATACAGAACTGCTCAAAGCTACAGAGTAGAAACGGGAAAGACAAAATGTGTGTTAATGGAATGCGACCGAATGCATTTAGATTTTCATTAAAATGAAACGACAAAACGGCAATTAGGGAGACAAGAGGGAATGTGTGAATAGATGCGTGTACTGAATAAAAGATATGACATAAAAATACATATTTGTCGTACTGTTGTTCATACTGCTACTACTCTAGATCGGACATACATCCAAAACCACCAGAGGGCATTGCATAGAAACCAAGGTTAGCAGTAGAAGTCCCAACCTGTTGTTCTGGAAAATCTCAAAGCCATAGATGTCCAGCACCCCGATGACGGTGTTCTTCCCGTGGACTCTGGCATCGTAGTTTTTCACCTCGATGATGTCATTGATGCGGCCCACGATCCAGCAGAACAGACGCTCATACATGGCCTGAGGATGACAAGATATCCACCACTTGAAAAAAAAAAAAATAAAACTGGAAAATGATGGCCGACATGAAAGTAAAATAAGATAAGATGGCATGGCAGTTTTCTTAAAATGTCTGCTACCAAAAAATATAGTACCATACTGTATAATCAAACCAGGTCAGTACTGTTGAAATAGGAAGGTTCACTTCATTGGAGACCTGGAGTAGATGGAAGCTCTGCATCAATAATGTGGGATTAATGTGTTGGGAATGTACTGATTTTGCAAAGAAACATTACCAAACTGCACACACATCCATTTCATAACAGGATGGTATCAGTTTAGCCTCTAAGCAGGGACCACTGGCCAGCTACTGAGGCGTCACACAGCAGTAGTGTAGCGAACGAACAATTAACCGATACAGATTGGGTAGCAGAGAGTGAGTCAGATGGTTGTGCGCAACTACAGAGCTGGTCTTGAAACCGTCTGCCTACACACGTTGCGTCCCGCATCGTCTTCTGCATTAGTCTGGAAACATAAACAATGTGACTCATGCTTGTGTGAATCACAGTACATATACCACCGAGCACACCGAGCAGAACGTCACAACATGGAGCCCTCTGGCTGTCAGTGGCCCCGCTGCATTGAAAGCATTGCAGAAAACTAAACGGGATTCATTTATTCCCCAATACCAGCTTTTGTAACGGGTGGATTTTCTCGGTTGAATGAGGGGAATGAAGAACATGAACACTAAATCAAATACATAAACAAGCAACAATAACCTTGGCAAGGGCGTCCCGTCCGTAGCTGGCCTCCTGCGCTGTGTGTTGCTTGTCGATGACGTCTCTCCCCGTGGCCACGGTGCGGTACAGCAAGGCCTTCTCCACGTTCTCGTCCTTGGTGGACAGCAGGTCCCCGATCACGGACACCACCTTGGAGTTCTCTATCAAGATCACGTCACCGTCCACCCCAAATGTCAGGTTCCCCTGGGAGAAAGGCCAGAGAGGACGTGTCAGAGCACGCTGAAGGATTGTTTTCTTCTGTTTTGTGGGGCGTTTATGCGTTGGATAGCACGCAGCAAAGACAGGGAAGGCGGGAACACAGGCAAGGACACGGATCAACTTTGACACTATGGCACTGTGGCAGACTGGGGGGTGTGGTTGGGCAGTTGGCTGGTGGCGGGGGGCGGAGTCGGGCCGGCAGGCAGGTTCGCCCTGCCCCGACACCGGCTGCACCCCATCAGGTCTGAGTGGGGCCTAATATATATGTGTGTGTGTGTCTGTATGTGGGTCAACAGTGAGCGGGACCACATGAAGGGATCCCGCAGCGAGGAGCCCGAGAACAGGCGGATCGGGAGAGCGAGCGAGGACGAGAGAGCCCGGGCCGCGATATTGTTTGGACGTTTCGTTTCTGTTTCCCTTTATAATAAACGGCGCTGCCGCGCCTCACCTGCACCAGTCTCCGCCTCTGCCTACTCCCGGGGTAGCATCTTGGCTACAGGCACTATTTCAGTCCTTGTATAGAGGAAAGAAAAAAAGAAAAAGGTTGAATGTTGAATGTTGTTGTTATCGGGTATTACCAGATGTAGGATGGTGGCCAGGATCTTGTAAGCGGTCTGAATCTCATCCCCTGTGAAACCGATAACCTTCATGGCATCGGCCACGGCTTTGAAATCGGCACCATCATTAATGGAAGACTAGAGAGAAAGAGAGAGAGAGAGAGAGAGAGAGAGAATAACAAAAGTTACTGAATTAAAAGAATGGAAGTTGACTAGATTAATCATAATAATCAATTTCCTGCAAAACCTATCAACTTTATATGAACAATATATTTCCAATGGTTTTAATTTGTCCCCAAATCACTGCCCCATTGTACTGCATGTGATGTCCTGTTGTGCTTGTACCATATACAGTAAGTATGAACTGTAAGTCAATATACCAATTTCATCGAGACAAATTCCCATACATTTACTGTACTTGTCAATTAAAGTGCTTCTCATTTTTAAACACACTTTCATTCTCCTTTTCTTTTCCAATTCATCCAGCTGGAACATCAAATTCCCGGAGTTTATTAAATAACTGAACAGAGGAAGCCTGCCTATAAAAATGGGAGCCGCTGTGGCGCACCGTGTACAAACCGCCAGTTCAGCTGTTTGGTTGTATTGTGTTCCATGACGTCAGGTTGTTTGTTGCTGTAAAGTGGTTTGGTTCCTACTCATTAAGCTCCCATGCAGAGGCAGCAGCCCACAGCAGCAGATGCCTTGATGTGACGGGGGGGGGGGTGGGTGTAGCGGCTGCGATTAAAACGTCTCCCTTCTTACGTAACTCAAAGATGGTGCTCTTTGATGTTTTCAGTCTGCTGATATTTTTGTACCGTTGTACCACACTTGCCCCAATTAATATGTGATATGTGTGATGTGACTGGCAGCAGAGAGCAGCCAGTTGTAAACTCTGGTGAGGAGAGTATTAAACAGCCACACATCTGTGAGGCATGTGTTTGATTGTATCTGCAAACAAAGTTAATGTCACACTGACACTCTTTGACTTTTCATGCTCTGCCATTACAATAAACAATTGCACCATGTTTGTGAATGAAGTGGAACTGTGTGTTGTAGACTACCTTGACCTGGCCTCCAACTTTGATGTAGTTGAAGGCTGTTGGGTCCTTCTGGATGTGAAGAGAGCGTAACAGGGACTCGGGGCCTCCTCTGAGCAGCTGGTGGAGGACCAACCACATACACACGTTACTTTTTGCTTTATTAGTTAGGCGCTTACACAATACACACTATACTTTACATGTGTCAAACTTTACAATGGAATAAGGGACAAATTGCATCACATGTACTGTATATACTGTAGCCTGTTTCACCAGCATGTCCCCACGTTACCAATTTGACATCATTGTAACATTTAAGACCACTCTGCTCTTAAGAGTGAACCATCTAATATTGTGGCATTATGTTTCAACCCACTACACTCCTCCTACATGTAGGAGCAAATAGTCTGTTGATGACTCAAAAAGACTGATTCATATTCCTACTGGCAAGTTCAGTCTGGGGGTGTTTGCACACTTAACCTACAAAACACATGGAGTCATGCACATACACACACACACACCACACAGGTCCAAATATATGCACACCCACAGACACTCACCTGGTAGAATGAGTGAAAACTCCTCTCCCCTTCCTGTTGGAAGATTACCCTGGACTGAAAAAGACAACGGTTTGAGTCAGAATTGGAATTGAAATTACACACACACACTAATGTACAGTATCAATTAGCATCTGTCTAATGAGGGGTGAGGGAGACGGCACCCGCACGGCCAGCCATGCTTCATGGGAATTATCAGCACAGATGAAACACATCTTCAGTCAGATTGCTTGGCTGCAAATACCCATTGTATAATACAAATGAATGTGAAAATGAAATTGCCCTCTAGCTACAATACATTTAGAATAGAACAATGTTTCTTGTACTAAAGGAGTGAAACAAGCTTCTGTCTGGATCTTGTGCTCTTCTGTCTGTACTCTATCGGGTTGCTGTCTCTTCACCTCAGAAGCCAGCTAGTTCAGTCTGACGCCCCCTACCTTCTCCAGCAGGTAGTTGTTGATGTGGCCCCCGATGGGGTCTCCCTTGAAGTCAAAATTGATGTCCATGTACTTGCCAAAGCGGCTGGAGTTGTCGTTGCGGTTGGTCTTGGCATTCCCAAAGGCCTCGAGGACACAGTTGGATTTCAGCAGCATGTTTTTCACCCTGTGGGAAGGCAGGATGGCATTAGGGGCAAATCGGCTAACCAGTGGTGGGGTTAAGACCCCCATCTATGGATCCACATGTACGTGTACGGGGCTAAGATACAACTCTGTTACTACAAGTCTCTAATGTTTCCCTTGCTTCATGTCCCTCTCATCTTTCTTGCGGCCTTGGTAGTTTAAATAAAAAATGTAAAATGACTGAAGGCTGCAAGGTTGCTTGTTCATTATATTTCCCCTTTGAGGATCATCATTTCATAAATGTAATAAAGAAATAAATCAAGTCTGTGGATACAAAATACAATGTACAAAGTACAAAAAGTACAAATACAAATCCTCTCCAGACGGTTACACAGTTAGATTACAGCAACATGTTTTGCTGTGAACTGTGGGTGCTAACAGATCCCCTGACACCCATTAACAGAGATTAAGGAACTAGCTCAGCTGATACCTTGCCCACACCGATAACCAACAAAATATACTGTAAACTGACAGGGCTGGTCTTTATGAGTCTCCACTGCTGGGATTAGTATCGACAGTGTTTCATCATTCAAGACATATTTTTATAGGTCCCTGTGAATGTCCTTATAACTGTAGTAAACCAGGTTATTGGTTTATTTCAGAACGGAAAATTGGCATGATCCTTTCTATGCAGAGTATGTTTTATGACTTTAGGCCAATGATACCATTCATTACTTTATTATCTAATCTCAAAAGTCCAATCCTCCTTAATGTGGCACCTTAAGCTGCATTGAAATTGGGGCAAAAAATGGTAGGTGGGAGACAGCGGACCGAATAGTTTTCCCTTTTATAAAAATAAGGCAGTAAAATCTGATCCTGCTAAGGTTCACTGCAATAGCAGAAAGAGCTATTTGCCATTCTGCACTACAGCTTTTCAAACTGAATATAGAGCCTTGCAGCAATTGTAAATGTAATAAAATGTTTCTTTTAATGGGCTGTAAATACAATAAAGGGTCAATTTCAATTTGGGTCACACATGAAATATTGAGTCTCTTTTCCCGGGAGCCCCTATGAAAACTTGCAGATGAGGGCTTCAACACCCAACAGTAGCAGTAAGCAGTAATGGAGTGTATTCCTGTGGTAGTGCATTACTTATGGTCAAATGTACCGTCAGCAGTTTGTACTTACCATAATTTAATGTGTAAAGTTAACTGTTTCCTTACAACACTCTGCCTCCATCTCTGCCCTACATTCTGCTTACACCAAAGCCATTTTCTCGCTATCTTCAGATAGCACAAGTCATTCTCATTCAATATTTATTTAAATCACACTCATACTCTTAAGTAAGCGAAACTCCTGAAATAGAAACATGCTTTGATAATACGGTGCAATTTCTGCTCTATCAAACAAGAACACACCCAGCCAGTTAGCAGAAATACTGACTAAAGGCTGGTTGAGCAAATATCTGAGTATGATCTAGGGCAGAGTTCCTCAAATCCGGGCCTCTGGGTCCAGAGTGCTGCTGGTTTTCTCTCCTAACAGGAAGTTAACTGCATTCACCTGGCATCCCAGGTCTTAATCAATCTTTGATTAGACAGCTAGAATGGAAACTACCTGACAGAGTAGAAAACCAGCAGTACTCTGGACCCCGAGGCCCGGATTTGAGGACCACTGATCTAGGGGCTGTTGTCTACTGGCAGTATTAGTTCATGGACTATAGCAATGGGTTACTTTTAACCAGCCATGATAAGATACTAACAGTGACCACTAAAGAATGAGTCATCTAAACCTTGAGGGCCTTTTATTGTGAGTTTTATGAGCTTGGGTCTCAGGACAGGACATTTCTGATTTGGAAGAGTGAAAAATGTTGAGCTTCTATGTTGTATTTTTGTGAGTATCTTATCAAGATCATGCACACAGAAAACCCTTCACCATCTATTCCTTTAGTCACCAGACCCAACCTACCCCCTCCTCTACAGTGTGTACAGATTCTGCAGCGTGCTCATGTGAAACTAATGGTGATTAATGATAAGAGCAGCTCACCTTTCCACCTCAGCCCTCTGATTAGGGTTGGTGATAGCAGCAATGTATTGCATTATGTACTTGCTGGCTTCAGTTTTTCCTGCTCCACTTTCCCCTGCAACAAAAGCACAGTGTAAGGAGCGTTTAAAAATAACAACAAATACGTCAGGAGTCTAGGGGCTGTTCACTTGTCTGGCATATTAAAACACACAAACCTAGTTAAAATATAATACATATAAATACTTGAACATGTTTCAAATACTGTCAAAAGTGTAAGGATAGAGACAATGAGGTAAAGTTGGTATTTTCATACGTTAGTCAACATTTTAAAACAGTTTAATGAGAGTCAACAGTCAACAGAGACCCGAGATCAAAGCCTGATTGGCTGTTCTGCCTATTATTAATTTGATTTGAAATCCAAACTGGGTCAACACCAACATACTTGAATGTACCAATATTTACCTTTTGACTGAATTTGTTTGCTAAGATATGGATTTATGACATTGTCATCAGAGAGGCTCAGTTCCCCCTCTGACCACTGAGTGGTGCTTCATCAGCTGCATAGTTTCTCCATGCTGTCACACAGCTTGTGACCGCTTCTTATTTTCAACTGAATAGGGGTTATATTCATTTCCCCCAAATTACAAATCTCACATCACTCCAGACAGAAAACATCTGGGACTGAATGAAACACTGAAATAACATGACGACAGGACATTTTCATTCAAGCAAAAAAAAAAAAAAAGAAAAAAAAAAAAAGGTGCTCAGACAAAATATGAGCACAGACTAAACTTGTGGTCACATATAAATGATACGTCAAACAAAACATCGGTGGGCTATCTTTGTCTGGCCCATGCAGGGGGGCTTCCCGTGTTACCTGAGATGACGATGCAGGTGTCTTTGTTCCTCCTCTTCATGGCTTTGTAGGCAGCGTCAGCGATGGCAAACAGGTGGGGGGGCCTCTCGTACAGCTCGCGGCCCTTGTACTGCTCTATGGTGTCGCGGCCGTAGATGTTCATGGCACGGTAAGGGTTGACAGATACCACCACCTCTCCGATGTAGGAGTAGATCCTCCCTTTCTCAAACCTGAAGACATATGAATGAAACTGAGTCAAACTGAGTTATGTTATCAAGATAAATTAGACAGACAAACAAAAAAAAGTCTGGGCCTCAATCTGTGTTATTTATCACTCAAATACTGACGTCGTCTTTACAACATTTGGAAGCTTTTGGTAATTCGGTTTAACTACAGGTGTGTGTGTGTGCCCGGATGTAAAAGCAATATTCTAGAGGTCATTCAGGCATACTCGACATGCAGGAAATGCTAAATGGTAATTTACCTGCTTTACAAGCTTAAAGTAAATATTAACCAGTATAAAATGTTCATTTGAACTCTCAGGAAAATGGTAAGATATACTTTATAGATATACTTTATTAATCCCAAGCTGGGAAATTGCAGTGCAGCAGCAGCATTACACACAGAGACAATAACAACAACACAATGAATAAAAAAAAGAACAACCTAGACATTAAAAGGGCAATATAGAATGGCATCTTTTGATAATGAAGGAATCAGCTTTTCATTTTCATTTCACAGTTTCAGCTTAATTCCCATAATGTAAATATGGGAATTGATGACATCTAATCCACATCGGCCATCTGTCCAGAGTCGTGTGTGTGTGTGTGTGTGTGTGTGTGTGTGTGTGTGTGTGTGTGTGTTCCCAAGAAGGTATCAGTAACATGTAGTAGTACTACCAGGCACGTGTCTGTGTTTCTGCCACAGTACTATAGAAGCCTTTTAACCGGACCCACAACGATTCGCTCTCCCATCCTCTTGTTCTCTGTCACACACACACACACACTCCGTCTCACACACACACTGTCTCTCTTGCTTTCTCTCCCACACTTTATCTCTCTGTCTCGCTTTCTTTCTCACACTTTGCCTTCCACTCTCTCTCTTTCTCTTTCTCTCTCTCTCACACACACACACACACACACACACATACACAAACATGCACTCTTTCTCTCTCTCTCTCTCTCTGTCTCTCTCTGTCTCTCTCCCTCTCCCCCAGCCTTACTTCCTTCCTCCCCATAGAGGACCAGGTTCCCCGTTTCTCTTCACAGAAGAATGGTCTCTTTCTTCACAGCTGCCAAACCTCTGCCGCTGCCCAGCAAACCTGACTAAAGGAATATTATTCCAAAAAGGTTTTCAATAGGCCTTTGTGAATGATTTGTGATCGGGCGTTTGGGTTGTTGCATCTGGCAAGTGAACAGTCACAAAAATAGAAGCATCACTTACAAGATAAGCTCAATCAAGCACTTGTATTCATTCAAATATCTGACACATACTGAGCTATGATTTTTTTTTTGCCCAGGACGGGCCCCTGACCTCCTAGAGGCCCTATGCACCAAAGCTGAGTGTAGATGACAGTAACACAATCAGCAAAGATAGGAAGGACATCTACACACACGTCAGTGAGAGGTTTATAGGTGCTGACTCGCTGGTAAAGTCCTCTATGCTCCAGTTGATGCAATGAAAATAAACCATGTGTCAACAAACACAGGGTCTTACTCAGGGCTGGGAAGACGCTACCAAAACATCGAGGATTAAGCGGTTGACAGCTGACCGTGAAAACACTGTTATCTCATTCTAGGTTATCGCTGTGTCCTGAAAACCTTGACTTGTTAATGTGGGTCTTGGCCTTTCTATCTTTCTAATCTCCTCTAATCTGTGAAATGATCTCTCTGAGGAGATCTGGATAGATTGAGTTCACACTGGTGATAAAAACATTTTTGAAAATACCGAGATAATGGTAAAATATACAGAAAAACTGAGCCATTAGATTAGAGGTAAAGAGAGGTACTGGGAGAGAGAGAGAGAGAGAGAGAGAGAGAGAGAGAGAGAGAGAGAGAGAGAGAGAGAGAGAGAGAGAGAGAGAGAGAGAGAGAGAGAGAGAGAGAGAGAGAGAGAGAGAGAGAGAGAGAGAGAATAAGAATGGGAGGGAGGATGTGAGTGAATGAGTGAACAATGGAGTTAGATACACGATAGTTACAACAACACTATACAACAAGCTATTTGGACACTGTCACTAGAAACAACACATCTCTACCACAACTGCTAATGCTATCTAGTCAACAGAACAACACATGCAATTAGCTCATCTTGGGTGACACACAGACGTGGTGCTCGTGTGCCCTAGACAGGGTGGGGTACTAATCACCGGAGCAATTGTTTTGGTAGGGCAGGCAGGCATTTTGGCAAGCTTGGTTGTAAAATAATGCTAAATTCTCCTCATGGGTAGAAATTACACTAGCCTGATATCTGGTGGCTGGTGTTTGTTAGTGCAGACAGTAGAAAACCATCCTTACTAGCCTTAGCTTACATAGCAACTAAAGAAGAAGGATTAAGATAGCAGCCAAATACCCTCCCCAGACCCACTCAGTCAACATGTTTAATCAGGTTGAATACCTGAAAGTAAAGCCAACATGAAGTGATGACCATGCAAAAGATAACAATATTGTATGAACCATCTGTCATGTTGTGCAACCCTTACAAGCTAATGCTAATTGCTTTTGCATGGAGTGAGCAGGCACGCTGGCATCACTTCTGAGCGGTGGTGGCACTGGTAGGCTGGCATGCTGGCTCTGCACCCTCTTAACCCTGCCAGAGAAAGAAGCATTGTGCCCTCCCTCCCCTCCCGGTCAGGAGGCTGCTGTGTGCCCGCTCCATTGTTCAGATGTCAATTGGGGGTCTTTGTCTGAGCCTGGCACTTCTTCTCCCCCCTACATGGATCGGCACAGCGAGCCGGCCACTTCACGCACATGTACAATGGCTTCCGGAGGAATGTCAACAATGCTTTACAAGATGGGAGGGGTGTATCTGTCCCTGAGATCTCAGCTGAGTATGCATGGAGAGAGGGGGGGGTGAGATCTGCCATCTGACACCACAAGATGTCAGAATAATAGTTGGAAGAAGTGAAGACAGCATTTTACATATTAGGCATTAAGCTGATGCTCTTATCAGGAGTGACTTAGGTAGGTTCAGTGTGTTATTTATGGGATCATCTTTGTAATAACTAACCAACCCTGCCACCAACAGAAGGTAGCAATTTAGCAGGCTGGTTAGGAAGGCTACTTTGTCGTTGAAGGTTTGCGGTTTCAATCCCTCCAACAGACAGTGCCCAATACTGCTCTAGTTCCCCTGAGCGAGGACACCTATCATCCATGTATAGGCACAGTTCTGGCTTCTGGCTACAGTCTGTTCTGATTCCCTGGTTGTCTGTGAAAATAGCTGTCACCTTGGTATTCCTGTTTCCACAGTTCGCAATGTTATTAAGAAGTTTGCTGCTCATGGAATTGTTAAGGATCTCCCAGGATGTGATGGTTAGAGGAAAATTGATCTCAGATGTTGGAGGTCACGGAAGCCCCCCCTGCCAAAAGAGAAACACATGAAGGCCCAATTGATCTTTGCCAAGACCCACTTCCTAAATCCTTCTGGGAAAATCTTCTGTGCGTTTTGTTTACAGACAACAAAATGAAGCTTTTAAAGAAAAGAACACCCTACCTACAGTCAAATATGGTGGAAGGTCCCATAATGCTGTGGGGCTGCTTTGTTGCTTCGGGTACTTGACGTCTTGAACATGTGAAATCAGAAAATTACCAAGGCATTGGGTGGGTGTCAATCGAAGGTCACGGATCCTCCAGCTGCACAATGACCCAAAACATATCCAAAAGCACCCAGGAATGGTTCAAGAGAAAATGTTGGGAGTGGCCAGCGATGAATCCTGATCTCAATTCCATTGAAAACCTATGGCAAGACCTGAAATGTGCAATTGGTCAAAGGAATCCCTCAGAAGGTGCAGGAAGCTTATTGATGGTTACAAGAAACGTTTGGAAGCAGTCTTCATTGCCAAAGGCTGTACACCTAACTATTTGAAAAGGGTGCCAATAATCATGGCCATAGCCACTTTTCAATTTGAATATTGTTTGATTATGTGGTGTTAAATAAAACAGATGAATGTGTGAAAACCGAAAGTCGTTTCAATTTCCAATTATTTCAGAAGATATTGTACATATTGTGCGGGCGCCAAGAATCTGGGCCAACACTAGCCAATATCATTCAAATACAATAGAATAGCTAACAATATGCCATCTATCATCTCACATTTTTCCATTTCCTGTCCCTCTCTACTGTATACTGTTTGATGAAGCTGACATTCTGTTAAATCTAATTTCCCTGATATTTGAACAGCCTTGAAATGTCAACAGGTCAAAACAGGTCATTCATGCAGTCATATAGTAGCGATGAATAACCCACTGTGCCTGTCAGTATGATGGTCAGGTAACACACTCCTGAGTAAGATAATGGGTAAAGATTTATTTCCACCAGAGGAATGAGTATGACTTAACTCCATTACAGAGATATCACTTAGCTGCTAGATGAGCTGAATCAGTGGGTCCTGTTTTCAGATTGTAGAAATGTATTAGATTCAATGTATTGAACAGTGAACCAGTTCAGAGATCCAGATCCAGACAGAACTATTTTTTCAATACTAGGTCAGGGGGATATTTATGTAAATATTAAATTTTTATATTTCCCCACTGAATAACACCATAAATGGTATGATACAAGCAGTACCAAAATACTAAAGGCTGCACAAAGAAATTGTACATCCAAACCATCAAACATCATGGTGACTCTTTGTGAAGCCACAGTTTAGAACAATACAGACTGCGTCTAAACAGTGAAAGGTCCAGAGGTGCCTTGGTCTTTTCCCAACCCCTGGGTTTATAAATAGGACCTATGATTCATGTCCATTTCCATCATCTCTGTGGGAAATGGGTTCAAATAAACTGAAGAGAAGAGAAGAGAAGAGAAGAGAAGAGAAGAGAAGAGAAGAGAAGAGAAGAGAAGAGAAGAGAAGAGAAGAGAAGAGAAGAGGAAGCATGTCAATGATACACTGGCTTGGCTCTTCCATCTGCTCCACTCTCATCTAGGAGGATTTGAACGACAGACAGAAAGGAGATTAAAGAGCCTTGTGGGCCATAATATCAGTCTCTCAGCAACGCTATTTATAGGTGCAGGGACTCCAACACGATATCAGACCAGGTACCAACTCAGTTTTTTTTAATTTCTTGATGACACAGTGGTCGTGCTTTGTTGTGTCTTTTTCCCTTGGATTTTCTATTGGTGAAGTTTGAGTTTCTGTAGGTGGCGCTCTTTTCTTTGTCTCAGTCATGGTGGCTATCGCTGCTCATGCTACCCAGCTCTTCTTCTATCTAGTCTAAACAAACCGCTGTTGCTGCTGCTGGAAACGCCTCACTCCCTCTGTGCGCCAGAGGCTTTTTCCTGGGAAAGACCCACCCGACACCAGGTATTCAGAACAGCAAATGTAAAAGCTTTCATGAACTGGCTAATGATAGTAAAAGTGTGCTAGTAAAGCTGGAAGGGAGGGTTTATGGTACATGAGAAAGTAGGTAGTAGATTTATTAGCACAACTCCCTATACCTCGCCTTCTTCTTTCCTTCCCTTTACTTTACTCTCTGCTCAGCTGTGAGGGGAAATGTGTCTAACTGGTCTGACCCACAGCCTTGATCTCATTCCAGCAGGATCCCTCCCTGGGGTTAAAAAAAAAGAGAGAGAGAGAGAGAGAGAGAGAGAGAAATACAGAGAAGTGAGAGAGACTTGAGAGCAAAGAGAGAGACAAGGGAGGTGGTGTAAATCAACACAAAGTGAAAGACATGGAGGGCGAGACAGCATAATTGCAAATTGCAAGATCACTGATGAGTCACTTTAATTCCTGCACCTTTCACCTTAAAACACACACACACACACACACACACACACACACACACACACAGTGTAAAGTGGTCAAGAAGTGACTTCATCACTCCACTGTCAGCATTTCAAAGGGTCGTGCTCTACAAACACAGAAGAGAAGAGTTACGTCTGAGTTACACCACTGACCAATGTTTTGTCCCTTTGTCTACCAAGTGACTTTGTCTGCACCAAATATACCAATATCCCATATACCAGAGGAACCCCACCGCCACACACACACACACACACACTGATACACTAACGTATTTATACCCATACGCACACACCCACACACAGACACACTCCCTTCAGATGTGAATTACAGAGCGAAGCGAAGCACAACCGCTGTCTCCAATCTTGTTTGGGTGGGTCTTTTTATGGTCATTTTGTCAGTGGTTAACTAGGGAGGGGAGCGAGCAATTTATGACATTTTCTCACCAAACCAAAAAAAAAAAAAAAGACTTCAGAAAAGAATGGAGAAGCTAATGTGACAATAATATCTTCAGGCTGGTGCAGATTTGTCCTCAAAAGCAAGAATTTGGAGGGTACAGAGATCCTTCCAAACCTGGATAAACATGTATGGTTAGGTCAATGATGTCATACTGTAATACTGTAAAAAAAAACAACTTCTTGTTGGGTAGAAAGATTGTTTTTTATCAGTGCTGAAGGGATCGGACACACAGGAGCATGCCCCATACGTGGCCAACACGTGCAGGGCAGCCTCATTGTCATCATCATCTGTGGGGGGGGGGGGGGGAGGATAATCTGTGGCTGTTCCACTTTTATCCCTGAGGCTGAGTTTATTACCAGCACTGCTCTTGTTTAGAGTGATAGCAGTATGATGGCTGCATGATAGGCACCTTCCTGTCTCATTCATCTCGTCTACAGCAGCACTGCGACGGCTGCCGGAGTCTATTCTTTCTCAGATGTTGTGCGGCAGAACTCATGACAGATTTAGCACGTAAATGTTGCACGGTATCTGCTGCCTGTCTTTTGAATAACCAGTGGCCAGATGCTTCCTTGTGACAGCTGAAAACAGAAACAGAATTTGAATACATCCCTGGGAACAAGAGCACAGCAGGTATTCGCTGTTGTGCGCTGGGCACGCAGAACAAATGAGACGTCTCTGATAACTATCACACAGGCTCAAGCCTGGCTCATGCCATGCTGTCACAATTACTTGACTGTACTGTCTGGAGAATAATCTTTAAAAGGTTAAAAGAGGTCGTGGTTACAGACAGCAAATAAACAACAGACAGCTCCAATATATAGGATTAGGCTACAATGCTGAGTGATGACAGCTCTGAATTGGCCCAGAGGAAACCAGCAGCAGTGACCTGGGATCAGCGATAATTCAACCTTGAACACGTCATTCACCGTGGCCTGACAGGCAAAACTTAAATTATGCCTACTGATGGTTGATAGATACCTCAGGAAGGTAAACAAATACCTATTTATACGGATTAACTTGCACTATGGGTACGTCGGTGTGTATTGTATAATGCATTTGTCTTTTTATCAATTATCTATGACATATTGCCCTCAGTAGACATTAAACATCAATTTCACATCACCCTAGGACCCTGTCTAAAACATGTCAGTAGTCATTTCATTTGGGGACCCACCAGAAATTGCCCCTAACACACAGTCAACAATAGACACTCTACTCTACCTTACTCCCCTCTATTCTACTGTACTCTCTTACACACAGTGTGACACAAGCCTCCTTCACAGTCTGCGGCTGTCAGACATCTGGGCTCTGCATTAGGGGATTTTCCGCTGCTTTGTAAAGCCTGCTTAGCGCTAAACAGCAGCTCCCAGCCTGTCTGTAGGAGACGCGGCCCATCAACACTTAACACTACTGCCACCCAACCCTTGGCTTACAGACAAATCAATCTTCTACCAAAAGGCAGTAGAGCTGGTTTCCCTGCTGCTGGAGCACAGCTGGCCTGCACCGGGGCTGGAGCAGAGACAGATTAGACTTTGCCAAACAGGGTGGTATGTTCACACCTGACTTCTAAAATCATAAATTGTGCGTTTAAAGAGTATCGCTCCAAGATTTTCCCCAGTTTAAAATAAAGGCGAAGCATGCTTAAGTCGTACCGCCTTTAGGGATGGGATGCTCTGTGCTTCTTGAAATACCAAATCATGAATTTCAAGTCAATGTTTTCACAGACAGGTTTGACTTATTCTTCTATTATTCTCTTATTATACAAAGTCTCTGGTTTGAACACACCGACAAAGCCATGTGTTTCCCCCTAATCCACTCTAATGACAGAGGGAGAGTGCAGCAGACTTTCAATCTGTCATCATAATCAGAAGGCAGGAAGACATGAGGATGTGCAGGACATGATAGAGACAAATGTGAACATGGGAAATGAGATAGGAGAAAGCAACAGAAGAGAGAGAGAGAGAGAGAGAGAGAGAGAGAGAGAGAGAGAGAGAGAGACATCAGTGTCTATCTCCTCCTCTACTACTCCTACTACCACATTACACACCTTCCCATTACCGCCCCTCCCTTGCCACAGAGACCAGAGACACCCACACACAAAAGGAGTATTACAATACTTCAGTGGGTGGAGCAACAGTGTGATACACCAAAACACTGCAGTACAGCAGAGATCCTACTCCAGGTCGTCATGCCATGCTTGAACATTGACCTAGCATGCGTTCCTCCCATCCACACTACAGTATGTTCCCATGGGGCTGGCAGGTCTGAATACTCAGGGAAATGGGAGCCAGGTGTAAATACCCTGAAGATATGGTGGCTGACAGTTATTTGTCTGAACTCAGGCTGTTTTATTGTCTGGCTGAGATCACAGCGACCTGCCACCCCCTACCATCTCACACACCCACATACACACACCACAACTCAACCACCCCCAAAACCTGAGTAACTGTAACATGCAGTTCAAGAGCTAGAAGAAAAGACCATTTCACTCGGATTCAATTTCCAAAATTCAATAACGGGGCCTTCTGGTGAAAGAGGGAAGGAGGGAGAGAGGGAAGGAGGGAAGGGTGGGGGGGGGGGGCTGCTGGCCTGATGCACAACCCATTTGCACCTTAACACTGGCCAGCAGTGGCTAATGTAAAGTCACAGTGGGCTCAGCTAATAAATGAGAGGACTGGATGATGGGAGAAAAAAAAAAGGAGAGCCTAAAAAAAAAAACAGAGAGAGAAAAAAAGGAGCGAGGAGGCGATCCAAAGGAACCAGACATTACTCAACGTGCTATTTCAGGAAAGTCCACCGATTTCTATCAGGGCTAAAAGGAGGGCAGGGAAGAGCACAAAGGCGGACAGATGGACCCAGAGGACCAGCGTGAGGACGGGCGGGGACGGGGAAATGTAATCAGGGAAATGAAATGGGATCATTGACTCTAAAGGGCCGAGACTCACTCCCCACTCTCAACACAATGAAAGAGAAAAATATGCTTGTGTTTTTGAAAGGTGGCAGTGAATAATCCAGTACAGTGATAGAGAATAGTGGCGGAGGTGTGTCTGTGTGTGTGTGTGTGTGTGTGTGTGTGTGTGTGTGTGTGTGTGTGTGTGTGTGTGTGTGTGTGTGTGTTTGTGACAGAGGCTGTGAAGTGATGCGAGGGCCTGGCTGTGAAAGTGAGTAAGCCTCTCTCTACCCCCACCGGGCCTCAGGGCACGGCTCCAACAGGTGGACAAAAGAACAATAGAACACAGAGGGAACCGGAGAATGACATCACAGCCTGGTACACACACACACACAGACACACACAGACACACACACACACACACACACACAAGCCATCTGACTCACACGGCATCATTAGGGATTCCCGAACACGCCACACAAGCTGATTCCTGAAAAACTAAACACTCTCCATAATTCAGTAAATGAGGATCAGATAGTAGATTAGAGTGTCGCATGGATGCATCATGTCTCGTGTCTGTAAGTGAGAGACCAGGGCTTGTGGGAGGTTGTGTCTGGAGGTAATGTTGCAGACAGAGGATGTGGCTGCTTGTTAAATCATGAGCCAGACAGCCTTAATGGGAAGCCTAACAAAATCAAACCTCTATCAAGACTGTACCGATGGCATAGTTGGAAATTATTCTACCCGTGGGCCAGTATTTTTCAGCGTACGTTACTGCAAGATTATACTTCCTAGTGAGAATTTGAATGGAGTCGAATGGAGATTTTATGCTTCAACCTCGCTGAAAAGAGAGAGACACTATTTCAAAGGCCACATCTGACCTCAGACCTCTGCACTGGTGGACCACAAGTTCATTCTTTCTACAAAGTATGTATGATATCTGATGCTGCAACATACTGTACGCACACAAGACACACATTACACAGCATGAATAGAGAAAATAGTAAAGGAGTAATACAGTGGTCAGGTGAAACAAATAAGGTGTGACTACAAGAAACCGAGAGAGAGAAAGAGGCAGACTTTGACGGCGCTGTAAACTGAACGGCCTGCTGCTGACCCCGCCTGCCAACGCAGGCAGTCCACAAATGAGATGTCTGAGAGAGCTGGTGAACTTATTTTAGGGGGAAATAAAGCTCCACAAGCACAGCCCTTGTTTATGTAAGGATGGTAATGTGTTTCAGATTACAGAGGGTTGTATGGAAATTCTTGTGGCGAGACTGGACTTTTTCGGTGCTGGAGAGCAAGAGAGCAGGCCTGCGAGGCGTTCCTCACAAAAAGCCGGCTATGAATCGACCGTTCCAGGGGAGAACTTTTTCTTTTTTTTTTTCATCATTAGGAAGAAATCTCCTGGCAAGGCTGCAGGCTCGTGCCAGGCTGAACCCAACCCCGAGGCACAGGGCGGAGACAGTTTCCTTACATAAGGAGAGTTTTAGGCTACTACAGCATGTAAAAAAACAGATTTTATTGAATTAGCTTAATCAGCAAAACGCTTCTTAAGGGCCTATCAATTGCATCAGATAGCTTTATGCCTATTGTTATAATTGACATCTGCAGTCCCTCCCTGCTGCTCTTGGCAGAGGGAAGAACTTCTGGGCGAATGGTTAGCAAACAGGAGCACACTGTATCCGAGTTCAGCTATAAATATTTCTCTTCCAGCCGCTGACCACCACTAACAGGGAAAACAATTTAGGCAGGTTGGATGAAATATTCTTAGGAGAAGTCTGTGTCGTGTTATCACCCATTTCCATCTTTGCTGCGGGGCTTGGAGCAGTCTGTCAGGACTGTGTGTTCTGCACATGGACTCGTTTTTATTACAGAAGAACCGACAAAGCTGAGACCGGGCTCAGGAAAAGACCCTTGGCAAAAAAGCTCCCGTGCCAGTGCATTGGCTCCAATGAAACATGGATAACAACATACGAACTAACATTACCTAGAGCATAAAAACTTGCTTTCAGTCTCACCTGTGCTATAAATGAAACACAAGCTTCCTCACTGGACCATGTCTTACAGGAAGAGGAGGTACAAAGCATAACCTCTGACCTTGTGTTTCTCTCACTGCTGTGACTCACTCCACCTGAGCCACAAGGGTACTTTGATCCCTGTGTTTATTCTGCAGGGAGAAAGAGAGAGAGTCGGGTTGCCATGCTTTGCGCTGCCCTTCTTCCAGTCTATCTGCACTGAGAGCAATAAATGAGCAATTACACACTTGAAACAGGAGATCCATTGTACCTTTGACAGCGGGTGAAAGTAATTTGTCATGTACTTTCATCCTCAAACCCAAGACACCCTGACACAGAGTTCAAACTTCAACTTGGAGGGCTAGAGTTGTCCATCCATCCATCCATCCATTTTCTATACCCGTTTATTCCTGGTCAGGGTCAAGAGGGGTGCTGGAGCCTATCCCAGCATGCATTGGGCAGAATTGTGAATTACGTAATTCAACATGTGCTTATGCTTACTCAGACTAGCATCCCCACAATTTTAAATCTCAAACGTTAGCCTGTCTGCACATAAGATCCCCAGCTAAGCTAGGAGAGGAACGACAGGAAACAATGAAATGTGAGGACCAAAGGCAAGGAAATGCCAATGGGAAGAGGAGGCCAGCTTTCCTGCTTCCTTACCCTCCTCCATAGTATTGGAGTCTTCCTGTTCAAAATCCTCTCACTCCCCATAGATGGGTTCAAAGGTCAAATCACTTGGAGCAGCTCATACACAGCAATACAAACAGGACTTTTGAGAATTGTCATATCACAATATTCAGTTGATGTATGATTAGAGGAATCGTATTATATCATTTAACATCCTAGCCATCTCTAACTTGGCGGCTTACTGCATCAGGCAATTCAGGGACTAAACTGACTTTAAAGGTTTAAATGTTCTGGCACTCATTGCATTGCACTATGTATGTATGTACTATGTACTATGTACTATACTCCAGCCAGGTTAAAACAAACACCAAGAATTATTTAAACATACTATTTGACCCCCATTCTGGTAAGACTGGAGACTGGAGACTGGGGACATCACAGTGAGTGAATAGAGAGAATACAACCTAACAGTAGTTACGCTGAAGTGCTTGTCAGCTATTTAATCTGGAGTATCAGACCCCCATTTGGAAGAATTCAAAAAATGCCTCTATAATTGTTTTGGAAAGGAAGTTTTCCAGGACTCCAAGGGACCGAAAAAATAACACAGCCTTATAAAGACAAGCAGCGATAATATTGTGCCAGGCTAGTGGACTACAACAAAGACGATTTGTAAACATATGTACACGTATAAATAAGCTAGCAGGATAGTCCGACCTATGCAAAGATAGCATTACTACTTCTAAGACCTTTACTCACTATTGTTTGCTTGAAATAGTTGCCTAGCTCTCCAGGACCCTTATCTTATTGTGTCTGTATCTTATCTTTATTTAAACAGGGTGAGTCGAGGGTTAGCAGGGTGGAGTGCTGAGTAGAGGAGACCACTCCTGTGCAAGCCCCTGTGGCATCCGCCCTGCTGAAGTGTCCTTGAGCAAGACACTGAATCCCTAGCAGCTCCAGGGATATCGGTTGGTTTTCCTATAGGATTGATAAACACACGTTGGCTGTTGTGGAGACTGAACCTTCCTATTTATGGGACAGCCTCCCTACACTCAGGGTTTGAGAGTCTATGGTCCGACGGGCTGAGCCACACAAGTTTGGTCTGCAAAGTCCTATCTGCTGACTGGCAATTCAGGCAGAATTCCCAAGACCTCTGCAGCATGTAGCCTGAACTGTTCCTAGCAAACTCTCCACAAAAAGACTGGGCATCTGCTGTGTTCTATTTAGGGAGGCTCTCTGGAACAGCGCTCTCCAACAGGCCAGCCCATTCAACCTCAACTCAAACAAAGTAAATGTCAACTTGGACAAGCAAGTCTGGCCAAATTGAGGGGAAACAGACAATTTTCTCCAAATCACTCATCACATGCAGTCACTGGGGGACTTGATTACCAGTTCAATATGGCAAGCGAGTCTGAGGCTTGGTTCCCATATACAGTGTAAAATACACCCAGGAGAGACGCGGATATGTGTACCAACCCTACTTCTTTTGGGTAAATACACAAGGACAGAAGGAGGCCATTAGTCGCCTCATGTCCTCTGCATCCCTTCCTCAAGTGGTTCCACTCCCACTCCTACTCCTGTCTGGGTGCTGTAGACATGCACGCACACACACACACGCACACACACACACACACACGCACACACACACACACACACACACACACGGAGACCAAGGGGAAAAGGAGTAAAGAGGAAGTGCTCCTGGCTGGTCACACCCTCTGCAAATAACAATCTGCACACGCCATCTCCGGCTCAAGCTGCCCAACTGGAGGGAAAGCAAACAGACAGAAAAGGGGGGAGAGCTGGGAAAACGAGGCCTGGTGCCTGCTGGTTGCTCTCAGGTCCTCTTGCTTGGCTGCCAGGGGTACTTGACACACCACAGTTTATCAAAGTTAGGAGCTAAGGTTGTAAAAACACTGTTCATCAGCAGTGTCATGTCCATGTTTCAACCTTTATTTAAGGGAAGCTCTGCTGAACACGTTTTTCAGCAGCACCCTACTTCACACACATACAATTACACAGCTGTACGTCTCAGTTGCCCACTACAACCAGTCATCTACCTGCTGTTCACTGAGCAGCTTTGGAGCAGTAGTAAGTTATGAACTGTGCTCAAGCATTAGTTGAGGAAGGGGAAAGTGTTACTCACTTTCCCTTCTCAAGGAGAGAAACTGTTTGTGAAAGGTGTTGCACATATTTTAAATGTGCACCGTGCTCTTTTTCAGGGACTGTTAAATATTGTGAAGTACAAGAATAACACCAAGCACAAATGTTTATGATAACTCATGAGTCAAATTCATAACAGCTACTTTTACTGCCCCTGTGTTTTCAAGAATTTCTCATATACAACTAGATATATTATGAAAAACATTATGGGTTGATGTGTGTATGTTTATACCTGCAGGCCATAACAGACACGATTTACATTTTCAAACCTAGATTAAACCTCAAACCACAAACATGGTTCAGACTATACACCAGATCATGACAGACAAGCTTGAAGCACAGTACAAGATGACAAGTACAGTATATGAATGTTTACTGATGCTGAAACAAACATCGGAGAGGCAGAATCAAGACACTGAAAAAAACCTCTTGCTATCAATAGTAAGTCTTGCACAGCAGGGCTAAGTGCTTCTCAGTGATACCAGGGCCCATTACCCTTGTTTATAACATGAGGCTGAAAATACTGGTTTTCGTTTTTATAGCCCAGCTCCAATTATTTTTATGGGCAAAAATGCAAGAGGAATCACAGATGTTTTGATTTGGGCTCCTGTGTTATGAATAAACCCTAGCTAGCTCTGTTTGGCCATTTAGGGGAAAGCAGGCTACTGAGCTACAGGAGACTAGGCCATCAAATATGCATCCTTAAGACAATCCAAATACTTACAAGCCATTGCAGTGAATTGGTTACCTGGGGTGTGTAAATTAGATGGAATGACCTGTAAACCTTTGGCAATAACTCAACCACCAAGGCCACAGTGCCAGCAGCTAACAGCAATAAGGAAATGGTGTTCATACAAAATGATCTATCTACTTATGTTGAATGCACTTATTGTAAGTCACTTTGGATAAAAGCATCTGCTAAATGCATGTAATGTAATGTAATCTAACAATTGCCATTGTGCTGCCAAAGACCCAATGGAAATGCAACTTCATGTCATGCTCATGTCAGATAAAACCAGCTTCTAATGAAATGAAAGAGAGAGTCCAAGGTAAACACATGAACGACTTCAGTCATTTGTTTAGCAGTTCAGACATTGACATTTAAAAGCCCTTCTGGTGGAAATATCACACCTTGCTGCAGAGGATGTCTGCAGTCTTCTACCCTGACATTGGAGGGACTTGAACTGATGATCTCAATTTGACATCAGGTGAGTCTGTGAACAAACACCTGCTGCTCAAGCTCTCCCATCCACACACTGTTCTGGCATCCGTTTGCACTTTCCCCACTGATGGCTGAGGTGGGGAAAGGAGGCAGGGAAGCTGATTACTAGTCAGGAAGTTGTAGGCATGCTGCACTAGACATTGATCCAGTGAAAGCAGTTGAAACAAACTGTATCAACTGTATGGGAATCAGTTTGTTGAAATACCACTGTCAGTGGCAGCACTGTGATGTGATTCATTGGGTGGAGTCCGATTCAAACAGAGCACACTTCACTGTGATTTACCGGTCTGATGTAAAGTCAACATCAGGAGGAATGTCCCCAGTCTCACTCCCAAAAACACATAAATGTCTATTGTTGTTACTGCATAACTTTCTAAATATGCAATAACCACAAGAATTATGCAAACAAAACAGTGAGCTCACAAAAAAAACTCCCCAGTCAGGTGACAAAATAAATATCATGAGAAGTTGAGTTGTTTGGCATGCTCTGTTCATTCACACCAGTCTTTAAATGGGGACAACAGTGAATACAGCAGGATGACACACCTGTATTGAAGAACTCAAAGCAACAGTTCTAGTGTCAGTGGGCGTAGCACCTGTTGTGCATTACTTGCATATGAGAATGACAACTTCCAAAGTTTTATGACAAAATTCTAACCATACTGTTGGAAAAAGAGTCACCAAACTGATTCATAGACCTGAGACAACATGTTTTCTCTCAACCGTCCCCCTCACGCGCTGCAGTAGCTCTGGCATCCCGCTGAAACCGCAAAAGGTGAACGACCGCAGCCGCCGCTTACCTGAGTTTTAGGTTAGCCATGAATTCTTCCAAAGACACGTTGTCCAAAAGCACAAAGTCAGCCTTCCCAAACTCCAGACTCTCGTGTTCCGCCATGCTTCAGAAATCTTGCTCTTCTTTTTTCCGAGTTCGCAGAAAGTATTTTCTTTAACAACTTGTTTGCGCTTTGAAGTGCCCACGACAGCAAAGGTAAACAATGGCGAGCCGCGCAGAGCACCTTCTCAATGGAGAGCTGTATGGTCGATTCGCATTGTTTATTAATTGATGTGGAAGCAGGAGAAGTCAAGTTGGATTTTCACTCATTGTACATTAAGGTCACAAAAACCTAACAAAAATAGCCTATACATATATAGTGAGAGCAATTGTGTGATTATGTCCTTCAACCGGTTGTTGTTTTCTTTCAAAGTTCCAGCGTTTCTGTTAGAAATAGCACGCCATCCCAAAATATGTTCATATCCATCCAAACTTGCTGCTGCTTTTCACGGAAACGTATCCTTGCCCCGTTACACCAGGAGCCAACCCTCCTTACACAGCTCCTTTTTCCTTGAGTTTCCTCTCGTCCCGTTCCGACCGTCTGCGGACCAATAGGATTCCAGCCGCCTCTTGCAAGCCCCGCCCCTCCGCCCTGTTGAGGTGTTGGTCGGAGTCGGCCCTATGTGTAACTTGAAAACTATTACAAAAATTTCTGAAGACCACTGTTCTACTGTTCCTTATACATATTTCAGAGATGACGGGTCACCTCTAAGTTGTAAAACAGTCGGAGGAAAACCATAATGTTTGGCCTTCACTTTTATGATGCCCTGTATTACCATATAAGGAAAAATTAGAGTTCATCAGCCTTTGCTCAATGGGATATAAGTATATAAAAGTAGAGATATATTTAGGGGAAGCCAAAATGTTGATGAACATTAAGCAGAGACTTAGAGGCATTATCAAATAAACTTGCTGGTTTTGAAATATGGTGGAAGTGGAATATTGATTCTGTCGGACTAAGCACACATCAATGCTTTTGATCTGCCCTTGATGAAGCTGACCCAAACCTTCTGTATGCTGCTACAAGCTCCTGTGCTCTGAGGTTGTTACTAAATCCCAGGAATGGGCTGCCACCAGACAACACTTCACCATGCTTGTATAGATGCTAGAGGGCCACCTTGTGTACGACAAAGGTAAATGCCTGTAATGCTGTTCTAGTATATTCTATTCTTTTCTGTTCTATTCTATTGATTGGCAACTGCTAAACAAACAAATTTAGAAATGATGGACATACTTATGTTTTCATATTTACTTTATATTTACATTTTAGGCATTTGGCTGACAATCCATAGTGACTTATAATGAGTGCAATGGTAGAATGAGCTTCAATTCCTGTATCACCAAAATTAAAAGAAACAAGAACTAAGTTTAGTATTAAGTGAGGTCTGACTGTATGTCAAAATTGGGTCTATAGGGTACAGAGGAGTGCGGCACATAACAGCATTGAGAATGAGAGGAAATAGAAGAACTGAAGTGAATCATTCTAAGAAAGTTGTTCATATTTTATCGACTGACCTATTTCCTATGTACTTTTTTTCTAATGGCTTGTTATCAGCGTCTGTCTATGAAGACTGTGTTACATATTCAACAGCGTATGCATTGAGAGATAGGTCTACAGGCGTTATTTAACAACAGGGAAATTGCGTAGAGGCTCGAGGTTTGTTCACACCTTAGACTCTCCAACTGCAAATTGCAGCATGCTGCTAAGATCTGAGGTCCCTGATAAAATTTGCAGATATGATCAGAAATCCACTAAACCTCTACAAATCCAGCCTTTTGGCAACCATCAAATCAGCACTACCTTTCCCCCTACTTGCCACACCCCTAAAAACAGCGTTGATGTCAAAATCACTTAATTTGGCAAGTACAGTCATTGTAGTGTTAGGAATTATTTCTTGGTTGTGGTGATGAACGTAAGAAGAAAGCAGCAACAAACTACGTCCGAGGATTGAATGAGTATTTAATACAGTTCAGCGCTGAAAGGGAGAAATATCCAGCAGCATCTCTGCCTGTGAAGATATTCTGAAGAACATCACGAAGATACAGTTCATTTATACAGATGTCCATGTGATATTTATTCAGCTTTATTGCAGACACACCAGTGGGTCCATAGAAAAACAAATATACATAAAATACACATACGAGACACAACAGAACATACTCAAGACAAACTTTACAGAGGACAGATGTAAGAACATCACAAAGATTATATCATTAAAAGGCTCTCACGCCAATGGATAATGATAATTTGCATTGTCCCTTACATCCCCCCTCGACCTTTTGTCTGTCGTCTGTATGTTAATTGGGAAGAGCGGGCGTAGCTCTGTCCCCCCTTTCCTCTACTCCCAGGAATACCGTCTCCTGTGCTAATTTCCAATTGATCAAAGGCAACCAAAAGGGCCTGCATTGTATTGTAATTTAGACAATCTTGCCTTGGCCAAATATACAATTCCCAACAGTAGTAATTTGTTTTGGTGGCATTGGTGCAGGGACAACAGGTCCTAACGTGCAGTGCTACAGGACAGTGCAAAGTGTATGATGGACCATACAGTGTAGTAAGTTATGTGTGCTCGTTATCATATCACCTTGTACTTAGAAGCTTCAGTTCAATCTAGAAATGACATGTCAGACAAAACTTGAGTTTGTCACACAACTTTCTCTATAATTGTACTTAGAATCGAATGTCTTATTCTCTTTCTAAGTGTAGCGCTACAAAAGTGTGACACAGTTCTGTCTTTTCACATTGTGGGAGAGCAAGAATATTTTTGATGCATAATGCATGAATTTTATGTTCCGTCTGCCTTCTAGCTTTCCAACATCAGTCGGCAAAGCTGATACTCACAGAATTAGTGTTCCCTGAACCATCTACTGCACAAGATGACAACATCACAGCTAAACAACTGTCTGGGGACAACAGCTGCACACCAGTTATGTAAGATGACATTTATACAGATTCTCAGTTACCCCTAATATTAATCAAATGTATGTATATTTGTATTTTTTGGAGATACACATAATTTATGTCTAGATGACTTAAAATGATTATTATGCCACAATAGAGCATACAAACTCAGTAAAGAGTCATGAATAATCATATTTTCACTGTCCTGGGAAAGAAAACGTCCCAGTAATTAAGAAAAACTGGCTGCCCTCCATTGGTGCCTATTACCTTAATGACACTTAATGCATTTTCAATGGTTTGGCTCGGGCTAAGGCTCATGAAACATTTTGCACAGGTGGAGAACAAATTGGGTGGTACAATATTTTTTTTACAGAAAACAGACAATATTTGTGTTGTATATTATGTACTAGAAGTTAATGTACTGTGATCTATCCAATCACCAGCTTGCTGTTATGATCAGAGTACTTACAGAACAGTTCAACAGAGACCATGTGAATGCCTGCACCAGCCAATTGAAATAATGGAGACGTTTCAAATGTGTTAGCATGTAGAAGTGTAAGTGCATATTTCACATGAAAGTAGCTCAAAGTTTCCACCACCTCTTCATGTAAGCATGCTGAGAAGCTCAACCGCTGTCGAAGATGGCCTTATGTACTCATCAATAAGTGATACAGTAATGCAAACCCTAAGGGGAAGTTATGGACTTCAGTTTAACAGCATCTTTCCCACTTGGTTACAATGTTACTTTTCACAGGCTAGATGCAGACATAGATATGAAATTATTACAGCGTTGGCAGTTTTTGAGTCAGTATTGTCAGCAGAGACCAAGCTACTGTACATAGTCCACAGATGGGTAGCATGAAAATTGCCAAACCAGTGATCATTTGAGGGAAACAGAAACAGAATCACCTATCAAAATTAACACCTAACACAACTATAACAAGTGTTGAGTAAATCAATAAGCTGATTCAGCTCATTTCTACATGTTTTTACTCTGGCACTAATATTAGCCTCTACTGCTATGGTATCAGAACAGCATTAGCCATGATGATGAGAGTCAAACTGGCATCCGGAGAGTTACTAAGGATCTGCAAATGCTGCAAATACAGTGATTTCTGTTCAGGTTTAAATGATAACTATTTACTGTAAAATATCTATCACCACATCATGATGCAGATCAGTCCCCCCAGGCCATTACTGAGCCTGATGCATCTCAGTGGAGAAAACAGTTCTGCTGGATGGAAGTGGATGTTTTCTACCAAACAGAGCACTAGGGGGAACCAGTAGCAACTCAACGTGACCACAGATGTCCCAACATAGGATAGTTCCTAGGATAGTGGTCCAGTAGTTTTGTTTATTGTGCACATTGAGCTCATGTTGTGACATCACAACATGAGCTCAAACTCAGGCACATGATAACATACACAATAATAATAACTCTGAACCACTAAGCTGCCAGAGTACTCTAACTGCTTTGCTGAAATCACAACCATCTTTTCATTAAAAATATTTGGCATGGCACCATGGTCTCTGTTGGCAGGTGCTGTGTTGACAGGCCACTATCACACACAGGCTGTTTGCAGCTTTAATGCGGTGCTCAGTGTCAGTAGCTCGGGCACTGGGGCAGAGGTCACTGTGGGATTTGACTGTTTGTTTGTGCTTCTGCCAAAGCGATCTGATGGATAAACACAAATCTACTTGCATATTTGATCGTCTTGTGTGTCGTGTATTGAAATATATCCAAAAGACTGGATTGAAATGTGTATGTAAGGTGCTTGTCTGAACCACAATGCACTCAGACCACTGGACATGGTGTGTATGTCACTGTACTGCAGCAGTTGTTGTTGTTGTTACGCTAGTACATGTTGTTTCTCTATCTGAGATAAGATAGAGGGCGTTCTGGCAATCCTTCCACCTCCACGTCACAGCTGTGTTGGACCTCTCCTCTCCCTTTCTTTCTGTGTCACACATACACACATTGCTCACACCGTGTAAACACTGTGGCTGACTGGCCCTATATGGATCTGCTGCTGTTGACATGTAAGCCCAATAAACATGAGACTGACTGTAAAATGAGCCTCGCTCAACATATGCCACCTCGAGGATCTCTCGCTCACCAACACAAACAGAAAGGCATTCCTAGAAAGAACATGTGGCATATACAAATAAAATCTGTATGTGAGGACAAGGGGATGCCTAAAATATAAAATACTCCTCTAAACATTTAAGAAGAAGAAGATAGGGCAGTGTACACAATTTAGTATTTCTACTTTTTATACATGCAGTGGGAAAGTAAGACAGACAGAGTTGGAGAGACACATTAAAGCTCTGGATAGCTGGGTTCCTTATATATATATAGACATGTGAATGTGAGTTTTCACTCTTCAAAGGAAGGTCAGAGCACATAGGGTCAAGGACACCTCAACAGGGTGGATGCTAATTGACGTGAGGGGTTTGAACTGGTTGTCTCCCTACGTACTACAACCCCATTTCTGTTAATCATTAAGACGTATTGATTCAGTTCACAAACACCAGTCATACCAATACTGACCGAAGTGCAAATGCAATGTACCTATGCTTTAAGTAGTCATCAGTGCAATTTGATAAATGCTATACCTTCACAACAGAATAAGAATTTATATTTGTACATATTGTATGTAGCATTGACATGGGACACATGGGAGGGAAACACATCACCACGGCTGCTTCTCTACACAGGGATGAATTTCACATGGGGTAAATATTTGACATAAAAATCCAACAGAATGTATCTATTAATACAACTCCTTCTAGGCTCTTCCTCTTCAGCTGCCCACGTTTCAAATCCCTGAATCCAAACAACCTCATGACAGTGACTTGTTTATTCTCTGCTACTGACCCCTGCCTCACTTGGCACCGGGCCAAACTAGAAACAGCTCTAACCTCATCGTCATTCACTTTATAAAGACAAAAACAGCATCATTTGCTTTCGTCACAGCGGCATGTGCTCTTTTCTAAGCCAGGTGTCATAGGAACTTTCCACTCGCAGGCCCATGTGCACAGTGTGATCTTCTGCGCCCGAGGGTCTGGTACTGGAATGGCTGCAGGGTAGAGTTGCTAAACTGGATCTTGTGCTTGAGAGGGGCTCTGGTGTCGCGGTAGCCTTTGAATAGATCCTACAGCACTGGGGCAAAGCTGTCAAAATGCTTCATACTGTCTCCCTCTCGCTTTACTTCCCACACACAGCTGCAATACACAGTGACAGCACAGAAAGAACTGTGGCACAGGGACCTGTCTGTCACTGTAAATTCAGCTCCATATATACTGATCGATATCATTGTACAGTATGTGGTATAAAATAACACAGGCAGGCGTTTTGCACTGACATTTCTTTGAATGTTTTATTGATGACATTTTATTTACAGTATTTACAATGATTTCAGTGGCAAAAAGTTCAGCTATAAAAATAACCTCAAATATGATTAAGATAACACATTTCCAACCCATTTGATCCCAGGGCATTTCCCTCCTTTTAGGACACAGTGTGAGACACTGTCTGAGACTGGCCTTGCCTTATGGGAACACAGCGTGGTAAAAAAAAACTAATCAAATATGAAATGCGTTGCCTCCTGGGATGCGCAGTAATAACACTAGCTCGCAGTGAACTCTCTGCTACAAGCGATAAGTCCTCTAAACGAGGCTGTGAAACGTTGCGGAGGCTGGCTATACAACATGGCGTCAGAGAGAACTTGGGGGATCTACGGTAGCTTCAAACCATATAATACGATCTTGATAATGAATACACAGAAAGAAGAGAACCTGGTTCGTGGAACATGGTGAGAATAATGTGATGACATGTCCCTGAACAAGGCAAACACCACTCATCTGCAAAGCCATCCATTTGCTTGAATCAACAGACCCCATAGTGTTACAGTACTTAGTTATCTCTAGATTCGCACCATCAATAACATTTAAAACAATTCAAGTAATCAAATGACATGATCCTTTGGGTGGCTACTTTAAGGCTGAGGTGACATTTTTTGGCAGTCACTGTCTTTCAGTTATTGGATGACAGGTCCCCCTATTAAACTGACTTTAATACCTCCCAATGCCCTTCCACACACAGCTGCAACAGCTTTACTGCATGTGAAGTGTACTTAGAATACTCTGGCCCAATCCCAATGTCCCCCCTAAAGCCGAAGCCCTAAACCCTCACAGACTTAACTGACGTCACCTGGTAAGTGCTTGAGTGCAAGGGCTCGAAATTGTATAAATAGGAATGGGACAGCACTTTGCGACATATCGCGTTACCTTCACGACGCCAAATGTACGATTGTGGGTTTGGGACTTTTTATTTTACGTTTTTTACTTTCTTCACGACCAAGGCACTTCAGGGACCGACTGCCCGATCTGAATGTCTTCCAGGCTCTCGCCTTACAGAGTGGACGAGAGGTAATTGTCAATAATCGACTTGACTCGTTTTGTCAAAACAGCATCATCAAGCAAAAATTTAAATAAATGGTTGATGAATAAACATTTGTCCTTCCATTTGTTAAGCGTTTAACCCCTGTATTTATCGTCACAACGCTATGAACTATGGGTAATTCCCTCAGGCAAAGTCTGCAGGCATGCGGACTTACGGAAAGTGTGCATAAAGGGCTCAAAAAGTCTGCAGAGAGCACCCTCATGCACTTACCCTAACCCTAGGCCCTAAACCCTCGCGGACTTAGCGGGAATGCGCCTCAAAGTCCGTGAGTCCGTGAGTGTGGACATTGGGATTGGGCCTCTGTATTCTCCGTCAGTCCACTCACATTCACACGTGCACTTATTCAACAACACCGCCGCACCCATCTCTCTCACATGCTGGGCGCCGCCTCTGGGTGTCCCCCCCTGCTGCTTTCCCATCTCACAAGAAAGACGTGACTGTGGGCTGTGTGTCTACACACTCCCTGTTGATGCTGGGTGTATTTCTACAACATTGGCGCTGCCTCTCATAAGTCTAACAGGGGGTGGGGGACAAAGAACATGAGAAAGTCACTAAAACTTGCAGGTATTCTCTGTTAGTACCCATTTTCTATTAGTTTGCTTATGAAGAACCTAAAAGGACAGCGGGCGTTGAACAGAGGCATCGAAAACAACATGAACATGCTACTGCTAATACCAGAACGAAACACCTTATCCCCTCTAGTCCCCTCCCATCTGCCGTGGTGGTTGAGAGGGCATGGGAATATGAAGGCAGAGTCTGGAATGGAGGCTTCATGGGATTTAGGCCTGAAGCACCAGGCCAGGAGGACATCTTCACTTGGCTATCTTGAAGTTGGCGAGGTCCAGGGGCTCTTTACTGGGTACACACCAGTCGTCCGCCTCCTGGCTCACTTTGTAGTTCTTCAGAGCTGTCTTGTTGTACACCGGCAGCCTCTCGATGGAGTCTGTAGACAGCGCCTGGAGAGAGAAAAGAGTCAAAGATGTAATTATAACGAGCCGGTGTTGTTCGCGGTGGCCCCCGCAGCCCCGCAGTACTTAATGCCACCTTTCTGAAACGGGTTCAGCTTGTGTTTACCCAAAAGCATGTCGCGACCGCACCGAATCCCTTTCGTTACATGCTGTACCGACTTTGAAACATTTGGCCTCGCGCCACAGTCTCATGTATGATCGCGGTGTCTGGCTCACCTTCAAGTAGATGACGGCGTCTGTGCCATAGCCCTCCATGGAGTAGAGCTGCAGGTCCCCCTGGAAGTACTTGGCGTAGAGACGAGAGATGGGCAGACCGTAGCCAAAGCCAGCCTGCACAGAGAGAGAGAGGAGATCAAGGCTTTGTTACACAGGAAGTAGCAGCGCTCTTCCATTGGGGCAAACAGATATTTTGGCCAGTTTGTTTTCTGTATTTAGGTTGTTCATTGTTGAGAAAGGAGCATGCAAGTTTCATCATTAAATAGTACAATGCAGCAATAAAGGCTAACTTGTAGGGCAACTAAATGGCATGTAATTTAGTGTGTCTTTATGCCTGCTAGTAATACAAACCACAGGCCAGACAATACAATCCCAAAAAAATGTGCATTGGCAAGGAGTTCAACTGGGTTAGAAATATGGGTTAGACGGGTTAGATATGTTTCTACTCACCAGCGGAGCCCTTGTGTACTCTCCTATCTGTGGAGCAGGAGCTGTGGAGTACATGTAGCTGAAGAGGTTCTCAATCCTACGGAAGGGGACGCCACCACCCCTGTCGCTCACCTAGGCAGGGTACACAAACAGAGAATAGTTGGGACGGCGCAGGGGGAGGGAAGAGGGAATGGTGAGAGGTAGGGAGAGAATGAAGTGAGGGACGGCGCTCAGCCAATAAAAAGGTACAAGACGGTGCCGGGCAGACCGAATGGGTGCACGCCGAGACACTTGGTCAACTCGAGGGCAGAAGCCAAGCGGTTCCCTGTTGGCCTATTGGTGGTAATTGGTTGTGCCACAGAGTCAATGAATCCTCTCCTTATCGTGTGTTATGTCACTGGCTACCAGGTGTATTTCCCAGAGCCCAGGAAGGACAAGGAGTCTTGGTGATCAAATTACGGCGAGACTAGGTTAATAGGCTCCCTAATATGGAGCTTGCCACACAAACCGCCCAGCTAATCTCATCAGAGTGTAATGGCGTTAATTACATTAAGCTTAATGAGGGTCAAGTCCTTACATAACAGGTTTAAAGAAGGATTTGGGTGCGGATGGACAACAAACAATGCGCTACGAGTGTGATTTCGTGTTCACGTTTGTGTTTGTACCTTTATTGACATGTCCTCTCCTCCAAGAGATACCATGATCTGAATGGGCGGGAGGTTGTTGCTGCCCTCGTGGTACTCAATGGTGGCCCTCATAGCGTTCTGCAAGCATATAAGAGAATAAAACCTATTTTAGAAGTCTGTGACACTGTTTGAGTGTATTCCTTACTATACTGTAATAACGTAGAGGTTGTGCCATACCTTGAAGAGCTCAAACAGCATGTGATAAAGATGAGAGGGCACGTACACAATGCTTACGGGTTGCTTCTTATTATTATCTGCACAGACAGAAGAAGAAAAACAAATGTCACAATTACATCCATTGCATTTAAAATTCATTACCGTCGGGCACTCGTGGACATTTTCCACCGATGGCAATTATTTTGTCCTGCACTTGTTTTATCGTTCGAGGGATTGGAGAGGAATGAGTCTGTGTGTCAATATTGTCTGATGCCGTCAGCCAGCCCCACTTAGCCATTACTTCAGCTTCACTGCTATAATTAGAAGCCCCTCAGGTCCATCTGGCGCGCGCACACACACACACACACACACACACACACACTATTTGCTCTATTTGTCCTTTATTTTAATCTCTTCAACCCTCCTTTGCCGTACCAGGCACTAAGAGTAAAAATGTGTTTGTATTTAACCTGCCAGATTAAATGAAGGTAATCTTACTTACAGTTCATCTCTCGCAGAATCAGATCCGGGGAGCTGAGATAGTACTGGTCACACAGCATCTTGGCACTTTGGAAGGCATCTGAGAAAGGGGAACAACAGTGTTTTCAGCAGCAAGAACAGAACTGCTTTCATCGACACCTGATAACATAAATACACCAAAGAAGATTGTTGGTCTGCAACAGTAGTTATGAAACACAGTCCATGTTTACCTTGGACCACGTCTGTGACTTGACAGTGAGGGTCAATGCTCCCGATGGTGTTGGGATGAACTGGGTTGGTTGCTCCATCAAAAATAAGGGCTGCAGAGAAAACAAAACGGTCAAACTAATCAAAAATAGACAATAGTTGTGTAATCTGTAATTAATAGATCATCAACACATCAAGTAAAGTAATAAGAAAGAAGTGCTCAGAATGACTTGAGAATGATGCTAATGCTAACTTTTACAGACTGGATCATCTAGACTTTGGAAACACATTATGCCCAAATGGGCTGAGCGGGACTCACTGTGTTGGTTGATGAGCATACGGATAGATATGCGGCTCATGTAGAAGCGGTCCAGGAAATACTGGATGTTCTGGTTGGTTACCGGGTCCTGGGGAAAGGCCTCTTTGTACTCGATGATACCCTGGGCCATGGTCGGCACCACGTCGTTATGCCGATTCCTGATGGTCACTAAGGCATCAACAAACCTAGTAAAGAAAGAAAGATAAGACATCTAACTACCAGGATTGGGGTGAGATCACTCAAACAGAGAGGGTGAGACTAAATAATAAACAAGCAAATCAGTTTTTAGTCTGTGGCAAACCTAAACTTCTATGGAACTTCAAATAGAGTGAGGCTGTGACTTCACATATTTTCTCAAGGTGTGGGACCTCGTCTAGCAGCTACTCTTACCCATTATTACTAAGAATGTACAGGGTAGATAGGAACTTACTCCCCCAAGACTTTATGCTCATCAGGATTCTTGTCTAAGAATTCAAGGATCTCCATTAAGCTCTGGATATACCTGAAACAATCACACACACACACACACACACACACACACACACACACACACACACACACACACACACACACACACACACACAGAGAGATAGATGTTACACTCAAGGTAAACACACCCTGTCATTTATTAACCAGGTCATTGACTGGTTATATAATATTTAAAGATGAGAGTCTTAGATTTCGTGGCAAGGACGTGTTGGTCAAAACAAATATCTGTATTTGAAGAAATGCATTCCCCACAATAGAAAGAAGTCATAATAAGTTCACGTGACGAGAAACTAAGCCAACTGAGAGCCCCCTCCTCCTGCACAGAGCTGGACGGAGTACAAGTTGGTCAAAGAGCGTTCATTGGGATTCTGAACGTGAGGTTGTGGCTGCCCTACTACACCGGAATAAACAAGTCAACATGTGACCGTTAACTATTCAGACGTCAGGGAATGAATTCTGGCATTGAATGTCATTGTAATTCTGCACGAGGTATACATACATACTCTCTACTTCCCCCCCCCCCCCCCCCCATCTTTTAAAGTTTTGGGATACACATTTCCCCAGGATCCCAAGAACACTAACTATGATCATGTAACATGGATCATAATAATAAATAAACTAAACTTTTGCCCTGTAGGGAATTGTATTTTTGGGCTTACCAGCTCTGTACCATTTGTACAGATGAGGTTGTGAGCAGTTTGTCAGGCAAGAGGTTAATTTCCTTCATAATGTTTGATAGTCTCACAGGGAGCTCCTGTCTCAAAAAGACAAAGGATGTCTTCTCACAGGCATTGATGGAACCTGAAAACAACACAAAAATAATAAAGTCAATAGCATCTTTTTATTCTTTGTGAAGCAGTGTGCACTGACAAAAAGGCAATATTGTACCCTGTATAACAATTGCTGTTACAAGCCTTTCAGCCAAACTTTGTTTACTACTGCTTTTTACTATCATTTCCTTCCATTGTAATAGCCTGCATTAAGTGTCGTGTATGTAAAGATAATGTATAGATTGCTTAACTGTTTTTTAATATAATTATCACTATGCATTAGCAGCCCTTCAGGCAAACAGCTTTGTCACTTGCAGCTTCTTCTGCGTGAGCCTACACGCTGACGCAATATTCTGCACTATGTACTAAGTACTGTTGTACTGCAGACAGGACACTGAGGCAAGGACTTTAGGCAAGGTTAGACCCATTCCAAAAGAGAGACTTCAAATCTATTAGCACATTTATGACCTTTCAAACTGCCCCGATTCCTATGAACAGAGAGCAATGCTACTCACCAAAATCGAGAAATTGTTTCATAGAGAGCGGTGAAGGTGAAAATTTAGAAAAATGATCGATGTGTTTCGGCACACTGGCCAAAGCTGCATTTTTCATTATAAATCTTACGAACTTCATTGTTGCTGTTTCGGGTCCCGGCGGTGTGTTTTATCTCAAAGGTCTTACGACAACCTTTGCCGCTAAGGCCATTCACTCAACTGAGCAATCCAGCTACGTGTTGTTGGTTGACCAGAGGGGAGAGGCAGCCTGCAGAAACATGTACGGGGTAGAGCCAATAGAACGACGCGATTGTTGCTTTAAAACCGTTCTTAGCCAATAGACATCGTTGGGGGAGGGCTTACGTGACCGGGGGCTTGGCTGCGCCAGTTACGTGTTGTTGAGAGCAGGGTCGATATCGTTGACTTTTGGGTCCTCATGTGAACTCTTACGACACAGACTCATAAATCTCGTCATGAGAAAACAATGCAAAACATTGAAAGCCTAATCTCTGATGGTGTGTTGTTGTTTGGGTATGTAAAACCAAGAGATCTATACCAGTTATAGCAGTGATGTAGTGGTAAAAGAAAATGTGGTAAACTATTTGACCGCCAGTCGGTGATCATCATCAGACAAACAAACATAAATTACTCTGATGTCAGCCAAAAAAGTTGAATTTAAGTGAGTTTACTCTCAATTGCGTCCCTTGGTCTGACTTTATCTGTGAAAATGCAGTTGTGAATACAAAGCACATGTGCTTTTTGGACATGTTTGTGTTCAGATGTGAAAAATAATCTTAGGATTCTGCAATCTGAACAGAAATCTGTCCACCCTGCAACCATTTACATTAGTAAAGCAATATTTATTCCAAACAATTTCACCTGGGGAGCAGGAGTGCCTCGACAAGCAGCAATCATGTAAAAAGTATGATTTGCACTGGCTCCATGTTAGCCAAGTAATGTTTATTAACAACATTATATAACCCTTATTCAATTTAATTTATACCCCTTTTCCACCAAGGCATTTAGAGGGCCGGTTTGGAGCCAGTGCCTAATCTCGTTTGGCAGCAAAAGAACCTGTTCTCGGTCAGTATCATAAGTGCATTCATTTGGTGCCTGAGTGATCCCAAGGGAGTTTCGATCTCTGATCTCGGTATGGCTGCTCATGCAAACCACTGTTTCTCCTGCTGGAAATGTAAAACTCATCACTTCCTGTTTATATGAACTGAGTATAGGTTGGATCACTGTAAGAAGGTTCTGTTCTGTTCTGTTCTGTTCTGTTCTGTTCTGTTCTGTTCTGTTCTGTCCCGTCCCATCCCGCAGTTGCAAGCAGTCCTGAGTTTAAAACTGGCCCTGGTGACACATCAAGTAGAGAGTACCCCCAGTACTTTTCCGCTATCCAACACCCGACATTCCAGCCAGTAGCCAGCTCCCATTCCCTGCTGTCAACAAGCAGCGGGCAGTATCTGGTGTAAATGCGGGGGTATTCTGTCAGGGCCTTAGTGACGGGACAGTGGGCAACTAGAAAACAACTCCAGTGGAAAATTCCTCTCCCTGGGAGCTGTTGGTGGCCCATTGTGGTAGGTCAAATGTCAATAATAGCACTTTCACAGTCAATCATTTCTTGATAGGTATAACAAATAATCATAATAAACTTTATTTGTATAGCATTTTCAAAACATAGTTTGACAAAGTGGTAAACAGGAAAAAGTCAAGACAAAAGTGTTTCCCTCTTTTGGCCATGGTTTACTTTCACACAACCCCCGACAAGTCTGCCCACCTTTCGTAATGCTGAACAAGGCATTTAGCAATGCAAATCAACTTGAACGGGCACCCAGTTTACGAACTGTGACTAGGCTTGTAAGGGGTCAAAAGCTCAGTGATATAACTGGGTGCCAGGAATGCAAGTGCCTTAAAAGTGATTAGTAAAATCTTAAAATCAATCCTAAAACGAACAGGAAGCCGTTATAATATATTTTATATATTGGCTCTTGTTTGTCCTTGTGAGGACTCTGGCTGCAGTCTAGAAAGGTTTTGCTGGCATAGGCAGGTGTATAATTCTTTACAACAGTCAAGCTGATATGTGAGAAAAATGATAAAAGCATGAATAACAACTTCCAGGTTCTTGTTTGACAGAAATGGTATGATCTTAGACATTTTCTGTATAAAACAGGATTGCTGCAGCTGCTGTGACAGTTGTGCAGAGATGACGCCCATATGACAACTTCTTCATGCCAAAAGTTGTTTTTTTCCATTTAAAAAAAAAGTTTTTGAAGTGATTGAACTGAACCCAACCCTGTTATTAGAATTTGCAGCTTACCCTCTTCTCCAAATGGACAAAAATGCCACTTAATGATCAATCAGGCCCCATTACATCTTTATAATTTGTCTGGCCAGAGTAATCATTTGAGCATTCACATTGTACTTTGCTCCTATTCATGAAACAACAGATGGGAGTGCTCTGTGAATACAAATCAGAGAAGAAGTTCTGCTAATCAAGCATCTGAGTTAGGGCCTTTATCATAGTCACTATAATTATTGTTTTCATACTGAAAAAGAGAAAGATTTGAAAAGATTAGCTGACAGTGAATAATATAAAAAAGTGCAGACCGAGGTAAAAATATGGAGAAAGAGATCAAACTTAAGAGTAGGCCTAAAATGAACAGAACAATTTCTGGAACATCTTTCACACGTGCTGTTGTTGGACCCTTTATTGTTTTGTCCATGTCGTTAGTCCACTGCCAAGCCTTTCCTTCTGAGTTAGATAATGATGTTGATTTTCATGATCAATCATTTGTCAAAGGTGAGCATGGAAAAAGTTTTATTTGGCTATTTGTATTTTCTATGCGAGTAAGGACATGTCTCGCCAGAAGTATGGGGCACATGTCTGAAATGCTAGTAACATTATTTCCCTATGAGGTTTTGGAGTTTTTCCTTGTTGTCATTGAGGGTCTAAGGTTGGGGGTGTCGTTTTCATTTATTCATTGAGTTTGACTCTAACTGACTAACTAAACCTGACTTGACTTTCAGAGTTGTCACTGCTGACTCTTGTGTTAAGTAATCTATCTGGAGTGTGTCAGACTCACAGTCAGCTGAGGTGAATTCACTGGAGCAGCAGTAGAAGAAACAATTTGGAGAAGTTGCTTTAGTGATTAGCAAGCGTGGTCTAAATCACTTTTTGTGCCAACCTAACTGTAACTAGTAATATGTCAGCTGTAGGACGTTTGTTTTGCGTTTACTTAAATGGGGGTATGTTTTTTTCCCCATTTGTTTGGTCTGCCCATGTATTATTGAAATATGGGTTGAAAACCTGGAAAGAATGGTCCTGGTGTGTACACTCATTAATAATTTATAAAGTAGTCCTAGATGTCTGAATTTGTGGTGTTACAGTGTAGCATGTATCATAGCTTTTGATCATTCATTCTATTCAGTCTTTTTCAAATTAAACCCTCATTTAAAGATTATTATTATGAACAAATAATAAATAAATAAATGTTTTATTGACATTTGAATGAAATATGGGATATGTAGGTTGACACCTTACATACAGTATTGCTTGCTGGACTTCATCATTATAAATGGGCTTTGTTGAGGATGAAAGTCGCAGTAGTGAGTTCTTATTGGTGATTTTATTTCATTTTTCATTGTCATATTTTCCACACACAGCTGGCAGGCATGTAACTAGCATCTAATTTTAATTTGTTGATTGATTATTGGTCCTTGATCGATTGGCTAAATTTTTCTTTGCTAAAATCGATACTATTTTTCTCCCCCCACGGGATGGACTCCTGTCCCCTTCAGCCTGAAGAGGATGAAACGGGTGAAGAAAATGAATAAATCAATTATTTTTTAAATAGAAAATATAGCATCTGTATATTTGGGTTGTTATTTACTGTAAGAACCAGACACAAGTTATTTATTTGATGAAGTATTCAGCTGTGAGACAGTGATGTTTGCGCGCACTGCCTCTGACGAAAAACCACTATAATATTTATGTCTGTAGTACTAGTGAGCGTAATTACCTTACTTTGTGGTATTTTGTTGATCTCATATGGTATGACTATATATTTCTATCCAGACTTTCACCTTCGTTGTGTATAGAAGCCGACCTTTCTAAATTCTATTACAGGATTACTATATTACTTAATAGTCAGAGTGACTCAGGCATGAGTCGAAGATGTTCACGTTAAGGAGAGAATGACGCTCCTATTCCCGCGACAACATCATCCCACACCAGTCGAGCTCCTCGGTGTGTGATGTGATGCTCAGTCCAACACAGTAGCAGCTACAGGAGGCGTGCTGGTTCCTGCCAGGACCAGAGGAAGGGAGCAGCGACCACTATTACATTGGACAGACACCTCGTAAAAGAGAGCGCTTTTTGGGGTGCTCTTCCCCCCTCCCCCCCTCCCTCCCTCCCGAGCGATGGCATCTATGGATCGATCAAAGGGAGCGCGTGAGTTATCTGATTTATTGAATTCATGTAAGGTCTTCCGTGTGCATTGAAGACGAGAGTAGGATAAACCGACAATGTGGGTTGAAAATACTCAGGCAGACCAAACTGGATGTGATAGGAGGCAATAGCGCATCACAGCCATGTTTTTACTCACCGCACTACAAACGACTGCAACGTTAAGAAATGGGTCAAGAGTCGCATGAGAATTAACGGTTAGAAATCATCCGTTGTGCTTATTTATTGTACGCGCAGTTTATTTGCAGTGAACACAGCTGATGCATACATCGCCTTAAAGGAGACGCGCGTGCTTGGTGCTTTGGCAACATCAGCATCACATCACATCACATCACACAGCGTTATCCCGGCCACAGCAAACCTTCAACTTCAGCTCAGTGCTGGGTTGGTTGCCCTCGTCGTTTACCCGGTAAAAGTACATCTGTAGGGTTGTTATGTTCTGCCTATGAGTCGGAGCTGGCCTGCTTTATCCTGCTCATATTAGACAGACAGTGCATTCAACTCAGTTACCCGAAATATACGAAAAATAACTAATCTTATAACACATTTAACAATACTATACAAATACCGCAGCAAAACCATAAACTGGACATAATAATCAATACGAATTATGTATGAATTGTATACTGATAGCATAGGAGATAAAACTAAACACCACGAAGTATGATAAGGTCACTATAAAGTCACTATACCACAGAGACTCTCACTCCATATAGCGATAGTATCGGAATATGAGGCCTATAGTGACCTTTTGTTAGGTGGTGATCAATTAACGTTAGTTTGCGCAAAACGCACAAAAGACTCTCTCCGCTGCTCTTTTAAAAACAAGGATACAGAAGGGGGGGGGGCTCATCCACCCAGAGCCTTTGGAACAGTCAATCACAACAGCACACATCAAAAAATAAATGAATGTGAAACAAAAACCCTTTTTGACGCAATTTAATTTTGGCTGCCAATAGAAAATAGCATTTCCCTCCACTGATCTAATCTCTGATCCCAGTCAGTTTGCTAGAACCGCACAACTACCATTAGACAGGTCTGATCATTCCCTCAGCGCCAAACCCTGCCTGCCACTGTCCGCGCCTCTAAAATGGACGATCGCTAATTCAGTGATGCAACTAATAAATACCTGTTAACCTGTGACGTCAGGGGTCAGCAGGCTGCATTGGGTACTGCATGATCTTGATTTCTCACCCCGTTTCATCCATCACCCCTTCATCCATCCATGCAGGCCTTGCTCTTACCGCTAGTCTTCTGACCTGAGCTGATTACCATCCACTTTGTTTGAAGTATCCAGCCCTCCCTCCTTGTCTGAGGGAGCTAATTTAAGGGAGTGAATCATGGCATTAGACTACCTGCTAATCACCAATCACATAGCCTCTCATGGGTCTGGGCTTGTTTTTCTGCACTCGTTAACTGTTGTTTTTTTGTGTTTTCACACTTCTAAATTGGATTGTGGCGAGCTAGCCTCAGCGCTGGAAGCTCTTATGTAAAGCACAGTATTATGTGCTGATGAATGTTGTTGATGCTGTTTTTGTGCAACATGCAGTAAAGCGAGGTCAGGATATGCCAGTGGTTTCATTCTCCAGAGGAAACGGGCTCCTCTTCGTTTGTGAAAATAATGACATTTCCATCATCGGGGGGCACATGACACAACCTGCGAACTTTATCACGAAAAGGACAGTGTCCCAATCCAACACCGGCATACATTAGCACAGACTGATTATTGCCTTAGATGGAGGTTATTTGTTATGACCAATTCTCATCAGGACACATGACCAGAGCAGGTAACACAGGTCTGACAGGTTGGTCCAATAGTTAAGTCCTTTTCTTATATGTGACTCATAATCGGAGGCACACACATAAAGTGGTTGATTCAGCCTGTGGAGTTAATTAGAAGTGGTTTTCTTTGTAGCTTCATTGTGCCAACTGACCTTGGTGACAGCTGCTTTAGTCTGAGGTCTCCTGCAATGTGCTAAAAGAGGGCGTGGGGTATGTGTGTGTGTGTGTGTGTGTGTGTGTGTGTGTGTGTGTGTGTGTGTGTGTGTGTGTCTTGGGGGGGCTCTGACACAAGCAGATTATAGAGTGAGAATAGAGTGAGAACACATTGGCACCTTTGAGTTGCTGAACAGAGGGAGTGTTTTTCTCTTGCTGAATGAAAGTGGGCTGCTGAAGCAAATGGGGAGCACGGTTGAATCGGCTGCTGCAAGCATGACTTGTCGTTCAGTGTTCTGGATGAAAATCACTCAGTGGGTTGTGGAATAGCAGCCTTACATAAAACCACGAACGTCTTAATCCAAACGGCTGCGGTAGCTATATGTCACAGACCATATAGAGTATGGGCTTATTTGACTAATAGATTTTTTACCTTTTTTTGCAAATGTTTTTAGCTTGGCGGGTCATGATCTTGCCTTGGGGCCTGCCACCAGGGAAACTCTGATGTACAGCGAGTGAAATAGGCCTATATGCAATAGATACACACAGACGACCCAGGCACTTGTGGGGTGAAAATCTGCGACGGAGATAGTGTTGCTTCAAATGTCTTCAAATGGATCTCTTTCCTCTTAGCATTGCAGCGCTTCAACGTTTTGTTGAGAGAATGAGAGACAGCCAAATATAGAGCTTGTTGACCCAGGCACACGAGACTAGTGTGTACCCTGCAAGTTTGTTAGTACGTTTTGCCCAGCTTCTCCGTTTGTATCTCTAGTGTGGCCTTTTAAATCTGTCCCTGTCTCAGCTTTCTCACATTTTAAGTGCTGTAATTTTGCCATGAACGAAATCACTTAATTGGAACCGTGCTGTGCAACGCGGGGTTTTAACCCAAATTTAACACTGATGACATTTTGATTGTAGTGTCACAACAAGGAAAGGGTGACGTCATAATAGGTCCCTGCCTACAGCTGGATCATGTTTTGGTGTCCACCGAGTACCCGAGCGCCTGGATTAAACTAAAATATTAAGGTAATTTATCTCACTCTGTGGCCTCGTCACTGATGGGCAGCATGCATTAGACCTCCCTATGCTCTGCTTCTGCAAACTACCCACGCTCCGTAAGAGGAGGCCTGCCTAGAAACAGCGCTAAAGGAACTCGCGGCTAGCTGACGTACACAAACATAGTCCATGCTCCGCCGACGCCTTTGTCTCTATGTTGTTTTCTCTTTCCTGCCATCCAGCTTTGATGTCTGTGAGACACTTTCGCTGCAATTCCGTTCATATACATGAATGTGAACGTTTATGTAAGCTACTTACAGACTGTCAGAATTAGTAAATGAAGAGGAAGAGCCGAGGCCCAGCTGCCTGATGGAATATTCATAGGCAGCTTTTAAGGGTCACAAGGGGTGAAGGAAGGCACGAGAGAGACAGACGGAGAGGAAAGTAGAGGGAACGATGCGCTGCCATTTTCTTTCAAATGTATTGTACGTCACAATTTTCTGTCTAGGGCTCAGAGTGATTTTTCTATATCGCTCTCGTGTGCTTACAAATTCAACATATGTTGACCCAGCAGCCACAGTGGAGCTGTACCTTTGATCTGTTCCAGTTTGGGGAGTTTTCAGGCTCTTGCATAAGTCCAAAAAAAAGTGCAACGCTAGATGTGTCAGGTGTTTTGTTTTATCATTCAGTTTTAAACATGCAGAAATGCAAAAAATGCATCAGTTTTCGGTGTCGAGTCAAAGGTGTTGTCTGCAAAAAAAAATAGCTAACTAGCTCCTCCAGAGGATGCTAACCGGTCTGTGCCTGCCTTCTAGCCACGTCTATTGGCTAAACGTCAGTCATTCTCCATAAAACAAGTACCGAAATCCAATTAACCACAATATGTCCTCAGGCGCACCGGCATGAAATGGAAATGAGGCGCTCTTTTTGAAGTATGACTGATAAGAGTATTTGGCTGCAGAGCACACAGTGTGTCGGTTCTCCTTTCATTTTTAATCTGGGAAAAGCAAACAACAGCAAATGTCCAGCCAAGTGAAAGACAGTGAGCTCCCAGGAGGCTTAGGTGATGTCCAGCCAGCACTAGCCAGATTTCACTAATCAGGTTTATGGCACAAGCGCAAAATGCTACGCTATCAGTTACACCTGCAGGACGTTTCTGTGTCACTTCAAAGCTTTGATCATTTTTTTGGAACATGGCCCCCGAGGGATCCTCTCCCATTACCTTCAGGAGATAACAAGGTCCAAAGCCCTGGAGACTGAAGAACATGGTCACGCATGTGCACGTACACACACAATCACTCCCCTCCCTCCTCCCTTCACTGTCTCCTTGGTTTTACCATCTCTTCCTATTGTGTGATGCCAGTGCTGTTCAGTGTGACCCTCCAGTTTTGGTGATTTTCAGATTTCTGGTTGAATAGAAGGGAGAAAGTTTCATTAAAATCGAATCAAGAACGATTGTAAAATTCATTGAGAAGTTGATTTACTTAAATCCTATGAGTGTCTTTAGAGAGTCACCTGAGGACGCTGTAGCAGCATCCTCTTTCATCCACGCTCTTCCTCCTCTTATGGTTTCCACTCTAAATCACTCCTGAGTTTCTCTGCTTGCCTCTGCTTCAACACTCTCTCCACTGTTTGTTTCGCTTTCTTTTCTCAACTCTTTCGCCTTACATAACGGCGGTTTAATATCTGTAGGCCGAGGCAGTGACCTCTGATCACCAATTTTCTGTCGGCTCTGAAAAAAGCCACGGGCAGCGTGCGGCAGACTCTCCTCGATCAGAGCTCTGGCTTTAGATGAGTCACTTTGGCATATTCCCTCAGAGAAGAAGGCCTCACCTCTTCCCAAAACTCTGTGTTACTGCTCGCAGGAACAACAAACTCACACCACCCACAGCCCCGTCCAAGCTGCTTTCATTGTCCAAGAGCGAAACGCTACACCGCGCTTTAGTTTTAGCTTACGCGTAGTGTTACGGATGGGTTGGCGGTGACGTGTGAAGTGTGATTTTGTTTGTTATGGTTCCTAGGACATTGTGTGACCACTGGGGGGGGGGGGGGGGGGGTGGATGACAGATCAGGGTCACAGTTATGTTATGCTTTTGTTGTTGGAGGACACCTGGTTGCTCGGGAGACTGTGTGAATGTGATGTAACGGCAGTGTAATGTGACGGCTCACTCTCGCTGCCCACTCAAGGCACCGTGCCGACCGCGGAGGCATAATGTACTGTAATCTGTACAAGGCAACAGAAACGGAGAGCAGAGCAGTATGCCGGTGTGTGTGTGTGTGTGTGTGTGTGTGTGTGTGTGTGTGTGTGTGTGAGAACAGGCTGTGGGCAGAGTAGCAAAAAGTGTGTGTGTGTGTGAGGGGCGGGGGGGGGGCCCAGAGAGAGAGAATTACAGTAGAAAGAGAAAAATAGGCAGAGACACTAGAAAGAGCCTAGTGTGTGAGAGTGTGTGAGAGAGAGAGAGACTAGAGAGAGACTAGTGTGAGAGAGACGGAGAGAGTCAGTTTCAGGGCCGAGAGTCTTCATCCTCACTGGGGATTCACATGGTTCTTTTTGTGTCTCAGAAAAACCAGGTTACCCACTTGCTTGTCGCTTGCTGCTGGACTGCCTAAATCCCCCTCGGTGCGTCTAAAAATATCCACTATTGCTCTGAGAATACCCTGGCGGTGTTTTGGAAGAAAACGTCTCGCTGTTGACGTCTTTAGCCATTTTAGGCATTATTCCTCTGATCTTAAATGAAAAATAAATGCGTGAAAGAGCCCAGTCGAGGCAGCGTGACAACACACCGTCGCATCTCCCAGAATAAAGGATCCTGCCTCGGTCTGGAACGAGACCGACGGACTCAAAGGAGTCGCAGAAAAAAAGGGAGATGATCTTTGTGGTTCGCAAACAGGACCCGAGCATAGATTTCCTGTAAACAGAGCTAGCATCAGAGCGAGGGATGTGCAAGCTACCGAGCAGCAGGAGCCAAGACCGAGAGGGAATACTCGATCCCTGTTTGAACTCTTATTTGTTGCATCATTTTGTTTTGCAGAGCAGAGGGGGGTTAGTCTTTATGCAGGCTTCTGCCTCTCTGACTTTCTAAGAGAGGACCCAGCTGCTGCATTTATAACCGCTTAATCCTTAATGGTCTCTCATTTTTTTTTAGTGGCTAGAGGACAGGTGATAATAATTGAGCTGGTGAGTAGAGGTGAGTAGAGGTTTCTCTCGTTCCTCCTACGGGTCTAATCTGCCCGGTATCACGTCTCGTCACAGCCCTGAGTGTTCCTGCAAGCGCACTTTGTGCTCCGAGGGGTTGAAAGGGCCTCGCTAGTGTTTGCTGCTTGCGTGGGCCGCTGTCCGTGGTGCTGAAAGCCGATAACTGCACACAAAGGAGGAAGAAAATGAATGCAAGCTTCCCAGCGTGAATCTATACGACAATATTGATGAGTCAAGAGGATCTATCTGCATCATCTGACTGCACTGGAGTGTGACGTCTTGCGTAACACTCCTCCACAAACAACATTTTCTCAGTTTTTTCAGTTCAGTGACCCATAGTTTGTATTGTATTGGTATGTGATATATTGCTAACCATGCAGGGTAGAAATTAGGAAGAATGAGCTGAATAGAGAGGAATAGCACAACAGCACCTCGTTATTCTCCACGGTGAAGAGAATCAGACAGTCAAGATGTTCACAATCCATATGAAAAAGAAGGTTCCTGCACTCATATACCACCTTTTATTGGCTGTTCTCGTCAAAGACCTTCCTGCAGACGTTTCCGTGCATGTTTTATTACCGAGCCAGACAACAGAAGAGGCTGCGGGAGCCTACTTTATACGGATGTACAATGAGATAGAACTAGACCCCTTCTCTTTGTGGATGAGCGCTGCTTCTTCAATTAACAATAAGTGTGCTACTCTTGAGTGCTAGCGGTGTAGGCCTGTGTGTGTGTGTGTGTTTGGAGGGAAGTGAACTGGAACATGCGGGCTCAAGCCTGCGTTTGTTTCTGTGTCTGTGTGTAATAATTGTCGTACACGCCCCGTCTACCTGTTCCTCTGGATGGGAAGCACGGCCCAGCCAGCAAACCTCTTTAGCCTGCGTCTGTTCCTCTAGTCGAATCAGGTTTATTTGCTGTACAGCCCTAGCGTAGCGAGACATGGTTGGTCTCAAAGACTTTACGAAGATCTATCTATCCAAACATGATAAACACGTTCAGAACACAGGAAACAGAGGACAGATACAACCGATCTAACCTAACCGACACCATCAGCTTTGGAAGCCTCAAAGAAGACAAGGAAAAACTACCGAGAAAACCTTATTAGGGAAAGAAAAAATGGAAGAAACTTTGGGTGGGGCAGTTCAGAGAGGGATCCCCCCCACCAACAAATAACAAAATGATAAGCAACATGTGATACCAACAATGAAATAGAGAAAAACTGAAAAGGGTAGATGGGACCAGAGGCAGGTCTCCCCCCAGGTGTGCAACAGGTGCCTGAGCCGCACTAAACATGACCCACACACACACACACACACACACACACACAAGACGGACGCGCTCAGCCACTTACACACTCACGCACACAGCAGATTGACAGTTAGTGTGATGATGCAGACCAGCGGCCGCTACCTGTGCTAGTGCTGACAGTGCCTCATTGCCTCATTGCCTCATTCTTCCCTCCTGTCCCTGTTCTACCTCGGTTAGTCCTGCCAGCTGTACGCTACTGTAGTTTGTCTTTCTTTTTTTTTTTTTTAATCTCTGCAAGTGTTGCGTGTCCCCAAATCCCCCAGGTCCCTCGGTTACAGTAAGTCTCTCTCTCTCTCTTTCTCCCTCTCTCTCTCTCTCTCTCCCCCCTCCTCTGTCATTTGGCAGCTGTATATCCCTGTTGTTAGCAAACAGAAACATAGTGTGTGGTGTCTGCTGGTGCATGCTCGCCTCTTTCATGAACTATTGTGTGTGTGGGGGGTGGGCGTGCATATACAGTAGGTGTGCATGTGTTTGCCTGCATTTGGGCTTGGCACTGTGTCCGTGTGTGTGTGTCGTCTGTGTGCATATTTGTGTGTGTGTGTACGTGTGTGTGTGTCTATGTCTTAATTGCTTTTTGGCACATCGCTGCCTCAGTGTGTGTGTGTGTGTGTGTGTGGGCGGGCGAGATTCCATGTGAGCGTCTTTGTGTGCATATGTGCACATGGGTGTGCGTGCATGCACCAGAGTCTCTGTCTCTTAATAGCTTTCAGACCCACCGCTGTGCCAATGTGAGACTCCACTCTCCCTCCGAGAGCTCCTGCTCCCTGCTCCTCCCCTCTTCCCCTCAGACTTCAATAGAATCGCTCGACCACATTTCCTCCTTCCTCCTTCCTCCTTCCTCCTTCCTCCAGCCCCTCACTGTCTTTTGATTGTCCAGCCCCCCCCCCCCCACCCTTCTCTACTCTCCTCCCTCCCTCTCTCCCTCCCTCCCATCTCTGTGAGAAGATGAGCTGAGCATCACAGGGCAGCCAGGGCAGGGGGTTTGGAGGGGTTTTGTGTGTGTGTGTGTGTGTGTGTGTGTGTGTGTGTGTGTGTGTGTGTGTGTATGAGAGAGAGAGAGAGCAAGGGGGGGGGGGGGGGGGATAATGAGTAGGGTGTAGGAGGGGTGAGGGCTTCACTGGCTGAGCAATTGTGTCCTTTGCCAAGGACACTGGAGGGCTTTCATTAAAGTAATGGACTAACGCCTCTGCAAAGAAGCACATGTTCACCTGGAGATGTACACACACACACACACACACACACTTGGAACTGTTTTCACTGACACATGGATGAGCACAGGGCTATTGCGTATAGACATTCACACACACACACACACACACAGACAGACATGTGCACACGCCCCCCACTCCCTCACATTGCTCATGCTAATCAAACATTCTTTCTGATCCAAGCCGGCGTGTGAGTGCGTTCTATTCCCACACTCATCATCTTGTCTCTGGATTCAGCCCACAAGCAGCAGCATGCACTATTAATTAATCAGCAGTTACAGATTGTCATATTATCACTGCGAGCCAGTAAAGCACTCGGTCACATTTCCTCTAATCAACAGACTCTCATATATCTTTATTCCTCCGCACAATGGAGCTCAGATGAGTCGGAGTGAAGCCATTAGGTTCTCATTGTTTGGTTGTCTCATCCAAAGGAATGCAGCTTTTTTTGCAGCTTTTAGTATGCTATCCATCGACTAGTCAATCAATGGAGAACTCCATAAAGTATCTTTACTTTAGCATCAAAGACAAGGACAAAAATATATATATATATACAGTACTGTGCAAAAGAAAATCTGTATTTCAATGCTTTCAAAAATAATGAAATGAAAAGTTGCTTAAAAAAAACAAAAAAACTATAAAGAGCAGTATTGTAAAACACTAATGCAGAAAACTAAACATCTAAGACCAAGTGTATATTAAAAAAAGACTTTTGCACAGTATTGTATATGTTATTTGTGATATTTCATTGCATGTGTGTTTTTGGGGTATTTATGCCTGTGCTGTTATGTATTGTACATTTTCTATCTACCTGGCTGCCGAAGAAATTTCCACTTGAGGATAATTAAGTGGAATTGAATGGGGCTGAAATGAAACATATCAATTTGCCGATCAGACGTTGATGATCAGAATCAGGCTTGCAGCAGCGAGAAGAAAACCTTCATGCTGTTCCCGATGTCCAAGAGCATACCAACTGTTTTAGATAGGAACATGTTTTACTTTACTTTACTTTTACTTTACTTTAATTTCATACATCTTTGATGCGCGGTACTTTTTCACCTTTTTCATTTCAGTGAATCTTAAGCATGTGTGTGTGTGTGTGTGTCTGCGAGCGTGTTTGTGTGTCTTGTCTGTGTCTTTTAGTCAGTGCGTGACAGCAGAGCAGACACATTGGAAGAGGATGTGATGTTCTGTGAAGCACACGAGCCTTTAGATGTCTTGCCGGGGGAACAAGACAAGATTGAGAGCCAAGTACGTGTCAGGGCCATTGGCAGTGGAATGATTCTAGTTGCTCCAGCTGTCAAGGTCTCTGGCTGGCATTAATGTATGAATTTACCATGAGGCGGAAGCTAACAGAAACGGGGTAGCGGGGGGGGGTGGTGTGATGACTGATATTGCTTTCCTAGGCTGCGAGGCCACGGCGCCGCTCTACTGTTCTGCATTACAACCTCTTCCTCACCACCTGATCCTCCCTCCTCTCACATTTTTCACTCTTTTTTTTTTTGCTCTCTCTGACTATCATCTCTGGCTCTCTTTCAGTGCCTAGATCTCTCTCTCGCTCTCTCTCTTTCTCTCTCTCTCTTCCCGCTCTGCATCTCATCTATCCTGAGCAGCAAAATCTTTCCCTCCAACCTGCTGGCGCTCCTCCTGTGCTTTGAGAATAAGCATTGCGCTCTTTTTTTTTTCCTTCTCGCTGTGGTTTGTAACAGCTGAGACCAAATTATGGGCTTTTGTTTCACTGGGAACCACACTAGTAGCCGTGAGTCATGTAGCTTGTGACGGTCGTTGTGTGTAAGCATATATATGTGTGTGTGTGTGTGTGTGTGTGTGTGCATGTGCTATGTGTGTGAGAGTGTGTGGCCAAGGGTGATTGAGGTGGCCAAGCAAGTGGGTGAAGGAGGGTGGGCTGTAATTGCATGAGTAGAAAACTCTTCAAGTCATTCTTATCTTGCTCTCTCTCTCTCTCTCTCTCTCTCTCTCTCTCTCTCTCTCTCTCTCTCTCTCTCTCTCTCTCTCTATGTCTCTCTGTCCCTTGCTTCTAGGCTGCAGCTTAGCTGACTGATTCAGATTTCAGAGGGAGGAAATCCAAGTACTGGATTGGTTCTACAAATAATTAAGAGATTAATGTCTTTTGTGGGGGAAAGTTTTTTATTAAAAGTCGCCACTGAGACTTCTTTCCTCCACTCGGGGGGGGGAGGGGAGGGTGGGTGAGGGGGCTGTGATGAACTTTGCAGCTGAATAGCAATAGATTAATGAGAGAGAAAGAAGAGCGAAGAGAGGGTGGTAGAGAAAAGGATGAGAAGAAATGGAAGACTCCCCACAGAGAGAGATGATGGGAGTTAAAGAGAGAGAGCGAGAGAGAGAGAGAGAGCAGACAGACAGAAAAACAGAGAGCTGAGAGGAAAATACAGCAACACAGCTCATTGTCTCTATCCTGCCCCTGTCATCAATCTCCAAAGTGACAGCCACCTACTCACCCATTTGCACACACACACACACACACACACACACACACGCAGCACTTTGCCCGGCTGCCTACACTGCTGCGGAGTGATTAATCACGGGAAGGTATGGCACGCCACAACATGACATTTGTAGGAGGTTGTGTTCTACTGTACCGACATGTCGGCTATGTGCTTTGTACTGTGTGTGTATGTATGTGTAAGTGTGTGTGTGTGTGCGTGCGTGCTTTTTTTTTTTTTTGCGTGCGTGTGTGTATATTGTAGATATGTGCGATAGTGACACGTGGGCCAAGCGCTGTGCTGTGTGTACAGTACAGTGGCACTGAAGCCCTGTCCCTGTCTCTCCTAGCTAATCAGGCCTGGAGACACACAGCAACAACAACCTGGCACAAAGCAATCATTCAGCCTGGGGAAACATGTTGGTGTAGATAGGTGCACACAGAGCGGGGAAACCTCTAATGCTGCTCGTTTTAGTTCCAAATTCCTCTGGTTTAGTGTATTATATTTATTGAGGTCACTTATATTTATTCCATGAATTGTAGTTGTGTATTAGGTTATCCTGTTACTTTCACTTGTTTTTTTGAGAGCCTCAATTTACAAAAACAACCGTGATACTACCGAGCTGTTATTGGTGCCATTAACAACATCAATTTTATTTTTATATGGTAATGGCCAACAAAAATGGTTGCAGGACACATTGATAAAAGATTTGAAGGCATATAAGACGCATTGTCTGTGCTGAGAAGTCTTTGACTTTGTTTGTGAGCCCCACTGCCAGAGGGGAGATGTTCAAACAGGGAGTGTCCAGGGTGAGAAGGGTCAGCCATGATCCTTCCCAGCCCGCCTCCTGATCCTAGAGGCGTACGGGACCCGAAGCGACGGCAGGTCACAGCCAGTCACCTTCTCTGCTGACCGGATGATGCGCTGCGGTCCGGCTCTGTCCCCGGCGACAGCAAGCCAGACGGCGATCGATGCGGTGAGGATGGACTCAGTGATGGCCGTGTAGAACTGGACCGTCATTACCTGCAGGTTGAACTTCTTCAGCTGCGGCAGGAAGTACATCCTCTGCTGGGCCTTCCTGATGATGGAGCTGATGTTCTGCACCCACCTGAGGTCCTGGGTTATGGTGGTGCCCAGGAATCTGAATGACTTCAGGAGTGCTGACAGGGTGAGGGGTGGCTCCTCCTGAGGTCCACTACCATCTCTACAGTCTTAAGACAGTTAAGCTCCAGGTTGTTAAGCCAGCTGATAGGCAGACTCGTCCCCATCAGAAATGAATCAGCCCATGGATTAGAGGCTTTCTTTTTATTCCTCAAAATTGCCTCAGGTTATATTTATTTTGTGTGAGAGGGTTATATTTCTATTTTGTCAATAATTTTAAACACATCCTAATGAAAAATAAGATAAGGAAAATGCCTTCTGTAGGGATGGTCGTTGTTGTAGCCAGAGTGCCTGTCTGTATGTGCCACAGACTCACTATACATTAAAAACATTACACAATGAGTCTACAATACATTTCCAGTTCAAATGTAAAGCTTATAAAACCCCTCCGGGCTTCGCAAGAGCTTAAACCATTAAAACTGTCAGCGCTGAGACACCACAAGCTCTCCCGTGAAGAACTATTCAACTTATTCATTCATCCGGGGGCTTTGCCATGTGATACAGATGCCGCTACCGCTAGCAAACCTTGTCAGGCCCTCCAGGGCTGCCCGTGTCCTTCCAAGTGCCAAGAGGAAGTATACAGATCACAGCAAACAAAAAAAAATCCCTGCTGTCGTGTATCGCACCTGGAATCTCTGAGTCTCGCAGTGAGCCGGAGGAGTCCAGCATCACCGAGACATCGTGCAGTTTCGATGATAGATGGATACTTTACATTGTATTTTCCTGCGTCTGCCCCCACCCTCCCCCACGTCAAGTAGGTTAAAAAACGCTATTATTATCGTTTGACCCAAGAGGCATCAGGGGCGGTATCACTTACACATCCTCAATACTAAACCCCCAGAAGTGTCTCATCAATAATGACGGGCAGCTAAGTGGGTTATACCGGCGGCATATGGCCAAAGTGACATGGGAGCTCTAATCTTTTCCTGTCTCCCTCCTGCCTCGACACACACACACACACACACACACACGAACACATGCATGCACACACACACGCATACACACACATTTTTTTCCTTGTACTTGACACATATACACAGACACACTATCCTTGCACTGACACATTTAGATATACTCAGACACACACACACGCACACACATACACACACACACACACACAACTGGCATGTTAATAGGTTCTCAGTGTGTGTGTGTGTGTGCATAGTGCAGCTCTGGCCTTGTTCACTGTGAAAAGAGACTCTAACAGAGGGAGCAGGTGCAGTGGAGCGAAGCTAGGCATTATGGGAGCATTTGGCAGGTGGGCACGGGGCAGAGAGGCACACTGCCTCTGTGGCCCAGACTTGCCATTCTCAGACATACTGTCTGAATCAGAGGTGCCAAACGTCTGGCCCGCCGGGGACCACAGAGCAGCACTGAGGGGTAGCCGGACTGGTTGACACTGTCGGAGAGAGAGTAGAGAGGAAAATAGATAAGGAGAGAGGAAGGAAAAGAGAAAGGAGGGGGGGGGGAGGGTGGTGGTATGGTGAGACTGAGGTACACAGACAAAACACCAAGATACAGAGAGAGGAGGTGTGAGGGAGGAAACAGCGGAAAAGAGAGACAGTGGGAGGAAGTAATGGGGCTGAATGATTGAGTGAGAGTGAATACTGACAGTGAGAGAGAGAGAGAGAGACAGCCAGAGGGAGGAGGAGAGAGAAAGGAGAAAAGTGGTTGCGTCTCCTTCGTACAAGGTCTGACTTTGAACAAACGCATTCAAATCACACTCCGGGGGAGACTCGCTCCCCTGGGGGGGTGCTTTGATCCTGGCTCTCTGGCCATCGGAAAAACCTCGCATTGACCCGCCTGGCATGACTTCTATTGCTTTCACATGCTATGGTTATGCCCCAGGATAACAACCCCACACACACACACACACACACACACACACAACAACTTCTGAAGTCTCGTAAAGCCAGATTTGTGAGCTGCCCCGAGAAGCAGACCATCTGGACAAAGATGTCAAAACAACTGCCAATGAATTTCAAAACTTTAAAGGAAGTCAAATACATGAACTTACACTAATATGTACAGTGGGTGAAGTACATACTGTATGCATGGTTTCTATACTGTATGTTTGACTGTAGTTTCAGCAAGCATCACTGTGAACATCTGTAAAGAGAGATCCTACTGTAGCCCATCAAACAAATGGCTAAGAGCAGCAGATCGGTGTTATGTAAGTGTGTTCTTTTGTTGAGAGAGCAATCATCTGTTGCTTCATAAATCCTCAGGGGATCCCAAAAATACAATGTGCAATAATTACATAAACGCAACAGCTCTGGCTTTAATAGGATTTGATCTGGTGATTAATTATTAGGAGGTTATTAAAAGCAGTTCAAATATTTTGCTTTTTCAAGTTCCACGTTTGAAGGAAGCAAATGTCACAACCTCACTGTTCTCCCGTGATGCTTGAACTGCACAAAAGGCAAGTAATGGTGGGGAAAAAAAAGGTATTCAGATAGCTGTGAATGTTCAAAATCCCATAGCGAATTGGTTTCCGATTTTTACAATTTTGAATACCTCATTTGAAACAAAAGGCCTCATTTTCTTTAGACAGGGGGAAGCAGAGTACACAACATAGATGGATTAAAACTCGGCCCACTCGAACGGATTCACACAATGGTTTTTTTTCAGAGTCAGCCGCTCTATGTATCGCTCTCCATCCCCTCTTAGACTTGCTCGCTGTTTCTACTTCCACCGACGATAGCAGTTGCAGGTTCCTTACAGTGTAAGGTGACGCAGAGGGGGAAGTGGTGCTTTAATCTCTGGAGAGAAAGAGAGAGAGAGAAAGAGAGAGAGAGAGGGAGCAGAGTCTCATAGGAACAGTGCATGCCATATGGGCCCCAGGTAATGTATGACTTCTCGTAGTAATCGCTATAATGAAGCAGGGGTTGGATGGGGAGAGAGGCGGCTGCTTTCACATCTGCAGTCCAACAGGGCTCAGCAAATGAGCCCTCAGGTCCAGGAGATAGAGTGGATGGGATGGGAGGGATGCGGGAGGGATGGGTGGGGGTGGGGGGGAGGGATATTTTGAGTGGAGGATGGAGAGAGCAAGAGAGGGAGCAGAGACGGATAAGGGAAGGAGAGCTTTGTAGGCGGTGTGTGTGTGTGTGTGTGATAAATGCCTCATCTCTGTGCTGCCAATGAGCAGAGCACAGACAAGATGGATGCCCCAGTGTCCCTGTGCTGTATTTTTCCCCAGTCTGAGGTCATACTCATACTGGCTATCGATCAGCGGCCCACTGCACCGTCTTTACCGGAGCGTGTTGGCACGCCGGCAGAGAGAGGACACGTATGTAGCCGGTGCATCACATCCATGGGATTGTAGTGGGATATATTGTATGTGTAGGTATTTCATATACAGGGCTAGTTGGTGTATGCTATTTCCATTTATGTAGATATTTACATTTATACTAAGGACATCCCAGCACGCTACCTGACAGGTTTCACTTCTGTTTTCTGATGTTTGCAAGATGCACACACACGGTGCAATTGACTTTTTCGCTCAAGTATGGTACACAGTGTCTATGCCGTTAGAGTGACAGTGTACGGGGCCAGAAGGAACTGCTGTGACAGCGTGATGTCAACACAGTTCACCTCACAAGACCTTAATATCTTACACACCCCCGTGTAAACACCAGCCTCGGGGCAGAGTAGGCCTCCCTGTCTACATGTGTATTTTCTCTCTGCGTATGTTCCTGTGTGTAGTCCTTTTTTTTTTTGCATGTGTGTGTGTGTGTGGGGTGTGTGTGTGTGTGTGTGTTTGGATCATTCTTTACACCAGCTAGGAAAATAGCCTGGAATTGGCTGAGGCTGTTCCCCCCCCCCCCTCTCTCTTGAAACACATGGAAAATAGCACCAAGGAGGGAGATGAAAATAGCTCGGTAGGCAACGGCTGACTCACAAGGCTGGGACTGAAGCAGGCCCCCCCCCGTTCCAGTACACTCAAGTCAATCTAGGTGTTGTGTAATTCCTCCAGTTTCGTGAACGTAAATGAAACCATTGTTATTGGTGTGGCCCGGCCAAGTGTAGTGTGACTTTCATGCACAAAATCCCTTCAGTGGTTGCATAAAACGCAGGGTGGCGATATCACAGGTGCTATTTATCATCCATGACAGCACCGCCCAGAGTTATGGAGGGGGGTGGTGGTGGTGGTGGTGGGGTAGTCTAGGCCACCTCACTGTGACCTCGTATGGTCAGCTAGCTAACCAGCACATTCTCCATGCTAGCCATGCCGCCGCTTGCAACTCGCCCTGCTTGCTAAGGAGAGCCGGCTGTCGAGGCTTATGTTTTTGTTAAGAACTGTGAAATGGAAAAACATAACATGAACCAGACTCGAGGTACAGTACATGGACTGGGCACTCATCCACGCGTAGTAAGCTAAAATATAATTGCTAAAGACATAATAGAGCTCAACAGTGTGGTTCCAGAAGTGAAAATCCCATTCATATTCTGCATAGGGATTTTGATTATTAGCCATAATGTCGTAACCATCCAATGCAGACTCACCACAAGCTAGTAGGTTGTGAAACGATAGTGTATGCTCCTGTAGAAGCCACAAGTCCGTATGATATCAACCTTGTTTTGAGAAAAACATGTTTTATTCGCGATGTCATGGAGAAGTACTACACTACCCACAATCCTAAAATCCTGATTGGTGGAGCTCGCTGTTACTATGGAAATGTTTACCGCGAACGTCTTGTCAGCTAACGTTAATGTTAGCTACTAACGTAACCTAGCTAGCTGCTTATCATATGCAGCTGGAACGAATCACTGTACCATGTCGATGACAACACTTTACACTATACTATATGAAACACTATATATACGCTCACAAAACAACAACAATATCAACACTACTATTGACAAATGTTAAATTCAAGAAGAAGCGCGCTAAACTATCGTTAGTTTGGAAGTTTTTGGAAAAGTATCATTCGCAATGGTTTATGGGATGAGTAGTTCCTTCACTTCATCAAATAATGATGTACACAGTCTTGTACCTTTGCCTTTTCTTCCGTTTTCCGATCTTTTTTTTGCGCAGAATCAAATGTTTTATGGTCACGATTCATCGTCTAGCTGGTTGTCTTGGTTCCAAAAAAGTGGGCGTTCACTGTTGTGCTCTATAAAGGTTTTGGGTTGGGGTAAAGGCTGGGTGGGGTTGTTTCACTTGGAATAACAGCGTTCCTCGTTCCCGTACCTCTCCCAACCCATTTTGCCTTTAAATATTTTACATTGTCTGTGCCAGGCAGCCCGGCTACTCTCAATTGAGTACCGCTTTGTTTGTGTTTGTTGCATGCAAGGAGCAGAACTCACCTGCTTGGATGTTTTTAGCGTCGTTGCAGTACTATTGATAGTCGGTACCTGCTGTAGAAGTATGAAACATGGTGCTGTGTGTGGGTGGCACGGGGCCAGGTGTACTTTATATTGCTATAGGTTTATTCTATGCACACACCGACTCCCCTGGGTAAGGTATCATGTACACTGTCAAAAACACCCGATTCTTTCTCACCCCTCTTTCTCTCTCCCTCTCTCTCTCTCCTTTCCTTCCTCTCTAACTTTTGCTCAATCATTTAATCAATCAGGTTTTAGTTTTCATACAACGATAGCAATTCAGTGTTAAATAAATCAATAAATCAACACAGCAAATAAAAACAATCTCTCTCTCTCTCTCTCTCTCTCTCTCTCTCTCTCTCTCTCTCTCTGTCCCCCAGGTTGAGGCTCTGAGTGATGGAGTCTCTGTTCGGTGGCGGGGAGCTGGGGCTGCTGGGAGGGGGTGGCGAGGCAGGGGGTCTGAAGGAGGACGGCTGCGGCAGCATGGCCTGGCGCTCCTCGCCCCTGCCCCCCGACGACGTCTACTCCGCCTCCCACTTTACCCTTATCAGCGCCTATCAGGACATCAAGACCCGGCTGGCCAGCCTGGAGCGAGAGAACAGCGGTATCAAGAGGAAACTCAAGATCTATGAGATCAAGGTGATATTTGAAAAACAATGGATCGGAAGTGCTTTCTTTCCTGGTTTAAGGTTGGGATGGTACATAAAGTCTCAGCCGATGTGACGGCTAGTTTGTTTGTTTGTGGTAGGAGAGAGGAGTCAATAGGAGAGTGGGCGGTCCTCTCACTTAGCATTTTTCTTGTTTATTGAGAAAGTGGCAAAGTAGAGCGAGAGACACAGGAGAGGAAGGTCTGGTGTGATTGGATCCTATAGGCCAGTGGGGGAAATACATGTACATGTGACTCCAGAGGTGGGGAACAACTCCGCTATCTCTCACTGTAACTTTTCAAGTGAATGAAGCGTGGGAGCCGGGGAGCAAAATGAGGAACTAGGAAGCTGAATTAATAGATCACAACAGCCTGGAGCTAATGTAGCTGAGTGGGGTAGTCCGTTAAGCCCATCCCTACGGTCTAAATGTTAATGTTTATTTTACTCAAGAGCTAGCTTTGGACATTGATTAGGTAGTGAGGCCGTCTTTCATACTTTCAAGCACCCAGCTTGCTGGGTGGATTCAGGGCTGTAAGTGGAAGTGGTATATAATACGTGATATGATTAGACGATGTAAAACTAAAGGCCATAGTAATACAATACAACAGAAACATGTATTCTTATGGTCACAAATCTAAACTTTGTGGCTGAAATGATTTCTTTCTACTTAGAGTCCACCATGCCCTCCTCATTGATTTTTTTCCTAAACCTATTGCTGCCAAAATTGCCTTGATTAATTGCTCCAAAATGTTGCCTAATATGCCCTAAGATTATTGGGAAATAGGTTTCTGAGTCAGCAGGGGAATAGCTATGTAAGGGCTGGCCATGTCAAAGGTCGGAGTTCATAAGGGCTCTTCCAGTGGGCCATGGTGTTCGTTCAGGCACTGTGAATGTGCAGCAGGCTTATTTCGCTTTACTGTCTTTCTACTCTCTAATCTTTATTAGGCTGCAGAGAACAGAGCAGGATATTCAGTGGCAGATAGAGGCTTAAGCAGGATTCAGTTCCCTGCTGCACACAGGCATGTGCGGGACTAGCAATCAGGTAACACAATGCCTCCACACACTGCAAAACCCCTTAATATGATGCCCATAGACACATCGCTGCATTAGGATTTGTTCTGCTCTGTACTGTACGCAATAAAGCTTCAGCAAATCCCCTATTCAGCCTCATTTTGTAATGACAAACTGTTGGGCTTCTCCGGTCCCATCTGTGTGAGCCTTCTGTCAGAACCCACGTCAACCTGAGAGTTTGTCCCCCGCTCTGTCCCGACCAGGCCAGGCGGAGTGATAGTCACTTCATTACGTGATATTCACACGTATTTTTCTCATTTGTTTTTCTCACGGATTGCAGAAGCCTTCAAAAAAAAAAAAACCTTTTCATATACGTTTTCATTGGAATGATGTTGCAGTGCTGCTCTCGTTCACGATTTTCAGTCCAGATGATTTGGATTGACTTCACAACTGAGCGTTTAGCCGTCGGTTCGTTGGACCATCAACTGACAAATCATTTCTGTGTGTTGGGTAAACATCAGTGACACAGAGCTTAACTGGCCTTGTTTTGTTTGGTGGTGGGGAATCACACTAATGTTGGGGGGGTGGGTGGGTGGGTGAGAGAGAGGGGAGGTACACAGCTGGTGAGGCACAGGAAGCCTGTCCACCTGGCAGCGTGGGCGACTCGCGTCACCCCAGGGACGGCTGCAGGGATGATGGACAGCCAGCGAGAGGGAGAGAGAGACGGAAATGGTGGGAGAGAATGAATAGGGTTGGAGAAGAGAAATGGGGGGAAAAGAAAAGAAGGGGAACGAGAACTAAGTGTGTCAGGAGAGAGGGAAGACATCAAAGTACAGAATGAAAGGGATCGGGAATTAAAGGATACTCTTACACTGTTATATATCATCAAAGTGTTGTAATTGGCCTACCTTGTCTACTTCTACTGCAGTTAATGATTTCCTACATGTCCTAGAATGACTTAATAGTGTTAGCGATAGCGTAAGATGTTTTTCTAGTCGAGAAAAAGTGAGAGTGGATACAGAACAATGCCATAGTGTGCATAGCCATTTTACAAATTACAAAAAGCCATCAAGGAAGGCGTATTTCAGACGCTACTGACGACAGCTTGGCAAAAATCAAGCTGTGGCTGTATTGTATTCTGGTCTTTTGTGGCTGCTGTCGGTGGACAAATTGGTATTTCTGCTCCTTCTATGATGGATTTCCGCCTGTGTGAATGTGAGCGTGCGAAAATGGTGGGTCTATTAAAGAAGCTCTTGATTCTGAAGGACTGACACCTTCACCGTGGACGGTGATGTTTTAGATCGGCTAAAATGTTTCTGCTATCAAACTCTCTGCTCACGTATCTGTGCTGGAAATATCTCAACCCTAACCCTAACCCTAACCCTAACCAAACAACACAATGGGGTTACATCAGCAGTAGCTGTTTGGTTATCTCTGGTGAAGTCACAGGGTCGGGTGTCTTAGTCCTTTAACGAATCAGAGAGAGCCGGGAGGGTTAATAGACAGAGATGGTCCTTTGGGGTCTCCAGATTGCCCAGTTTGACTTTGTCCTTCCCCTTCTGATGTGTGTGTTAGTGCAGCAACATGCGTCCTTTTAGTGAGCAGCTGTTAGCCAGGGCCCCAGGCCTGCCGCAGTGCTGTTGACTCACTAGCGAGCGGCAGTTTGCTCAGGGCCCATTCCCAGAGAGGCAGGTGTTGGTTTTTGAGAGCAGGTACTGATTGTGGCTGTTTGGAGTAGGATTTGTTGCACCTGTGCCTATGTAAATGCAGTATGTGCCTTTTAGGGCTGCACCAGTAATTGGAAAAATATTGACATCACAATATTGACTCCTGAAATTTCCAAATCCCAAGAGGCTGGAAGGTTTTCTTAGAAGGAAAGACGTCTGAGACAGGTTTCCAGACAAGACATTCTTGTGCTTTGCAGAATCCCGGGCCTACAAATCAAGTTGTGCATCAGAGATCCTTCAATTTGTTCACTGTGCAAATCCTAAAAAACCTCTAATCCCCCCCAACCACCATGTGTAGAATTTTATTATTTTGCAACTGCACTATTCAGAAAAAGAACAACAGCCTCTGTGAGGAGTAGTCAGCCTCACTCCAGGCCTAAGTACAAGACGCCTGAGCAAAGCTGTTGTAATGATGAAGATGGAAGTGCTTCCTGCTGGTTGAAGTAACGTTGTTCTTGAGTTCAGAGTGGCTGATGCTTGGCAGCGTGAGACCTCTCGGGCCCCCGGGATTTGCCGGTCGTGCTAACATGTACTGTTAATCTGTGCAGCAAGAGGTGTTTCTCTAAATGGAAAAGGCTTGTTTGGTCCTCAAATAGACGCGGTATTTGTGGCTATTACAGTACACAGTCCCTTTACTCATTGTAGGAAATCGAAATGTTGAATGTGTTCATTCAGATTGAACTAAATCAAATAATATAACTTGTGTTTTTGTTTCCTTATCACAGGATTCCACTGACAAACAATTGTTCAGCACTGTCACCCTTTAATTCTGCTATGATTAGAAAAATGACTTACCTCATAAGAAAAACAAAACAGACTCATATCTGTGTAATCTGCATGCAGTCGTTTCTGCATAGTATTGAATGCTGTTTTCTTTCCCCCTAAATCAAATATTAAAGTCAGGTTTACTGCCCAGTCTCTTTTATACTGAGAAATATGGTTAAAGTAGGGTAGTGTCAATCAACAGACACCATTTCTAAATCATCACAACAGTCAGTTTAGGAGAGCTGAAAAATAAAAACCCAGGTCAAGAAAAAGATGAATGGCACATTAGTTAGAAGAACATGATATTAGGAGACCTGGGTGCAATAGTAGTTGTAGATAAGATAATATCAGAGAGATCTTTAATGATCCCAGTGGTGAAACTTGGCCATTTCAGCTGCAAATGGTAACAGGATACAGCATGAGAAAAAGCGCATGACTAGAATATAAACATGAATGTAGCAAAGATGCAGCTGACAATTTCAACATATTGAAGTAGAATGTATGGGGAAAAGTATGACTATGAAAAATACCATACGTATAAATATTATGTATAAATAAATGCTATGTACTCTATGTGGATATGAGTACTAGTTAGCATTTTGGTTTTAGCTTGGTGGATGAGGTTTACAACAATTCAGATAGTCCCAAGAAAGTTGTCAATCACAGAAGTATACTGAAGTGAAATATTTCATGATTAATATTATTATATTATTATTATATTATAATATTATTAAGTATAATATAGTCAAATATTCTAAAACATGTTTCTTACTCTTAGTATTTACCCACTATTTTCCTCAGTTTGGATCTTGGGAATCTCTAAAACCTTCTTGTCTTATCCCCATCGTTTTTTAACATGCCAGATTACCAGATGTGTGAATGTCTGTAATGTGTCAGACTACTCCGCTAGAGCTAACTCCATCCCGTTCCTCCTCCAGTTCCCTATGATCAGCGAGTTCGGGGAGGACAGTAACTCCTACTGTTCCTTCGAGAGCAAAGAGACGGCGCTGCTGCAGTCCGAGAACGGCAACCTGCACCAGAGACTCAACGCCCTGACCCACGAGGTAAGAGGCCAAAGAGGAAACTGAGGAGACGGGGAGGGGGGGGGGGGGAGACGGGGGAGAAAGGAGATGCGAGAGAATAGAGATAAGAGGCTAGAGAGAGAGAGAGAGGGGGTGAAGGCACAATAACGCACCACTGTGAGAGTGTACACTAATTCACTTTCACTCCCGGTTCAAACTATAAATAACTCTAATCCAATTTCCAATGATTACACTTTCATTCTCTATCGTTTCTTACTAAGCCGGAGAGGAGAAACTTATCACATCAAAAGTTTTCCATTGTTAGAATTTCGTAGCAAATCCACCCTGAGGAAGTGAATTGAGGCCAACCCTGGTGGACGGACGGCAAAAAAAAAAAAAGATGTCCAGAACTAATTAAGCACTAAAATTGCTGTCCAAGCAGGAGAATTTCGGAGATCGGGGTGTTTTGAGAAACAGTGTGACACGGGATTTTCACGCCGCTGTTCGTTTCTGGAGGAGCAGCATAATTGGGCCCAAAACTGGACAAAAAAAATGTGCTGAGCGCGTACACCTCCGACTGTAAGGAAAAAGTCTTCTTCAACACGTCGCGGTGTGTACCGTGGGACAACACATCTCTTAGCCTTCAACATGACAACATGAGTAGCAAGGCGCGGTGAAATGTATCGCTATAAACACTTTGCCGCGTGTTGTTTCGGAAAATGAAACAAAACATGCGCTCCGAAATACACACAGACGAGTTGCATCTATTTTGAGAGTGTACAAAGGACCGTTTTGAGTGCTGTGCATCAGCTTGGATTTCTACTCACATATTGTAGTTTTTCTCCCCTGCAGAAATGGACTGGAACGAGAGAGAATGACAGTGCCCGTAATGTGTTTGGACTAGTCATCCCTCTCACTCTAAACTCTACTATTTCTATGACTGAGTGGGGAAATAGAAACGTGAATGGACTGAATGCGGTGGAAGCAGTAAGGCGGCGGGGAAACGAGCCAGAGAGAGAAAGAAAGAGAAAGAGAAAGAGAAAGAGAGAGGGAAGGAGATGGTTTATGGGAGCCACACAAATCGTTTTGCTTGGGACACAAGGTCACGCCGCTCTGACGCCGGGCACTCAGAGTGATGGAATGTGCCACGGCTCACTGAGCATACTCTACTGGGACCCCACCCTCCCCTCCCCTGCTTTATGGTGAACCGGTGACTTGCAGTTATCAAGGAGAAGCGGGGAAAGAGGATGGGCACAATACATGTAAAGAGAACATTTTGAAAGATTGTCAGCGAAGAAGACCAGGATATTTTCAGCAGTTTTTCCAGACTTGAAGTCGGTATTATATAGAGGATGGAAGACGTTCCTGTTCCACACTGCAGGTCTACCCTGCTAGTGAAACCAGCTACACCCCATCAGCATCACATGATTTCTACCTACTGTTTGAATACAACTTAACAAAGAAATACTCATGTACTGGAATGACACAGACATCTATTAGATTAGATATATTTAGTTGCATTCGAGTGCTTTGGATTTAAAGTGGCACTTTAACACAAGTAGGCCGTCCCACATCCATTTTTAAGACCGGAGTGAAAATTTCATCTCATGCAGTCGTTTTCTCCGATGTTCTCCTCGAGCACCGAGGATGTGGAAAATGTGGCAGCACCTGTAGAATTTAATTAGTTTTGTGAAATCTTGTGTTTTCTCGGTGCCTCCCCTCACCGCCGTTGCAGCTCCAGAGTAATCCTGCCTCTCCTCTTCTTAGTCACGATGCTGCTGACAAGCCTTCCTCACCTTGGTGATGTTTTCTACAGTGTGTGTTACCATAGACACACTGAATAGGCCTCACTGCTCCAGCACAACAGCGATGACATACCTCTTTGTCCTTGCTTTCTCTCTTGTTTATCTCCCCTTCTCACTCTCTCTCACTCTCTCCCTGCTGCTCCCTCGCTTTTTCATGCAGTCCTTCTATACTGAACATATTCTTCATTAGAATCTCATTCCCTCTTATTTAGCCTGTAAACTCTTAAACTATATTTATGTCGCTGCCCACAGATCTGTCATATTTAATTACAACGTTGCGTGACATTCACTCCCTCATTAGACCCAACATGTGAGAGGGATAGATGTCATCGAGACATTGTTATTGTAGGGATTGTGATTTTCTATTTTTCTAGATGGGGGGGGCTCTACATCTGCAGAGATGTCAGTATTTTGGTGTCCTAAATTTGGATGGTTACACAACAGTTTCTTAGGAGACACATTTGATGACTCTCACCATGGAAGTTTTTAGTATGTCTCTTTTTTCTTTGTGAGGAAGTTTGAAAACTGACAAAGAGGAAAAAAGTAAATGTATGTCAAGCTATTTTATTTGTTCTCTCTCTCTCTCTCTCTCTCTCTCTCTCTCTCTCTCCCTCTCCCCCCAGCTCCAGAAGAGGAAGGAGCGAGAGGAGCAGTTGGAGGATGTGATCCAGGCCTATGAGAAGATTCACATGGAGAAGAGCAACCTCCAGAGGGATCTCGACAAGATGGTCAGAGACAGTAAACATCACACTGTGCATTCAGTACTTTCCGCTAGCATTGCATTGGGCTTACATTGAGGTACACGCAGGCTATTTGCAGGGGCCAGGTAACCCGCTAGTGAGGCTACTAGTGTGTTTTTATGCCTGTTACCATAACAAAGTAATACATTCTTACCAGTTCTTCCTCGTCTGCTGACAAGTATGTAAACACTTTGATCCACTGAGCATCTAAAAATACAGTTTGGGTGGGGATGGATGAGTTGTGTTTACTCCAGTTTTTCCACTCAGCCTCACCTCTCTGTGTGTCTCTATCGTGAAACAGTTTTTTCTTCATCCGTCCGATGACCCAGCACACCTTGCACTCATTACCTCCCTCGTCCCATTATGCACCAGGGATGGTGTGACAGAGGATAAAGGGGGATTGCATCTATTTTTGTGCATGACACTGCATTTATCCCCTGAAGGAGATATTCCTCTTCCCCTCCACAGGGAGGTCAGAGGTCAGGGTGAGCAACAGAACAACCCCCTGGAGCTGGTAGGGGATTCAGGGTCGCGCTGTCACGGGCGCTTCAACGGGGGGGGGGCGACCAATCTGAGGACACGGTCACCCTAATCCTGCCACTCAGCTTTCCAGGGAAAATGATTAAATACCTTTTGTTAATGATACACGTTGAGGAAAGTAGGGGTGAAATCAGTTTACAAAAATTCTTCAAGTTCCTCCATGTGAGCTACAGAGGGAGTAAAAGAGACAGAGACACTTAGATTATTCACTCTATTGATTTCAAAAAGTTCTTGTATTTCGTCGACAATCCTTCAGATCAGTTCTATCTTGTCGTGTATTTTAGTCATTTAGTGAAACTTTCCTTTCATGACAAAACACATACATGATGTTGACTTTTTGAGTAAACTGCTGAAAGTGAACATAACAAAAATCGGCAAAAATCAATTCTGAAGATGTTTAATTCGGCTTAACTTTTGTAGCTATAGGCTCGATTTCAAAAAGGCTCTCTCCCAATACAGCTCCACTTATGACCAATACGTATTGACAGCAGTTAAAGAGCCTCAGCCCCTTTTCATATTAGCTCTAATTGGATAATTCATCTACAAAACACAATATCCATTCTGGAAAAAAAGAAACATTTCCCCATAGTCATCATTCAATATCTCTAAAAAAGTGTTATCCATGTGCCAAGGACTTAAGATACCTACTGTGCTTTAGAAAGTACTGATTTGTTTTAACTCTGTCCCATCACTCATAATGTCGGACGTCTGATTGTTGGAACAAATCTCTTCAGTTGGTTGCAGATCAAAGCCAGTCCAAACCAAATAGAGGCTTCCAAGTGAACAGATTGGCTGCTTGGCCCCTGACAGACCCCCTCTGTGATAATAAACCTTCTCATCTGAGGTGAAGTCCATTGAGCAATTTTATTTGGTCCGGGTGATTAATTATATTAAAGGATGAGGTGTGCCGAAGGGCTTGGAATTACCACCTGCCAAGAACTGACGGCTTCAATGTCACCTGAAGGTTTCTGTGACAGTTTACATGGCTCCATCCATCTGCTGTGCCTCACCGACTTCTGCCCTATTATCTTTCTATGTACCCATGCGTGTGTGGATACATCTGTGGCCCTATCTGTGTGTGTGTGTGTGTGTGTGTGTGCATGTATTCCTGCATGTGTGTGTAACGGCTTCCTGTGTGTGATTTCAGACCAGCCTGGTGGAGAAGCACGTAGAGCGTATCCTGGGCCTGGAGTCTGCTCTGAGGCAGAGGGACAACTCCCTGCAGAAACTCAACACACAGCTGCACAGCAAAGACGTGCAGTACCTGCAGCTCCACGCCAGCCCCGATACACACAGTGAGTAATAACACACTCACGTGGGCTTATCCTGGTCTCCTTGTTAAACAATGCTACAACACTGACACCAGGTCACCGGCCCCCAATGCGTACATTGTGTGACTGTAGTTCCCCACAAGGATTTCACTCTCTCTCACTCTACACTATTTCTTTCGTTCGTGGCTCAACTTTATTAAATCATTTATCCTGGTGTGACTCAAATCCACAAAGCCTCTGAATTTCTGTCAAATAGGCAGTTTTACTTAAAAAGCCTTTAGACGGCACTCAACATTTGAATCTGTTATATAACGCGTTGGTAAAATATAGATTGAAGAGGTTTGTTTGGGTCAGCTTTTTAGTTCATGTAGTTCAGTTCACTCTCTCCTGCTGATAGATGTACATAACACATCACCTAAAAACACAGATGTCTGACGCTGGATTTCAGAAAAATGGTTTGGAAACCTTTTAAATTACAGCTCTTTTGTTTTTATAATTACAGTACAATATAAATATACATTATCTACATTAACTACAAAACACCTGGGAGCAGTTTTCTATACTTGAAATAAGGCAAATATCATTCAACTAACAGATGTTTACTTTTTTTTAAGACAAAAAAAAGAGCTGAATACAAGATCGCTCAGGGTAGCCACTTTGATTGCAAAGCCAAAAGACCTCACCCAGTTGGGAGAGTTTTAAAAACTGCAAGAGAATACAAGATGAAGTCACCTGTTAAGATTTTCTGCAATCCAGTACTGCTGTGTGTGTGTGTGTGTGTGTGTGTGTTGTGTGTGTGTGTGTGTGTGTGTGTGTGTGTGTGTTGTGTGTGTGTGTGTGTGTGTGTGTGTGTGTGTGTGTGTGTGTGTGTGTGTGTGTGCGTGTGTGTTGTGTGCTGCTTCTGACATCCAAATTACGCCTGCAAAACAGCAGCTGTTGTTGGAGTCAGGAGACCTTAAACCTTGACCCCTCGAAGAATGCGGATGGCTGATGTAAAAATTGAGGAAATGTGTCATCACCACCTCTACTGTTGCTGAGTCATGCCTTGATAAAGAGAGGGGAAGAGGAGGCATAATGTTGTCTAGGCATGAAGCCCTGTACTTTAGTAGAAGCACTAATATGTGGTGTTTTTTTTTCTTGTGCTGAGGAGTCAGAGAGTGGGCAAGGCAGTGATATATACACTGTTAATGACTGTGTGTGTGTGTGTGTGTGAATGCTTGTGTGCACGACCGCATGACTCTATGCGTGTATGAATAAGGGTGCGTGTGAGAAAGAGACAGAGAAGTAGTGATGCCGTGGGTGTAGTATGTGCGCACCTTTTGAGTGTGTAAATGCCTAGGCGAGTGTATTTGTGAGGAGGCGGGAGGAGATGGGATAAAAGATTACTGCCGAGCGATTGAAATATCTACCGGCTCAAGGACGAGTATCTGAATCGCTGGCATGTGCCCACGCAGATCAAAGAACCCAGGTACAAAGTGAAAGGCGCTGGCCCGGCAGGAAGTCAGCTCTGACGTTTTGCTCTTTCACACTCACATCTGTGGTACTCTGACCAAGGATGCAGCATGATTATTGAGTCGGGAGAACAGCAGTTAAAGTGTGGTGTTAGTCTCTCTCTCTCTCTCTCTCTCTAGTGCTGGACTGCCCCGCCTTGACCCTGCAGAGCTCCCGTAGTTTGGACGCCCTGTCAGACCTGAAGTTGCAGCGGTTGGAGGCGGAGCTGGAGGGCGTGCGGCACGAAGCGCAGGGGGCGTGTCAACGGGAGGAGGAGGTGAAGGCGGAGTGCGAGAGACTCAAGGATGAGATGAGGCAGCTGCAGAACAGCCAGAGGGAGAGGGTCAGTGACACACACACACACACACACATCAGACAAGAGTTTGTTTCACATGGGTAGGATTTACTGTATCAGGATGATTCAGATAATGTCAGTCACAGAGAAATATATCAGATTGAAATTTTATAGTAGAAACTGTAGAAAGCATACAGACTTCTACAATGGCTACACCTATACACATGTACCCACGAAGGAATAAAGTTGCACACGTGCTACACACACACACACACACACACACACACACACCTCGATGACTAGGGTCTGGTTTAACCACACCAAGCCCATCTCTCCTCGGTCCTGGGTGTTGTGTTCCAACACGTTGTCTCGGTAGGCTCTCACATTTTGTCCAATACGCTTGTAGCACCTGCATGCTAATCTAATTTCACGCTCTACTTCGGCAGGAAATGACTTCTCCGTGCGAGCAGTGCGATGTGGAGTGGATAAAGAAGGTGGGAGACGAGCAGTAAGTCACTACGGTGGACCGCTGGGTGATGGGGGTGGGGTGTGGAGGGGGGGTGGAGAGGTGGAAGGAAAGCAGGAAGGAAGTGAGTTATGTTAGGAAGGAAGGAAGGAAGGAATATGATGGAGAAAAGAAGAAGACCTGTATCTTCTCATTAGAGACAGACCAGATCTTTCCATCAAGTTCAAGTTCTTCATCCATCAAGTTCAACTTTCCAGTTCAAGCTTAGCACTTGAATATCCACTGTAATTGTTATGGCTGTTAAAGGCCGAATGCGCTACTCTACGTGCATTTACCCATAGTTGTTTCTTGCTGACACTTTTGTTGGAGGAGTTTCACCAGGAAATTAGGTAAGAGGTTAAAACGAGCAGTAGGGGGCAGTGTAAGCACGGTGTAAGCTTCCCCTCTCCCTGGCAGTCACTCTGTCTGTTCACGTCTTCCTCTCTGGGTTATTTGCCGGCTTCTCGGTAGGCCGGTGTGTCCAGCCACTCCTCTCTCACCATTCATTTCTCCCATTCCTTCATACATGACACTGCGGGGGCTGTGTGGTTTTTAAAAGGAGCGATGGCGAGCCTTCAAACTGATGTCTTTTCCCTCAGATCTATAGTCCACTAAGGAGATGTGTTTAATAATTTGTGTTGGAAGCCAGTTCATCTCTCGTCCCCTCTTCAAATTGCCCAGACTCAAGTGCAAGGTGTTGATTGTAACAAAAAAAACCAAAAAAAAGCCACAGCAAAGTGGGCAGCTGACTCCCACACAGTGAAACCCCAGAACAGTTTCGATGGGGAGCAAACTGAAAGTAAATGGTATAAGGCTGCGGAACGAAGCTGTGTTTTGCGTGTGGTGAAAGCCTACTGCTTTTTCCAGACCTTGGCCACCTCTTGGTTTTACTCAACAATAAAAACCCACCCCCACTTGAAGAAAACATAATTTCCTATTTTCATTCTGGGTGCCTTTTCTTGTAATTTGCTCATTTAGTGTAAACTGCAGAGATTCATATGGAAGACATGCTTGTGTGTCAGAGGGCAGCACCTTTGCCCCAATAATCATCGGTACTGTTGTGAAAGAGAAACTGTTGTAATTGAGTTTCACTGTCATATTTTGTAAGGCTTCTTGGTTATGAAGTTATCAAATACAACAACCGATGAATTCATCAACTGATGTTCTTTATCTTCTTACGGCAAAATATAACAAATTTAATATTATCTTCCATTAGCCGGGAAATGGCCTTCTTTTTGTAATTTTTTATTTTTATTTTTTATTTTTCCTCTCTTTGTTCTCTGTTCCCTTCCCTCTGTTTTTGATAACACACTGCAGCAGCATCTTGACTAATTCTAGCACCAGTCACATTTCCCATGAATAAATGAGTGGGCCTGCGTTTGACCTCCTTAGCCAGACTACTAACTAATAACTGGGTGGATGAGCTGCCCTCGCTAAACAACAAGCTGCTGTGGCATCGACACTGGAAGCAACTAGCACTCCCCTCCTCTGTACTGCAGTGTAGAGACTGACTGACTCACTGTAATCCTAGGCTCGTGGAAAATGAAACTTTCAAATAAAACTGTGTTAATCCTTATTTCTCACGGCAAGACAAGCGATTGAAATATAATAACCGGTTATAGGTTATTATAGCTTTTATATTTTGAGTGCGTAATTAGTGCATAAAACACCACCTACCAAGCCAGACCATCGCTGAAGGACTGGTGTATAGCGTTGCTTGGTGTTAGGACCGTTTGACACCTCTCTGTGTTCTACTGAAAGTGCTTCATGCAGATAGCAGAAGTAGACAGCGTGACAGTGCGTGGACTGCAGTGTGAAAAACACCCACCACTCTCTGTGGCCGTTTAACACCTGTCCTGCACGAGGCCGGAGGCATTCAGCCCGCGGTGCAGTCGAGGCCGTTAGTGTAGGGAAGGATCCCAGACGACAGCCAGGTTACCTATTGGTCTCATAGAGTTTACACATTACACACCGTTTCGCTTCCATGAAAATCCTATCCTATCCAGGAAACAAAACATAATACTTTTCTGAAAATACAACTATATAGTGATCGCTGATACTCATTGTTTACCCACCATACTGACCACCATGTGTTCAAGTACTTTTCCCTGAGGCCATGTCCTGAAGTGACTGGATTTGAAAAATAAACTATATTGCATTGAGCTTCAGCCAACAAAGAGGAGCTCAGATGTACGGATCCAACAGGCAGCCGCAGTGATGGCCTTTCCTTGTAACGTCTGATCAGGTCAGAGGTCAGATTCAGCCCACACACGCTTTACTTCTGCTCCCACACACACACACACACACACTCTATCGTGCCTGATCGATTCGCTGGCATGAACCTTTCGTCGATGCCGTCCATCACTCCCCACCTACACATCCTGTGTGTGTGTGCACGCTCAGGCGCACACATGCAAGCACGACAGCAAGACACTCACAAATATGAACGTGACAGCACACACCGCTTTTCACATACACAGTATTTCTAAAACAATTGAAGACAGTCGAGTTTTTGCGCGCACACACACACACACACACACACGCACACACACACAGAGTTTCAGCTGTTCACACGTCGGCTCCGACACAAGGTGCCCTGAGTGAGAGGTGTTGCTTTGGGACCTGGGTCTCTGTCAGGGGTTGTCAAAACACTCGGGCAAAGTTCACGACAGAAAGAACAGAAGTGTGAAAAGGAAGAGATGCATGTATCTAAGCTGTCAATAAATATATACCTGCATTCAGAGTGGAGAGAATGTCAGTCTACTGCAGGAGCTGGTAGTCGCTGAGAGCAGCAAGGGGAAGTCTAGCAATTTATCACTGGTGCTAAACATGTTGGATACAGGCGGACAAATGTATATCCAGTATCGGCAGCTTTGGCTATGTCAGTAATGTCCTTCACAATCCCTGTAAGTAACTTAAATCAGTGTTTTCTTATTTTCCTATTGCCATTCCTGCATTTGGTGGAGGCTCTTAGAGGGCCATGACTGTGTCTTAATATGGGGTGACCCCAGTGGGATCCCTGACCTTAGCAATGTGCCATGCTGAATAATGCTGAAGATGACTTGTAGAGTGACTTGTAGAGTGACTTGTAGAGTGTGTGGCTGATGAAGGGGTTTGATATCCCACTCGGTCTGTCTGAGTCATAGCATGTCGGTGGAGGCTAGGTGGGCCAGTCGCAAAGGCAGTTATGAGTTAGCTTAAGTTTTTTTGAATTGCAGTTTCCCCTTTCCTTGAAATGAAGGTCCTACACTTCCTTGATACTTTAGTTTAAAAAAAAAAAAATGGTGATACTCTTGCAGTCTTGTTTTCTGATTTTAAGAATTTGCAAATATCATTTTAATTGGTGCTAATCTAAAGGGGTGTCATGGATCGATAGCAACAATGTATTAGCATTAGCAGGGATAGCAAACGACTTTGCAGATATCTGCCAATAGTAAGGCATAAAATACAAAGCATTTACAATACAAAGTGTTGAATGATATTGTAGGTTTGTCGTTATTATATTATTATGTTAAAAATATTGAAAAAAGTAGAACGAGTTCATCTACAGCACAGTTATTTCTTCCACACACACATAGACGCACACACGCAAGTCTCGGCAATACTCAATTAAGTTAGCGAGTTGCTAGGGTGCTCATTTTTAATTTGACAGTGTGCGTTTATTTCTGCTGTGTAGGCTGGATACATGTGCTTTTTTTGGTTTTTTTTGCTGTTGATTGCCATGCAAGTTCGTGTCTATTCTTATTTTTGCAGACGAATTCCCCAGGATATGCGAAAACGTTTTTTTTTTTATCTGACACCATCTCTAAAGAGTAATGAGCTGAGTCAGATTCTCATCAGGCAAGAGAGGTTTTGTTAAACTGGTTGTGAGTTTAGATAAGAGGTGTCCTATCAGATTTGAGAGTGTGAGAGAGGTGTTCAGGTTCACTCTGACAAGTCTTACTGGGATATTAGTTTTTAATCAAGGTTTTTGAGTTACATGTAGTATAAAAATTGGGTGTGCATTATTTATTTAAGGGATGCATATTTTTTCTATCATATATATATATATATATATATAAAAGTGATTAAAAGTTTGTATTTTAGATTTTGCCACAAGAACCACCATTCTTGTGAGAAAAATTGCTTGCCAAATGGAAACCGGAATTTCCTTTCCTGGTAGTTTCTATGTTGTAAATTTTGTTTCAATCTACCACCGCTGTGGAAATGAGTCAAATTCAAGTCAAGACTCAAGAGGTTTACAAAAACCAGCCAGATAATCTGACTTGATTATCAGATTTGAAGGTTGCAGGCACTGGAAGCTACTGTAGCTGTACCAGTTGCTTCCTTCTATCTTCACAACCAGCCCTGCGATAATGTATGTCTCACACCACCTCTATCTCCCTGCTGTTCACCATATCACTCTCTTTGTCCCATCACCGATATCATTCACTAGTATTGAATTACCATTGTTATTAATTTATGACGTTGTTTCTGCTGCCAGATTATTCCTATTATGTACTCGAAATTGTAACACACCATCTCGGTAATCCTTGCATTGCAATCATTTATATTTTGCCCAAAACAAATTATAGTTTTGATCCAAACAATTCAGATAAATTTCAATCCTTCAAGCCAATGCGTTCAGACAAAGATAGCGTGTTGCCATGGTTGAGACACAAAAGTCTGTGAGTAATCCAGCCTTGTTTATGGTTCTTGAAATAGCACTGCTCTGTCAATGTGGCCCCTGAGAGAGACACATGGCACGTCTTGCATGAAATGTTGTGATTTTTTACTGCAATTTGCACTCCCAAAATAGTTTCCCAATTAGCCATCTTGATTCGCGAGGTATTACCAGCACAGTAATAATCGTTCAGTTTGTGTTGAGTAGAACGTGAAGGATCAACATGGATTTGTGTTTGTAGTTCAGCTCTCAATATGTTATTACTGTAGTATCTCACAATATTCAAAGATGGCACATTGAAGCCTTTAACACTGGTACGCATTACTGGGAGAAGCCTCAGCAATTAAACAGAGATTAAAGTGTTTGTATTTATAGTTGTGTTGAATTAAAACTCCACTAACATTGTAACACATTGTAATGATAATGATTATAATGATTCCATGATTGCTTCCTCTCTACTCCCTCCTCTTCCCTCCAGGGTGAATCTGGCTCTGGCCTACACAGAGTTAACAGAGGAGCTGGGACGCATCCAAGCACTGAGCTCCAAGCAGACAGAGATCCTGAGGAAAGCCTCACAGGAGCAGGCCAGCCCAGGTTAGCATATGAAATATATCAAGTGTCATGGAAACGTGGGTCAACATCTTCTCAGTTCCTGTTTCTTTCTGAGATTCTGAGATGATATTGTCTGAGTTTAAATCCCATTTTATTATTTAAATGTAACAGAAATCATTTGATCTCTTCTATGAAAACTACAACATAATAGATAGAAAATCTCTCTATACATCTCATATATTGCGATCATGGTCCATGTTCCCTGAGGGCATTGGCCTTGCTCCAGATCAGTATGAGACAGCCCAGTGTTCTTCAAAGTCTTCAAAGGCTGAAGCTCAGGAAGCTTCAAATTCATCCCTAAATCCTTCTGGATCGTTTGTTGGTTTCAACAGCTGAGAGCATTTGACTGCACCATGTAAGAAACCTACTGGCTCTGTTTTGTTGCCACAGCACAACAGGCTAACACTAAAGATAGAAACGAATGCGGACATATTGGAGCATATACAAGTCACGGCTGCCAAACAGTAGCAACACCTTTCTCATCCTGCACCGAGACACACACACATAGCTCACGTCTCACAACTCTGTCCACTATCTAACATAATCTGAAAAACACCACACACAATGCCTTTATTGTGCAGTGAATGGTATGGACTGTATAACTATGTCTAGCAGGCTGATCGCGATGCATTTTCTGTTAAACGCTTAAAGCTCATCATTAAAGATCATGATTAAAGATCATTAACAATGAAAAAATACTCTCCAAGAAAAAGGTATTTTATTGTGAAACAATCATGAGGGAAGTGGGATTCTTAGCGGAGGCATAAAAACTCTCCTGGGGATTACACTGTAATTCAGTTGAACACTCAACAAATTTTCTCTCTATTTGGAGGCTCAGAATGAGTTTGAGTGCGTAAACACCCCCACCCCTTTAACACCTCAACCACCCAGCCAGAAATGATGTTTCCTCTTTGATATGGGTAGCGGAGCTGAACGCTGAAGTAGTGACTAAAAGAGGTGACTGACTCATCGGGTCTTCTTTTTTCTCAAACGGCTGATAGCAATCTAATTACAGGAAACACTAAGGATTGTACTGTACAAGTACAGCTCTTATTATTCCTATGTACAAATACAAGCACTTGGTGTACAGTTATAATAACTGCATGTCTCAGTGTAGCGTCTGTGGGCGGGCTTATTTTCTCAAGATTGTTGTGAATGTCTTCAGCGTTTTTACCAATGACAACTACAAAGCTGCATGATCTTTTTGATGCCATTTTGCTTGTACAAGCCTGTACAGGTTTTTTGACATAAGGGATGTTTACAGTACACGTATGTCCACAGCTGTTTGATCAAATTGTGTAATTGACTGTTTTTGCTACCTATTTTATGGTTGTTTGTCTCTTTGCACACAGTAACTGCATTTTTGTTGATTTTTTTTCCATATGCGTTTGTCTTCCCTTGCAATCCTCAGTCCAGCGTCACTCTCCCATCCACCACCAGCGCCACTCTCCAGTGTCTCAGCGCCACTCGCCCATCCTACAGCGGCACTCTCCGGTCCCTCCTCCGCCACACCACTCCCCAATCCCCCAGAGACGCTCCCCGGTGCTCCAGCGCCTCTCCCCGGACATGCACCGCCGCTCACCCCTACTGGACGTCAACGACGGACCGGCGTCTTACTCCTGCCGGCCGCCCAGCCACCATCTGAGGGCCAGCTTCCAGGGCCGTCGCAGCTACTCCGAGGTCGCCGACCCCTCGGCCTACCAGCGCCCGCCCCGCTTCACCCTGGACCCCGTCTCCACCCTGCCCAAGCCCCGGCCTTACATCGACGGCTACTCAAAGCAGCAGCCGCAACTCGTGGGCTCTCCTCACGGCGGACCGCAGCACAGGGGCCCCCCGTCTCCCCATCAGGGTGGTGCAGGAGGAGACGGGGGCCTCGGGGAGAGCTCCATGCGCCATTCGAGGGAGCTGCCGTTCCCACTGTCAGAGGTGTCCCACCTGCATTTTGAGCCCCCTCCCCCGTCCACACCGGACCCCCAGCCGCCACAATCCTCTGAGGACGAGGAGGAGTGGACCTGCCCGCATCCCATCAGCCCACCGCGGACGCTGGGCGTGCCCTCAGTCGCTGTGCCCAGTAGCGTCATGAGAGGCCCGGCGTCCTGCTCAGCCTTCCCCATTCCCCAGCGGCCTAACACCCTCAGCTGCCACCCGCCAGGGTACTTGTCTGCAGAGCATGCTCAGTCCTGGCCCTCAATCAACGTAAGTTTGAATTGAAGTGTTGAATAAATTGCGACACACATGAGTGAGATGAGGAGCAAGTATGAATTATTACCTTTGACATGGAGATTATGCTTTCACCTGTTAGTTAGTGTGTTTATCTGTCAGTCAGCAGGATATCTCAAAAAACATCTGAAGAGATCTGCTGATTGTGTGTGTGTGTGTGTGTGTGTGTGTGTGTGTGTGTGTGTGTGTGTGTGTTTTGCTCTGCAGCTGTGGATGGAGACAGAGGAGAGTGACATGCGGAGCTGCCCTCTCTGCCAGCTGATCTTTCCTGTCGGTTACCCCGACGATGCCCTCATCAAGCACATCGACTCCCACCTGGAGAACAGCAAGATCTGATTGCCACGGCAACCGGCCTGCACACACCTCCACCCTCCGTCGCTGCCGGACTCTCTTATAGATTATGTAAGCGATTAGCCTGACCTGGCCAAAGGGAATTCGAGGTCGGCAGTCGTAGTCTCTCGGTTTATGGCGCACACCAGTCAGCTATGGGCGATGATCTATGGGTAGGGATCCAAAATGGGACATGGGCACCTTTCATTTGGGACCCCCACGGGACAAAAGTTCTTTAATGTGGGTCAGGCTCACTGACTAAAGACTAAATTTATTTAATTCAGGTTCAGAGCTGGAAAAGTTTAAGATGTGTATACATGTTTCAGTCATGGAGTCCTTTATTGATTGCCCTTAAGAACGGCTCTGATTGCTGCTATCTTGCAATGACTATTGTTTGAGGTTTTGTTTCATTTTCACAGTGTAGTTTGACAGTTCACTGAACACGAGGGTGAGCGATGGATTGGCAGGTTTAGATGCTCTACATGTCAAAAGTGAAACATCAATGAATGATCAGGGAGACTTGAGGCACCTTTGAGCTGTTCTATTTTGATATATCACACTTACAACCACTTGGCTTTAAATGTACCTGCTTTGAAATTTTCTATCTGACACATGTACAGTATTTAACAGCGGAGCATGTCCAATACATGCCAAACACATTATTCTGGATTTCCAGCAGTTGGCTTATTGAATTGATCCGACAGACAAAACAAAGGCAGGTGCTTCAATAGGTTTGCTTGAATAGACTTTTAAGTTTTCGATGATGAAGTTAGGAAGTGGCACTGTGATTGTAATGTGGTGAACCACCTGACTGAGTGTCTGTGGATCGGAGTTTGATGCCAATTCGCTTTCATTTCTTTAAAACCAGGAAGTATGTTTCCATGGCAATTTAGAAACTGCAAAACATTCCACAGAAAATGTCTCACATACAGTGTTTCATCTACTGACAATTATTAGCAGTTGAGAAATGTGAATGTTACAATATTTTTTGACTGGACCGAAGGCGGATGCACCCTAATGTTGATTTGATGATGCCCTGCAGGGCGGGGCATTGATGTTGACGTGGCGTCTCTACAACTGGAGTGAAGGGAACATTTTAGTCAGAATATACCTTTATGCTTGCGGCCTGATGAAAAAAAAAGTATCTTAGCACTTTAAGTTTACGTAGCCTATAGAGTATATCTGTTTTCAGTTCCCCATATATTTTCCAGGTTTAATTTACTATTTATATTGTCTATCTGTAAGTAACAAGGCAAAAAATATTAAGATATATTTTTGCAAACGATGATGCACCACATGTCTCATGCTGGTGACATTTATCTCCCATGTGCTTGCACACTACTGTACATAGTGGGGTTCCTATGGCGCTGATGGCATGGGATATTTTTCTGTATAAAGACTTTAAAGTATAGAATTAGTCTTCCGAGAGAGCTGAGCTTCAAAACACTCTGATGTCATGACTGCCCAGACCACCCAACAAAAAATAAAGCTTGGTCGCAAAAGGGATCTACGGTCTCAAGACTTCCTGACCTGCTTTAAGAAAAAGTGGCAGGCTTTGTAGTGTATATCTATTACGGAGATCCGATACCTGAAACTCTCCAGTCAGCAAAGTTAGCAGGCAATGATGATTTTCTTCTTTTGATACGTGGGTTTCATTTTTAGCGCAGGTGAAATTTTTTGAGGAAAAAAAAAATTGTTACACTGATGTCAGCTAATCTAAAGATTTCAGATAAACGTACAGTTTCTAAGATGGGGGTTGTCCCTACACACACACACAGACACACCCATGCATTTAAACTGGAGTGTTATTATTGACGAGATGGAACGAGGTAGATTAGGGCGGATAAAACACATAGATAGTGGTAGATAAGTTTCGGGCAGCAGGGTGACGAAGTGACGCCTTACAACTGGAAGACAAAGGTTCAAGTCGCAAGTATCCCACCCTGCTGAAGTGTCCTTGAGCGAGACACTCCATCCCTCCCGGCTCTAGGGGCGCTGTTCTGACCCTGACCTCTGACCTCCGCGTGGAGGGCGGGGCGAGAGAGAAGATAATATTTCCTGTGGGGATCAAAAGATCAAAAGACTACCACGTTACTTAACTACACCACAAACTTTAAGGCAGTACGGACATATTGCACCAGTAAGTCAGTGAGGGCTTTTACGACCCGTTATTCTACACTTGTATGTACGTTCCTATATCACTCTGTGTAAAAAATATTTAAAGTTGTGTACAGACAGATATTTTGCAAGCGTGTAAGCCTAATGCAACATGTACTCTACTCAACAACTTCAAATTGGAGCGTCTGTAAATGCATATATAACCCTACCCACCACCACACTAAGTATGAATTATATACGAGTTTTCCCCTCGTATTCGGTATCTAGTGATATGTCCTCTATTAAACCAATATCTAACTGCAGTCGCAGCCTTCAGATGAAAAACCATACCAGTCTTTTTTGAAGTTGTGAGATGAGTGACAGCTTCAGATCTCATTTCAAAAGATGACAAGTTGGGAGTGTTGTGCACATTCATAAGTAAAGATAGTAGAGCACTTTCAGGCTGCGTGATGCATAACATGATCTGAACTGGTTGGTTATTAAAAAACAATATGAACTTATATGGTTCTTTGTCTGAAGGTTTCAATTTTTACAGAGAAGCCAGCTGTTAATAAGTATCTGACACTTTTTTTGGCCCTATTTATTACGCACCAAAGAGGGAACGAAGCACAACAAAATGTGCAAGTTTAGTTTTCCTGTAATGTTATATGATTACCGACTCCCTCACCCTTACAAAACTTCAGCCACTCTACTTAAAATCACAAGTAATTCAACTGGATTTGGAAACATGAGGTAAAGCAATTAAGGTTTGATTTGACTCAACTTGCTCGAATTTGACTCGAATTTCTCGTGGTTTTACGTCTGCGAAGATTTAGGATCTATATCTGTTCACAACCAAAGACAACAAAATGATTTCCTGTGTATGACCGTGAGAAGTTTTGTGTTCATGTCAGTGTGAAGGGAGAGACGTTCACAACCAAAATCTGTTGACCAGCAGCTGCAGTGCAGAGCGAACACGCCACATATCACCTCACAGTGTGACACAGTCAGATGTATATACCGCACCACTCTGTGCTTCATCGGTGCACCGGACGCATTCGTACACACACAATTTGTGCTGAGGTTCGTCCACAGAAATAATGACATCTAGTCTGGGTTTTTGATTTTTTTTTTTCAATCACCGTCAAGATACAGAAACAAATCAAAGAGTCAATTGCAAAATCTGAAATCGTCTTGTCTCTCTTTGCTTGTTTTTATCTTCATAACAGCAAACTTCCTCCCCAGGTTGACTCAGGATTTACACAGAGATAAATCCGGCAATGAATAGATCGGGTCTGTTTGGAATCAGACTACAATCAGATATTTTCATGACTGTGAAAATCCAACCTGAGTCACTTTGAGAGTCTTGTGGTAAAAGCAAACCTTCGATTAACTCAGGAGACAAAAGGCTGGATCTTCACAAACCCAGCAAAGATCAGATCTGAGATACATGGGGTTAAAACATAAATCTGATTTTTTTTTTTTTTTTTGGATGGATCCAGCCTCCAGTAAGTGCTCTCCTGGGTAATGTGGAGCCCCTATGGAGACCTCAGTGCCAGTAGACTCTCCACCACTGTCAAAGAGCTAATAAAACACTAATGAAAAGTAATGGCCGGGGCATTTGTGTGGTGGTACAGCACTGCTGGTGTTCAAGGACTTTAAACAAAGAAAACAGTGTTACATAAAGAGTCTTTTTTTTTTCTCTCTGTCTGTAAATATTCTGAAAAATAAACTGGAACTTGCACTGAAATATCTGCAGAACTGGTTTCTTCACGGTCTGCTGTTTGGAGGTTATTTGAGTCAAATAACGTCATTTGCTGGTCACAATATTTCACTTCCTCTTTCTTTGGTGAATACTCACCGGATATATACTTTGTTAGATTAGCGCTTTTGAAGCACATAAGCTATATAATTATCCATGCAGCTACATATTGTTTTGTACAGAGCTCTGGTCTAGAAGTTTCTGATAGTGCTCATTTCCATGCCTAGGAGTGGAAGTATTGATTTGAATCAACTGCACTTAGTGTTTATCTCATGTATTTCAATGAGTACACATATTCAGTTATTAGGTCAAATACGAGGTCGGTGTGCTCCTCTGCTGTCTGATGTTTTCCCAGGGTTGCTCCTTACTGCAGAGCTAAATCTGGACAAAAGAGGGAATAAGGAGCTCACACACACATACATACAAACACACACACACCAAAATGAAAATGTAATAATTCCACCACCCAAGATGCTGTATGTTTACTTGCAGTGTATTGTTTTAGCACTATGTTTAAGTACTTTTAAACTCTTACAGGCAGTGCTATTATTTATTTTTAGAGCTTTCATTTATTGTGGCGGAACATTGAACTTCAATTTTTAATGAATTATTTAGATCTGAAATACATTCCAGCCTTCAAATGTTTTGCAACTAGATCAGTCAGTTGATTTTAGGGTGCCATGGTGATCGTCATGGTATCATCAATACATTCAAAACAATACTCAATAGGTATTGTTTCCTGGAGGACTGACAATGAAATTAGGTTTCACAAGATTGGTTATGCACAATGCAGATGGAAAGTAGCCCTGTACATGCACAAACGACACACACACACACACAAACATGCACGTGCACACACACACACACACACACACACACGCACACACACACACAGAAGCTGTGATGGAAGTGTGTGCAGCAGACTCCTGAGGAGATGTAATCATAGTGTTCACAGCCAGCCAGGCTTGCTGCTGCTGCTGACTCCACACTGAGAGAGCTGAGCTAGCTGCGAAAACGTGTTCAGCACCCCTCTCACTTCAGGTGCTGCCAATATGGTACGCCACACTGTTGTATTGTCTCTTCAGTAGGCTAAATCACGCCAGAGTGGATCTAGATCTAAATGAGCTCAGTTCAACTCATGTGCTTTGTATTCAACAGTAGTTTTCTAAGCAGTAGCCCAATTAGAGCATGTGAGTTTCTGTTTTGATGCTTATCCATGCAGCAAATCTCATCTCTCATCTCAACCACTCGATGGAGTGGTTATTATTGAATCTACCCATAAAACATTGTCACACTGCATCCGGTAGATCAATCAGCCTATGCATCTGTGAATATTATTGTTATTTCAGTATAGTGCTATAGAAACACTATAGAAAATAATAAATATAGACATATTTTTAGAAATGTAAAACCTTTGTCAGCAGAAAATAAAAACCTTCCCATACCGTGCAGACAAAAAAAACATCACTTGTTTATTTCATGAGGAATGGACCAGAGACAGTTTTGTTTACCCCATTCTAATCTTGGCCTCCCCATAACAAGCCTGTTTCCTACAGCTTTTTGCTCTGTGCCGCTTACCTCGAGGCATAGCCTGCCTCAGGAACATGAAAAATGCACCCACCCATCCGGGCCACAAAACCACAAACCCTGTATGAGCGGCTAGGCAGCACACGAATTCAAGGAAGGAGAGGTACCAGAGAAAAACCACACGTACCAGGTCAAAAAGAGATAAAAAACACTAACTTTTGCACACTGATCACAACTCCTCTCTACTTACACAACCACCTAAACACACCGCACATATACACACACACACACACACACACACACACACACATGTATCACACATGCTTACATGCATACACAAATGCGTGCACACACTCACACATACTACATCCATATACACACGTGTACACACACGGACACAATTCTAAGAACTCACTGGGGGTTTTTTCTCATTCCTCTGATGTTTAAAATAATCTTCATCAAGGCAACATTTCTATCATGTGCGAAACAAATGTTTTGAAATTCTTATTGAATTTGACTTTATTTGCCAAGTGTTGATGAGACCATTACAGTGTTTAAGAAAGATGCTACAAATTGTGATTTTCATGTTTTAAAAGTTGTATGGTCGATGGTACTTTAGGTGTTAATACTCAAGATAGAAGAACATTTTCACTTCATGCAGTTACCAACATGCCTAAAAAATTAACACCATAAAACAACATATTGTATATAATAAAATGTTTAATTCTTTCAATGATATATAATTCATAATATTTTTATAAATACAATTTTATTCATAAAAATATTATGAAATGATAAATACGACCAGTATATGATCACATTATTTTCAGTTTAAATGTATTGAATAACCCAGCAAACCCACAAATGTAGCAATGTTTTTAGCATTCTGTGGTTAGGTGGATGAAAAAGAGGTGAAAACAAGTGAATTTTCCTTCTCTATGTTGTGGTCTATCAATGTTAACACAATGTTGACACACTTCACTCACAATAAGCTGCTACGGGATGCTCGACTTTGTTAATGACTCTTTCTTTCTATTACCACACTGACCACAGATATGTTGTGGACTGTTTTTGTTTTTGTTTTTCAGTCCACAGTGACCCCATTACATAACCACAACATGAAACAAGTATTGGCAGTTTTGGGTCGTATTGGTGTCGCGGCGATATGGTCGCTGGTTCAGATCTAATGTTTTATTCACATTAGTGACACCACAGATGGACTGAGTTTCAGATAGAGATTCAGACTCAGAATAGCACCAGTAATTTAACAGCAGACATAAGGCTGCTAGAGTATAAAGTGTTCTGAATTATGTTTTAGGGGGGATTCAGCGCTTCACATTTGCATTTTGACAAAACAAATTCATCTGGGAGTTAAATACAGTGGAAGTGGTTGTGGAAGTTCCCTTTTGCGTTTCTCTGGCATGTGGCCAAACTAAGAACTAAGAATTTTCACCTAAAAAAAAATTCTTAAAAATTCACCTGTCTAAAAGTGCTGCTCGCATCCCAAGCGACATACGATGTACAAACAATAGAGTAGGCTTCGATTTCTATTCTTCACTAATAGCTCCAATCAACCAAACACAGGGAGTGCAAAGATCAGGCCCCTAGTGACCTCAAAATAATGAATAACATGACAGCAAATACTAATAAAGGAGGAAGAATAAAAGCTAAGAGGAGAGATAGAAGGGATTTTTTCAGAGGAGAAGAGGGAAAATCCTTCAGTGGAAAGGTACTTTGGTGGTGAGGTACTTTTGGGTTTTCACTCGATGACAGAAGATTGGGTGTGACTCTTGTGTTTTGACTGGCTTGATCACGTCACTCCAGTATTGGGGAGCCAAGCGGAAATAGCAATAAATAGAAATTATATATATATCTTTATTAAAATGCCAAAGTGTTTTTATAGATTTTTATATATATTTTATAGATACAGCATTTGCTTTTTCAAATATATAATAATAATATATATATATATATAAGTGAAAACCATCCTGTCTGGAAATGCAACCACTGTGTAGCAGTAGTACAGAAATAATGAAAAAGTAGCAGTGCTATGCTTGCTACATGTGTAGGCAATGAAAAGCACAATGCAGTGGGTGTCCATCCCAGGTTGTTTCCATGTAGGAAGTGTTTCACCAGCCCACTAGGTGGCCACATAAACCACAAAAACCACACAAACCGCTTAAACCACAGCACACAGTTAGGCCAAGCTTTAATTATCCTCTCACCACACCAGAGCTCGGTCAGCTCATATTTACAAATAATGTCTAAACATATACATTAACCTCCTGGAATTTTAACATGTGAGAACCAGCAGGATTTACTACAATATAATACAAGGAAGTTTAGCATTTTGAAAGTCAGTTTAGTTTGCATACTGAGTATACTGACTCTCTTGACAATATCTGTATATGTGGTAAATCCAATTATATAATACAATATAATGTCACATCACTTTGTTTCAGTAAATAAGGCAAACATATGATTCAGAAATATTCCCCCTTTAAAACTAATGATTAAAACAACATGAACTATGTTAAACACTGTTTCCCAACAAAGCAATTGAAGAAGCTCAGTGTATCACAACCAATCCCAGTTCAATTTCACAGGTCAACAGTCAAAAGCACCCTCAACATGCTCAATCACAGCGTAGTTCCCCTTCACCTCCTCCTAGTCCCGGAAACAGGCTCTATCGCATTGTTTGCACTTCTGATAACGTCAATCAACCATGTGCATGCATGAAAAAAGAGAAAGGCCAAACAATGACTCCTAACATAATCATAATTTGTATCAGTATCAGTGAGATGTACAGTGATACAGCTGATCAGACACTGATAGTAGGAGTCGGGGCTAATGTCCCTCATGCCCCAGTGAGAACATGTTCATCATGTCAGCTGGCAGCAGGCCCAGGCCAGAGATCGAAACCATGGATGCTGTGGGCGAGTGAGAAAGCACGCAAGCCAAAAAATATATACAGTGACACACACGGTCACTGAAACACACACACACACAAACACACACAAACACACACTCACAAACACATAGTCAGTGCTACAAAAACACACCAAACCAGCACACTGACACAACAGACAACATACAGACAGACAGGCATACATTCTGACACACTCGCACACTCTGACGCTAAAACGCTCGTAACGCTCGGGTAGAAGCGCGGTTTAGTGTCGGCGTGACGCGGTGACCTGCGTTTGAACCGGCGACCTCTGTAACTCACCCATATTGATGGCAGGCCACGCATTCGCTCACTCACAGCACAGCGCTTCAGCAAGCACAGCATGGCCCAAGGGACACTGGGCGTCAAAGGCAGTAGGGGGGGGGGGATGAGGGATGAGGGATGAATACAGCCAGAGCAGAATTGTTAGCTTTACAGTGAAGACAGTGTATTTGTCAAGTTGATATAGTGGAAAAACAGTGAGACAGGAGAGAGAGAGAGAGAGAGAGAGAGACATTAATATACAGTAATTGTGCCCAGGCTTAGTGAATGGATCTAAGTGAATGAGTGAATGGTGTTACCCACTTGTGTGTACATTGTTTTATACCATATTCCCTTTAGCGTTGCACAAACAAGCGTTAACCTCTGATATGTGAGGCAACACAAATCAATGCACTGCACCGCCACAAATCAATGGCACGAATTCAGTTTTGCGTGTGTTAATTAGCGATTCTTTCCTATTTCGGCCCATGTGCGTGTCACAGAGTGCGTTGACCTACATCACGAAGCATATAGGCTGAAATTTAAAAAAAAGCGTTGTGTTTGTGTGTCTATGTGTGCCACGGGTATACATGCACACGTAAAAAACACCAGCTCTGTTTCTGTTGATGTGTGTGTGTGTGTGTGTGTATTACAAGTAAACATACATGCTCTAGTGAACGTGCATATGTGCTGTATGTGTGTTTGTGTATTCATATGTTACAAGTAATTGAACATGGTACTGAACAAGCGTGTGTGTGTGTGCTCAGCTGTAGGACGTTGTGCTGCCAGTGTATGTGACCTCCTCAAGGCCATAGAGACACAAGGATTGGTCTCGCCGCGAACATTACGGTTGACAGAGAGGTGAGCCACTCTCTCCATAAATCATTCATATCACTCTCATGAACGTTCGCTAATTTTTGCATTAGCGCATCAATGCGATGTTTGTCTTCCTCAGGAATCCTGTGTGAATTATTTAATAAGAGAGAGTGAACCAGCTTCCTGCAACGCCCGCTACACTCATTTATGGCATACGTTGATTATGTATAACACATTATCCTTTACAGAGCAGCCACTCAGGGCCGGAGGCATCCTTTTTTTTACCGTCAGCTGTGAAGTAGCACCACGTTGTTGCTCCAACCCCTGGAGGACTCGTTTGGACAATTTCTATCTCTCTAACAGTATCCCTGTAGATGTCTGATGAGGGTCTGGATCCGCCGGGATGAATAAATAAGGGCCGGCTCTCTCGAAAGCATCATACCACTTCAAGTTCATCTCCATCTTCCCGTTAACATGGAGGAGAGGTGACCTTTTAGGAGGGGAGCCAGGTTGGTGCTGTACCTGCTAAGACCAGCCTTGGGGAAAAAAGTAGAACCTTTTCAAGACCCCATGAAAAAAAAAAATCGTCTAAAGGTCGAGGAAAGGTTTCCATGTAGAACCACGTGAAGTGAGATTTTATAACAGCAGTTCCAGGCTGAGCTCTAGACGGTTCTGCAATATGTGTTTCATTTTGTTCCAAGCATTCTTCACCATCTTTTGCATGCAGTGTCAGCCAAATGCATCGTGTTTCCAAGAATGGGAATACTGATCCTTGTGGTTCGTATCACGTTCTGCGCCGTACAATCCGAACTGGCTCCTTTTCCATGTGGCACTGCTTTGCGAAGTGCCTGCCAGTAACCGGCGACCGTTGGTTTCAGAAGGTCATATAACAATATAAACATCACGATGACTGGAGAGGTGAACTGGTCTCAGATCATTCATTCTGATATTCTAACATGTTTGACACGTACAGGCCCAAACCTTTGAGGCAAACCAATGGAGGCAGGTGCTGGACTGCCTGCCAAATCAAGCTTATGGCCCCAAAGGTGGAAGTAACAACAATGAGTGTGCAGAAGCGTTCATTTCCTCTCCACCAGTGAGACATGTAGTTGAACTGAATACATCCAGGCTTTGGGTTCTGATAACACGTGTGACAAAGGTGTTGTACCCCCGGAGCGGCCCACTTGACCTCGACTGCTCTGGTGAGAATGGAAATGTCTTCCTTTCCCAAGTGTTGCTCCCCCGTTTTAACACTTTTGCAACTTTATTGTCAGTTGCAGTATGGAGGGGAGTGTCACATCGGCGAGGAGTCGAGGCTGCGTCGGCCTCCGCTCTGTGACAAGGGAGAGATGGAGATATGTCTGTCTGCAAACATTATTAACTCAGAGATGGGTGGACACGTCGCTTGACTTAGGCAGATCTCATCATTATCCCGCACTGCATGGCAAACGGGTGGACCTTTTTTTTTTTTTTTTTTTTTTTTTTTTTTACAGGCGGCAGTATCACAGCTCCGATCTGTCACCCTTCGCTTGCCTTAATGTGCGAAAGCAAGACGTGTTGCGCCTATTAGCACTTCTTGGCAAGGCTGGCATGCTGATCCCTCATCCCCGGGGAGCCCGGCAATATGGTGCCGCACGGTGACCGCCCGCCAGCCCCGGCTCCCGCTGTCACAACACATCACACATCCCCAGCAACCACCGCCACCACCACCTCTTCTACCACGCCTCCATAACTGAGGCTGGCTGGCTGCCACTCAGGCACTGTGACAGGACCCCGACACAGCCAGAACCAGGGGTCTTCTGGGAGGAAAAAGGAAAAGGAAAGGAAAAGGAAAAGGAGAGAATTGATGCAACTTCTAGAAAGAAAGGGCAGTTCAAGTGGACTACATTGTTTTCTTTTCTTAGATAGTAGTAGTCATGCTTGGCTCAATGGGTGGAGAATGGCATTAACACTGTCTCTAAAGATTGCAGCTGGGACCACACATACTAAAAATAAATACACTCATGATACTGTAAAGTGCTTATCAGTGTATTATGTTGTCTTATAGAGTGGGGATTCTCAGAGAGGTTTAAAGTCACAGTGTGATCCCGGCCCTGCTGGAGCTGCTCGGCGGGCTGTTTCATTTTTACCCCTGCATCATGTCTCAAAATAGGAAAAGTAAAAAGTGCACAAGACACAAGGCGACATTTAGATACGGTGCGTCTTCAAAGGAAAGATGCTCAAAGACGCTCAGGTAAAAGGCAATGTCAAGAGGGAGGAGTAGTTAAGGTTCAAGTCTGTTAAAGGACAAATAAAAACTGTTCCAAACATGGCTACTCTACCCACCTCTCAGGTAAAATATCAAATAAATATCAATGTACCTATCGAGAATTTATTTAGCATTATTGTAGCAGTAAAGCTGTTGACTCTGATATGCACCTCATGTGTTAGGGTATGATTTTCTTTCTATACGTTCCTCTGCTTTTTCATCATATTTTCCATATCTGTCTAAATGAAGACTTTCATTCCACAACAGAAACTGACACCTTCTCTAACTGCTACACTACTGAGTTATTAGTCAACCTAAATAATAATGAAATCATCCACATCCAGAACATATTGAGGACTGAATTTATTAATTTGTTTTGAATGTGTGTTTGAAATGAAATGCCAAAAATCAGTCATTCATTCACAATGTGTTTACACAACGAGACACCTATACCTTGCTCTGTAAAATGATGATTTCTACTTGTAATTGAGCAATGGTATCCGTATATGATGTTAAACATAATGTTGCAATACTACTATAAATAACACATTTGATGCAAGGACCATGAATCAAACACATTATTTCAGCTTCTTAGAAAAATCAAGAATTGCATTTTGTATTGAGTGGCTTGTTCATGGAGTCATGAAAGTTTGAACATTTAGAGGATGATATCAGCTGTCTGTCAAAAAATTGAAGGAGGTTACTGCATGAGACATCTGTAAAAGTTTCCATTTAGTATTTTTAACAACCTCATAGAGGACTGTGAGTGGTCTCTGCCTGTCAGTAAGGAAAGCAAGTGTCAACCATGACTCATTAGGGTTCCACTGAGCTAGTCATTTGAGTATTATAGATAGTGAGTAAACAAAATGGCATACTAGTGTGGGCTCGACCACAATGTCTGCTGTTTCTGTGGTGGGTAGATAATATACACTAAGTGGAAATGGAGTGGTACTTTATTTTGAAATTTGTCACTTTTCTTTATTTTATTTTGCCTTTATTAGGCAGTTATAAGTAGAGAGAAACAGGAAAGGGTTGGTTTTAAACCCAGAACCTCACGCTTACATGGTATGCACCTTAGCCACCTGAGCTTTTTTAATAAAATCCAAATTACTATGGTTCTATGTCTGAAAATGTATGTCTACATTATTGTTACATATAGAAACACTGATAATGTATATCTACCACCTGGTTTAATTCATAAGGAGGAAAGGCAGTCTTCCCCCGTGGTGCATTTTCATTACTGAGATGGGGGCAAGAAAATCACTGCAGCCGAGAATGAAAGAAAGAAATGAAAAAAAAAAATGTTCGGAAAATTCAACATACTAATGCAGTATAGATCTGAGTATGTGTGTCTCACCCACAAAGCCACACTGGTGACTGTGGACGTGGGGCTTTGTGCACAGCCGTAAAGGTCATGCTAATGGAGTGGGTCGCTACACGTTGTGACAGACAGCACCACAGCCCACCTTACCATAAGTACCTACACTGCATCTATACACATGCTAAGTGGCCCACCCACCACATACATGTTATAAGAATTTAAGCCATGTGTTAAAATAAAAGCTGCAGAGGGCTGCTGTGACACCACGGCTCCCAGCGATGAGTAATATCCCTTTAAGGTGCCTTGTTATCCCAGCTATCACCACTGATCCTCTCTGCCACCCTGGCAGTGCCCACTGGGCATCTTGTGACATAGCGCTGCATTGTAGCCCCAGCACCAGTGAGGGACAGGTTCTGACCCGAAATTAAATTAAAATTACATATGCCAGGGGTGATGCCCGGACAGGAAGGGATATTCGAGCCCTGTGCTGGGAGCGGGGAGATGAGAGGGAGGAGAGAGAGCGGGGGGGGGGGGAGGAAACAAAGGTGAGAGGAGGTGGAAGGGGTTTGTCTGCTGATCTGTCACAGCTCTACGCCTGGCTGGCCGTGCTCCTATTAACACTGACAAGACAAAGAGGTGACACATCCCCGCCTGCAGGGGTCCATGTAGATTTATATGTGCACAAGCATGCACATGCACACACACACTTACTCACAATCACATGTGCACACATGCGTGCATATGTCAACGTGCACTGCAAGGACATGAACACAGAGTACACTATAGGAGCACTTTCATAATATTGAACTGCAGTTCTTTTTGCGCCGCGTCTCAGTCGTCTCCCGTCTTACTCTTCAGCCTGTCCGCTCCGTCTCATCTGCATCTCCCCTTCATGTAGAGTTACAGGGTTACATTGATATGGGATCATCGCTTACACCTGGAGTTACGAGGTTGATTTATTTCTGTGTTCATTTTTTTTGTACAAACACACCTGTATGTCACCGCTAACAGCAGAGCAAGTCTACAAAGAAAAACATAGACACAAACTGTAAAAAGAAACTAAATCCTTCACATACAGTGGAGGGAACACTGTGCGTGTGTTTCTGTGTGTGTGTGTGTGTGTGTGTGAGGGGGGTGTTGTCACAGATATTCATTAACGTACAGACACACACACACACACACACACACAGAAACACACATCATGGTTCACAAACACCTTGACTGATGGATGGGGGGTGGCAGAAAGCGATGCGAAAGCAGATTGAACTTTAGGACATCTCTGCTTTCGACAGCTCCAACAAGCAGAGGGCACGCGGCGGTCACCGGGGGCAAGGCTCCGGTCAACGGGGGCTGGCACAACATCCTGAGGAGGGGAAAGGAGGGAGACGAAGGAAGGGGGAGCGGAGGGGGAGGGGGAGGGGAGGTGATGACGGTGTGTGGGTCGGGGGGACAGGAAGGGCCGGGGCACACGAGGCGTTGCGGTGTCACTGTAATGTCAGCCGGTGTCAAGTGCAATCATCGTTAGCTGTAATTTTCTGAGCAATTAGAGCGCTTATATTGAGAACGCTAGCCAGCTGACAAACACAGGGGCTGGCTAAAGGAGGTCCTCACAGCTATGGTGGACATACACACACACGCTCGCAAGAACACACACACATATATTCACTCACACACACACACACACACATGCATGGAACATCATTGTATGACAGCCAGCGATCAACACTTTGCTCTACTACTTTCCTCTTCCTCACTCCAGTTGTCTGCTGTCTATTTTTTTGTTATTCTGTCATTCATTTACACCAATATTCTGATATTTTTTAGCCTTAAGTGGGACAGAAACTAATAAACACCCTTTTTATGTCCCTTTGTTTGTCTTTCTGTCCTCGGTTTCATCATCGTTCTTTTCTTGCTTTGTAGCGTTTGCTCATCTTTGAGTATTAAACTTAATTAATACAATGGTAATATAGAAAAAATAAAAAATGTTGTTGTTTCAGGTTGACTGGGGATGCTATGAGAGCTAACAAGCTATTTTACAGAAACCAAAGAACAAATGTAGACTCCCCCCCCCCCATAATGCAACTGGTGAAAAGAAAAATGACCAAATGCCTAAAATGAAAAGGTCAAAGTATTCCTTTAAGTATTCAATTTCCTCCTTAAAAAGATTTAGAAAAAAAAGGCATTGCAGACATACAGACCTACAGACATACAGACACTGCAGTGCTGCTGATGCATGCCAGTGCCATGATTTGGAGAGGCCACCTTGATCTGACACAGTTAACAGGGCCATGTGGTCCCAGTCCTCTCACTCACACTCTGGGTGATGACTGACTGACCCCCCATCACACACACATACACACACACACACACACACACACATACACACATACACACATACACACACAACTGACACCACTTTGGCACCGTGCCCAGGCCAGCGCCCTCTCACCCTTTGCTCCCCACCCATATTCCGTAATACTTGACCGCGTACACACACAAGCTTACATGCACATATACAGTGCCTTGCAGAAGTATACTAACCTTGACTTTTTGCACATTTTGTTGTTTGTTGTTTAATATTTATACTTTATCCTTCCACATAAATTTCAACAATTTATTTTTTTCACTTTGATAGAATAGAGTGCTTTGCATTGAACTCCCAAATAAATGTGTTTTGAAATTGAAACTTAATAGCGCAACAAAATGTGCAAAAAATAAAGGGGTTTGAATGCTTTTGTATGGCACTCTATATACACACACTCACAGGATAAAAACACACATGCTCACCGCTGTACCAGCCTTCAACATGAGAGCCCACAAGACGACACAAATGAAAAAATTGAACAAATATGAAAAGTATCTCAGCCAGGATGTATGTGAAGTTGTTTGCTTCTTGTAATGGTTATAGTTGAGGATACAGATCAGATGCAAAAAGTTTATGTATGTTTGTTTTAGTCTATCGTGGCACCTTTTCCACATTGATCAACAGTACCAGATAGGTGAGACAATCACAGGGGAGTTTTAAAGTCAGTACAGGTATACCTGACAGAAGATTTATTTGCAGCTATTATTTGACCGTAGTGTACAGTGGAGCAAAAGGAAGAAAGTGAGAGAGAAAAGAGCAGTTGCTGGTGTACCTGTGTTTATGTATTACGTGGTGTGTGTGTGTGTGTGTGTGTGTGTGTGCATGCCTGTTTATATGTGAGCGTGTGTGTGTGTGTGTGTGTGTGTGTTTCAAAATGTGGGGGCAGTTCATAACTCCACAGCTATCATTGCTGCCTCATGCCTGACTGACTCACCCAGCAACCAGCAGGAGATGTCTACTGGGATCAAAATGAAAGAGAGACCCACACAATCTCTCTCGCCCTCTCTCTCTCTCTCACACACACACACACACACACACGCACACACACACACACACAGGCTCTAAAACAGACACCCGTACTAACACACATGAGTCATGAGTGCCAACGAAACGCACACATATACACTTATTCCAACACACACAGGCACTCAAACACGCATACACACATGCAGGTACACACACACACACACACACACACACACACACACACACACTGCTTCTTGTGTCTGACTTTTAGACAGCCTCAACATCTCCCCACACAAGGGTGTCTTCCTGTGTCACCCGCTGTCTTACTGACACACGTCTGTCCGGGACGAGCCGTTGCCCCGCTGCCCACATCCTGTCTGCTCGCGTCGGCATGGTCCCTTGTCACCAGCAGCCACCCCAGCAACCGGCGTCTGTCTCTGCCCACCCCGGCAAGTCAGGGGATTTGTCACTAAAAGAATTTTCCCATACCCACGTCGGTAAAACAAAGACGAGATGACACAAACACATTACAGTCCTCAACGTTTGTCACACGGCCTGTTTGAGGGGGACAAACGGCTCGGGATATGACACCAGCCTGGTTGCATCAGCCACGCTGGAACCACCAGCAGTGACAAAATGCCGAAGAGACTCAAATCTGAGGGTGATACGCTTTACGGGCAACGCAGATGGGCAGCCCGCCAAGCAACCAAACACACACTGGGTGAAAGATATATTCAAATGTCTCATCACAACAAGATGCTCCTGTGTGATCAAAGCAAGAAAGTATGTGTGTGTGTGTGTGTGTGTGTGTGTGTGTGTGTGTGTGTGTGTGTGTGTGTGTGTGTGTGTGTGTGTGTGTGTTTGTGGGAGGGAGCCACTCTCATGTGTGATGAGTTCTACTTTAGATGTGTTGAAAATCTGCCAAAATCTCAGTCAAAAGTAATTTCATAAGCTTGACTTCAATAGATTGGTAGTGATATGATTTTTAAGTTTTTAAAGTTTTTTAAGATGTATTATTATTATTATTATTATTATTATTAACAATAATATTAAAATTTATATTAATATTACTATTATTAATATTATTATTACTATTATTATTGTTATTGTGTTTTATTATTGTTGTTTTTGTTGTTGTTGTTATTGTTGTTATTACATTCATACTCATTGATACAACATAAAATATTAATTTCATTTTTCTTTCTTTTCTTTTCTTCAGATCAGTTTGATGTAGGCCTGTACTATGAATTTATGTTTTAGATTTTAGATTTTAGAATATGTCTGAAAATGTGGGAAATTCCACAAATGAAAGGGTCGACTGTGTTGTGGTGGGTCTCTCCTCCGCTACATGCCTGATTGTACATCCTTGTCTGATCCTGCCTTTCCTGGTTTAGTGTGACAATGGATTTTAGAGAGACAGACAGACAGACAGACAAATTGACAGACAGAGGACAGAGACAAAGACGGGGAGGGAGAGAGTGAGAGAGAGAGAGAGAGAGAGAGAGAGAGTACAATAGAAAGAAAGACTCAGGGGCTGCTCCTCTCCTTTCTTCCCCCCGTCCACAATGTGTAGGTGCTGGGTGTATAAATACCCCAGTCCCCCCGAGGGCCAACTCAGCCCAGCAGGACCCTCTCTGCCCCCCTGCCCAGACCCCCTCCTCCTCCTCCTCCTCCTCCTCCTCCTCCTCCTCCTCCAGCTCCCTCCCCACCCTTGCACCACCCCCCCCTTACCTCCCTCCTACATCGTCTAATTAGGATCTTGGGCCTCGTTAGGGCCAGCAGCCCCCGGGGGCCCGCTGATACAAAAGCTGATTCTATCTGACGTAACAAGTCAATGCCAAGGGGACAGATGCTAATTTTAATTAATTAAATGGAAGGGTCAGCTCGCGACAAAAAAAGGGCCAGAGGGAGGGACCAGCCAGGCCCCTGCTCATCTGGAGGGGAAAACCGGCCCCTGTTGTTATTATTAATGTTGTTGTTCATCTCACAACGGAAGACCCCCGCGTTCCCGGATGAAAACTTTACAGGCCAGTCAGTGGCTGGTGGGCAGAAGGTGATTTGAGGGGGAATGAAAGAAGTTGGCGCTCCACCTTGTTACGATACGCATCACCCTTACTGTGGGGTGAAGCCTCAGAGGAACCGATGCTCTACCTCCCTGCCGTCTCCAACGGGCAGCAAATGGGCAGTCGCGTGCTTTGTAACTGTCTTATGGATGGAAGTAAACAAACATGTTTCCCTTTATCTCTGCACTGTCTTGTTGCACTTGTGAACAGCGATGATATTTACGTATTTTCACACACGACTGCCGACTGTCTAAATTGTGAAATGTTCACAAGAGCCTGTGTATTGCAAGTGTCAGGCCCGATGCCTTTTGCGGTGTGGGGAGGACCTGCGGTGGCGACCCCAGATCAGACCAACACTGCCTACCAAAGGAGGATCAGCTTGTTATTGTCTGCTGGGCTGCTGATGTCTTCTATCTGATATGACTGATATTTGATTTGGGGCGATTGGTGGGGAAATGGAAGAGTAAAGCATTGTTTTATAGTTAATGGTCCCTTTATCACACATGTCTGTTTAATCTATCTTTTAAGGAGTTGTAACAGAAATCTCTCTCTTTCTCTCTCTCTCTCTCTCTCTCTCTCTCTTCTCTCTCTCTTTCTCTCTCTCCCTCTCTCTCTTCCCCCTGACCTAGTTTTGGCATTTGATCCTGACTGGAAGGTTAACCCCTAGAGGGTGCACGGTGTCAGCCTTGTACCACGTCAATTCCCACACAAAGGGCACCCTTTGTCACTTCATATTTTCAAGGCTCCAAAACCCTGGCTTTTTCACTGTTGTTTCTATGGCAGGGGTCACTTCCTGGTGGCGGCCCTGCCTCCCTACTGTTCTTCCCCAGGTGCACCTGCTGCTGTTGTTGACCATGACACAAGTGCACACAATGGGGACCTGGCTGTCCCCATACACAAACTATAGACATAAACTTGATCCACCATATCCAGTGTTGAGAATTTGTTACATTACAATACCATATATTTGAAATATCTGATATTAGTACAAGGAAGGTTGTTAACCATAAATATGGATCTTTTGGAGCCAAAACAATTAAGACAAGCCGGCTACTTTTAATTCTCTTGTGCAAGTGGAGAAAGTTTTGTTCAAAATTGTTTCCCAACCCGCCCTCCCTCCCATCCATCTCCTCAATGGACTGTGACTCAGAGAGATGGGGCGTTTTAACAGGGTGTCCTTGATGAGGCCCAGCACAAATTACCCAAAGTGTCATCTTTGCCCTCACCAGTTACTGGTTGACAGCAGGAGAGTGAGGGCTGCTCCTGGCAGGAAGTGAGCCCAGAACCTGGCATGGTGGGTGCCCACACCGGCCCTGACCATCACGACCAAAGCTCTGCCGGGGGTCAGCAGCCATCACACACAGGGGCCTAATGCTGCTGATGAGAGAGAGCCCGCCTCGCAGGCCTGCACACCCCCGAGGCGTGGCCACTCAGCGTCAGGTTAACCTGAGCTGACAGACGGTCCACCACGCCACACACACACACACACACACACACACACACACACGCGCGCGCGCGCGCACACACACAGATTCATAAAAATGCCCACATACACACAGGCACACAGGCATACACACACACACACAAATTCATAAAAATACACATATCCACACAGAACCTCCCTCCACACACAGACAAGCACACACACACAAACACACACACTCATGCACATAAACATACAGTACAATCATTAAGAAACAACTACATGTTAATACACTAATATCAGACGTTTATATACTTTATAACTGTCAATTCTCCTCCCAGTAGTTTACAAAAACATGGAACTATGAACACAAATAAAGGTCAATAACTAATCCATTCTGTGCATGAGGTTTAAATTACATGTTAATGGATAATTACTTCTCCAACTGCGTGTATGAATGCTGTAAATGTATTTGAGAGACAAGGAGCATTTGGTTTGATTCCCTTCTCCTTCTTTTTTTGAATATGAAGACGATACCAACTCACACAAGGTAATTGGAATCTGTCCATATATGTTCCTGCTGAATGCACACACATATTCCCTCACTCCATTAACAACATCACAGCACAGGGCATACCAGGAATACAGCAACCCAGGGCTGTTTGGGATTCGGTGCCTTGCTCAAGGGAACTTGGCAGGCAGTGATGGCAGGCACCCTGGATGTTACACCAGCCACATGGAGCATGATGCTCCCTGAAGTTTAAAATGTCAAGTCAAAATGTCACTACAGATCTTACTGGCTGAGTCATTAGCAAACAACCATGTTTCACATGAAAAAATTCAAGTGAAATTTTTTCTTTGTTGGCATTTCCAGTGCAACATTGCATCACTCAAGTGGCAGGCTGCAGCACCTCCTGTCATTTTGTGGTTTTGTGCTTTTATGTCTTTAACTTAAAGAAACAAAATAATAAAATAGACAAAGTGTCACCATGGGGCTCAGTCTTAATGAAAATATATTGTTAGTCTTGTCAGGTGGGAACCCACTATGAATCCAAACCCGTAGCTTGATGTTTGCTCCCAGGCCATCCATCCATGTTATTTAATAATAACTTTCATTCATGAGCGCCTTTCAAGGAACCCAAGGCACTTAACAATAGAAGAGAGAAGAACTAGATGAGGTGAAAAACAAAAACAAACAGCATATCAACAGCATCCCCACATGACACGGGTGGGCTGTGCTCTCGTGGTTCCAGTTGAAAGCACAATCATCTGTTAACGTATTGATATTAAACTATCATTTATACTACTCCTCTGTCAAGGCACTTATCTCTCTCAACGCCCTGCTGGAAGCCAGCGTGGTGAGCCAGTACGCATCGCTTACATGGATCTGTGCTCGGCAATTTGAGAGGGGTGAAAGGGAGGTTGCATCCCTCTGCAAATTATTAGTTCGGTTTTTCATGAAGAGTATTCAGTCAAACTTCCGCCTCATCTTGAAACATCATCTGTTAAATTTGGTGAAGCATGGGGACAGATGAGAACCAGCTGACTGGCTGTGTTGGTGTGCATCAGATGGATTGTTGCGGTATCTCGTTCTCAGCCAGGTCATCATTGCTCCTTCACTTTCCTTGGTAAATAAAGATATAGAAAAAAAAATGTTGGTGGGGGGGGGGACCGGACTGGACTGGACTGGAGGGTGGTGGATGTTGGTGGGTGGGTGGGCGGGTGGGGGTAATGGAGGGGTGAAAGGAAACACCGTGGTGTTGATCTCCTGGAATGCGACATGCCAGAGAGCTGGCTCGACTGGCACCAAACCCAAATACCTTCACCCAACCCCTCTTCCTCTCTCTCTCTCTCTCTCTCTCTCTCTCTCTCCATCCCCCAACCCCAAACCCTCCTCTCTGCCCCTCTCTTCCACAACCCATGAAACAGGAGAGCCTCCATATCCACTTCCTCCGACAGGATCAGCGATCACTCTGCCCAGGCCTCCGGGCAGACGACATTCCTTCCCCCCGCTGCTGTTGCTGGCCGGCTGTCGCACCGGGCAGCCAGAATAGATCTGTGACGTCCGCCTGGTTACTAGAAAACGCCACCGTCCTAAGAATCACAGGAACACAGAGGATACACACACACACACACACACACACACACACACACACACACACACACACACACAAACCCTACCGACTCAACACAGAAGCAAAGCCGACACACTCACACATACCCACAGAGACAAATAGCGTTCACGCAGCAACAACACACGGCAGCTAATGCCTGTACTGTTGTCATGACAACAGGAACCTAGCTGTCTAGGTTCAAACCACACTCACTACATAACATGGACATACTAACATCAGCTCTGTAAGTGTGACGTGTGCAGACAGTGTAGGGAGAGGGGTGACTGGGCCCTGACCCCTGTCCTCCGCAGCTGACGGTCTGTTAAAAACCATTCAATGGGAAGTGTAAACCAAAATCAACGATCCTCTCGGTGTACCCCAAATTCTTCTAAAAAAAAAGAAAAAAATCATTGAAAAAAAATAAATAAATAAATAAATAAAAGAAGATGGGCTGGCTTTTAGGAGCAAACTTTTGAAGGCTGGGGAGGGAAGGAGGGAGGGAGGGGGTTAGGTGGGCATGGCGCGGTTGTCACTTTTGCTGGCGTGCTTTTGCGTGATGCGTGTTGACTGGAGCCCTGCGTTTGTCAGGGGAGGTGTCTGCAGTAAAAGTGCCACAGCCCTCCAGATTGACACTCATTAGTAAGGGGCTCCGAGGCGGAGGGGCCCGCGGGGGGCAGGAGGGCAGCGAGGAGGGGTGAGAGGCTACGTCCCACTAAAAATAAATGATTTTCAATGATTGATACAGATAGCAGTGGACTGATAGGGCCAGATGAATCAGAGGGCTTGGGTGGTGGTAGGTGGTGGCGGTGGTGGTGGCGGTGGCGGTGGCGGGGCAAGACCTGTGGTTGGCAGGCTGTTGTCAGTTGAAACGCTGCTTAAAGCCTCAGCACACACACAAATACAGACACACACACACACACACACACACTCTCTCCACCTCAACACCACCACCCCCCCACCCCCCACCCCCAACCCCCTTCAGTTGTTGTGTTTGACCACCCCCTAGCAGCGCCCCCTCTGTCTCCTGCCACTCAAGCCACATACACAAATACACACACTCACATTACACACGTCGCACACAAATGCCAGCGCTCGCCCAGGAGCAAGTGGAACAGACAAGGGCCACTGGACTCTCTAACGTCTGCACACACACACACACACACACACACACACACACACACCCCTCGGTCGTAGCCTCTTGCGCTTTAACCCTGCTGCACTTTCCATGGCTTCACACACCCTGAACCCTGTGTCCATCATTGTGTTTATGCATTCAATCCGTGGCTCAGGTCATTCGTTGCACATGTCTCCAGCTGCCAATCATTCAATCAATCCCGGCTTTATTACAGTGATTGTAAAATCAGGCCCCCCAGCATCAGCTTGCAGTCTGTTATGGAGCAGGGGGCCAGATTATTTTAATACTGCATTCAGATCTGATTTCCTTCAAAAGTAATTTTCTACTGCACCTTCTAGGGCTGTGATCTTCAAAGAGTGGGTCGGGACCAAAAGGTGGGTCACAGCAAGATTGAAATGGGCCCTCAGACGGAGAAATTAGCTTGGGTGGTGAAAAAAGATGACTTTGAAAAGAGAAAAAGTTTGAATCTGACAACACCTGTTACCCAACAATACCTCCCCACCTACAGAGTGGCCCATGCCCTCAATCACCCCTTGCCAGTCCCCAGGTCTCAACCCGTAGTCTATCAGACCACTCTCAGCTGGGTCAGACCACAGTGACTCTCTGAGCCGGTCTCAACTGTCCACAAGAGGAGAGGTAAAAGGGCAGGGGCGATAGAAAACACTGGACGTACCATTACATGATCTTGTCCCTGCTTCTGGGCCTCTGTGAGCAGCACTCTCACTCTCTCTCTCTCTCTCTCTCTCTCTCTCCAAGGAACTTTTGCAACAGTGCTCCTTCCTGGGACTAAAATATACCAGGCTGCTGGCAGAGGTGTCTGACTCGGAGGTAGACAGTGAGATAAAGGGCTGTGGCAAGGATAGCTTGCCAAGTGGGTCAACATGAATGGAAGCATGGCAGGGTGGCGGAGTGGCTGTTTTGACTATCTGAAACCAATGTGTACCAACTCACTGTTCTATTTAAATAGACTTATGTTTGCTAGCATTTGTTAGCATTTGCTAGCATAGGAGGGCTGGGTTGAGCTCATTGTTTGCAAATTCAGCAGAAATTTGCTTTTGGCAACTTAAGGCTAATTCACCAAATGTTTCCTTGATATTGATTGATGCATCATATTTCTGCCATTTTTGCCTGACCGTCCACCATACTGCATCAGACAGATGGTCACCCAACCCATGATTGAGGACCATAAAGTCAATTTTTGAGTGTCAATATGGGAAAACAGGGGACGGGAAGAGGGCAAACAGTGTGATGGAGCAGAAACCATGTGTGTGTCTAAAAGCATTGAACCTGTAGTGCTCGATGAGGCCTGATGCATTATTAAGAGAACAGACTGCCTTTGTCTGGAGAGGAGAGATGGAAGCCTCTGAATTCTTCAGCTGAACTGACAGCACCTGACACCTTATCCAGTGGGATTTATGGCCCGATAATTAGGCATTAGGACTAGAGCTATCTTGAGTGGCAGCTGTACATCCGGTAGTGATGCTGTGAAAAGAAATCCAAGCTTGACACTGAAGGAAAAACATTCTGTATTACTCCATGCAAAGAGAAATAATGTGATTACGTCACCAAATGAGCACACTCAGTAATGCTAAAGAAAAGGGGAAAGTAGCAGCTCACCTCTTTTTGACTTGAAGAGCCGTCAGAGGGGAAAAAACACCCCTCTGCTCTTTAATAAAAGCTGTCTTGAACTCGCCTCACTGAAATACACAGAATCAAGTGACTAATACAAGCTTTTCTTAGAAGACACTTGTGGCCTGAGTGAAGCAAGGGGAACTGAGAGCATGAAGGTAGAGAGCACAGGATGCTGGAGGACTCAGGCAGAAACACGGCATGTGAACTTACAAAGCCCCAGACCAAATCAGAAGCAGAAAGATAATGGAAATTACGATGTACAACATTTAAACCCAAGAAGAACCCAAATTCTTCAAAATAACCCCCTAAAACACTTTATGTTTTCTAGCATCTCCTCTCTGCCTCAAGCCCTCCCCAATTGGTGGTCATATCTTCATCTAATAGCTTTGGTTGCGTTCTGCACAAAAGCTTGGATAGATTCGGTCTCAGTTTGATGTATTCATGTCAAAGCATACAATTCCAAGTATGCCTTCTGGGCCACTGGCCAATGGGTACACAACCATTCATTCAGGTGGGGTAAATCCCCGACTAACCACTAACCCTACAATCACTCCAGACTCTCTTCTCCCTAGCATCTCGTTTGCCTGTAATCAAATTCCAGTACAGTAGCTGCTTACCCTGGACCAGCGGACCCTGACAGTAGCACTTACTATAGCAGGGGTCAGCTTGAACCTGACAAGGGTGATGATTTCTTAATGCAGTCGGTGGGCACGGCAAGTGGATGGCGGCTGAGGTTGGGAGTCTGTCTGTATATGAGACGGTAGCGGAAGGGGGGGCAGTGAATATATGGTCCTTGTAAGGGATGCCTGGCAGTGTTTGGGGCTTGGAGGGGGGGTGGGTTTGGGCAATCTGCGTCCATGCAGCAGGCCAAAGGAACGTGGTGGAGTGCACAGCTGCCCTGTTTTGTCATAGCTGTGCACTGTGCTGTCCGTCTCAGTAACATAAAGCTGCCAGTGTTGTATGTTCATGTGCAGGACCTCCCATGGATCTGCGAGCTTGAGATGCACAGCCCAGCATGAACGAATCTACATGGGCAGCAACTAAAGCAGGCCTTGAAAGTAACACTATCACCATCACCCACCCGCCATCTTTTCTGGGTATACAGTATGTGCTCAAATACCACACCGATGACAAGTTATATATCTATGATGCCGGAATCGCAGTATAACCGCCTATCCATAACAATATACAAACCTCCGTGATTGTCGCTACTATCAGTCTGGGATTAGTGCTGTAGGATTTTCCAACACCTTGGCATTTTAAAGAGGATGTTCGTTCACATCTTGACATCTTGACACCAGTGGTATAACTCACAGTTCCTGCCAAGGACATATTATTAGCACAAGTACTAATTTGTTTTACAGATACAGGGCCATTTTAAGACAAGTATCAAGTATCAAATCAAGAGGGAAAAAATCCTGCCGCCGGTGTAGCACCTCTCGGACTTTTGGGTGCTTTGAGGATGCATAGCTTCAATCCCACACCAAATGTCACCAAATGTCATGATGCTGTGCTGAGGCTGCACTGAGATATTTGTGCATAATATAAAAACCCTAAGAGGTGAGTATATGCTGTATTAAAAATCTACTATGTGTATATAGGTTGTAAGTTGGCTAAATCAACAATTGTAGGTCAGTAGCAATATCTACGCCTCAGTTCTTCTTCTTCTTCTGTGGCATGTAATGTAATTCAGTGAGACTCAATAGCAGAACAGTCTGTTCACAGTTTTCTCTGTGTCTCTCTACTGTTAATTGAACCCTTGCTCACCCTGCGCTGGGTCAAACATTAAAACACAATTAGCACAGCCGGGCTTTTCTCTATCTATGGTAATCCATCTCAGAGAAGATGAGGAATATGTGTTGACCAAGACAATTAAGAAATTGTAAAAAGAAAATGGCAGTAAATTCAGCCAGGGTTTAGGCAGCTGACACATCTGGAGACTGAGGGTCGTGCAGTGTGAGGGCAGTACTGCGTGCCTGAGAAGGTGCTGCCCGTTGCCTGAAGCTTACACACAGCCCCTCTGTGTTTATGGGGGTTAGCAAGGGTTCATAGGCTAACCAGAGAATGTGCACTGTCCCACAGCAGCCCCTCCTCTTAAACAAGCTCTTGGCGAAAGTGGCAAATATCTGGGGGCCACACCACGACAATGTACTAATGGAGCTGTCTTTGTAAATGAAACTCCACTAGTGGTCAGTCAGGCTTTTCTAAGGCTTTTCTCAAGGCTGATTGATGCAATTCATTCAAGGTCTTCTATTACCCCTTATATTGATGAGGATATTAACGCAGCCATGCTAAGGCAGAGCAGCTAAAACTATGGACATGACTCACACAGCCCACTTGTTTCAGTGTCTTTTTCGGGCAGCAGTCATGAGCAAGGAGCACATTCTGAAAACATGACTTGATGTCCTTCATATGTCGGACAGTTATCTGAGACCTGTGGCCAAAGTGTACAGTTGCAGGTCTAGTGTTGCCCCACTGTCTGACAGGACAGAAACCCACCCAGCGTGGATTACCAGCTAATTCTAGACTAAAGGAAGTGGTGGCTTGTTTGTTTCTGGGCTTGCAGTGGAATACATTTGCACTTCTCCCCGAGTTCATGTGATTTAGAGTGCGAATTCCGCTGAGCTCTAAGTGCTACCTTCTCTGTCTCACTCTATCTGGAGCTCGCAAGATCTCCCCCCTCTCTCATTCCTCACTTAATTCTGCCACCCTCTGTTTTCACAGCCTCTGAAGGTGGTGCATCCTGAAGCCCTCTTTCACACCCCGTATGGAGATCTGAATAAACATATGTTGCGTTAATTAGGACTCAGTGCCATGACGGGCCTCAGACAGGAAGCCGTTCTCCAGGAGCCTCTTGGAGAGTATACGCTGCCGTTAACTCTCTCTAATCAGAGCCGTTTACATGGTGATTACGAGGAACGCCCCTCTCCTGCGTCTCACAGCACCCGAACACCTGCTCCCAGCACTGCCTCACAAGCACAAACAGAAAAAGCCAAGACTTTATCACATCTCCACTGCTGCCTTCAACAAACATGGCAATGCATCAGCACTGGGTACTGGGATGAGCTGGCCTTTCATGAAGTTGCCTCTATACTATATGTTGTTACGATGCTGTGGCTGAGAATGTAATTCACGTGTCATAACAAGTGCTAGAGGGTATGAAGACATTTTCTAGTAAGGATAAATAGACGATTACAAATCTGCGAGGGGCATCCGGCTCAGTTGACTAAAGTGTGTATCATGTAACCGCAATGTCTGGGGTTCAAATCTCAAATCCAGCCTGAGACATTTGTTTGCTGTCGTCTCTCCTCCATCTTCCAATCTATCCTGTTTCTCTCTACTGTAGCCATCAAATCAAAAATCTGTTTGTTCTTGTACTGCTTGACTTCACAACCTATTTTATGTATGGCCATAAACATTTCCCTGTTTAAATGTCACTTAAATGTCACGCTCAATCTCAGAGTTCCTATATGGTGCTCCTGTGGTCGAGGCCAGTCCTGTCAATATTTGTGAAGATGAGCGACTTGATGGTGACGTCATGAGGTGTAAAGTCTGAATGGGAGGCTGATTTTGTGGACTCATAGAAAGCTTGACGTTTGAAAGCAGAAAATGTAAACTTATCCTCATAAAAACCTTCCTGGAGGTTCACACCTTTAATATCTTCCCAAAATGAATATCTATGGAGTAGAGTTTATACCTGATGACATCACAATTTTGAGGTCTGTAGTTGTTGTTGTAGTTGTTTTAACAAATATTGATTGGACTGGCCATATAACATATTAGATATAACAATTCCTAAACTGGGTGGTTTTCCCCTTCAAGTAATCCAACTCGATAAAAGTTGTTATGATGACTTCATATTTTTGTGTTGGCCAGTTTGCTACAGGCACCAAAATTGGGTGAACTGTGAACTGAATGCCATGGATCAGCCTGTACAGTGTACTTGATTTGTGGACCATGCGTGTCAAGCATGCCATGCCCACCCACATCGGTGCAATGTCAAGACGCTGATATTTATGGCCAAGGGTTACGAACCCAAGAGACACAGTTGACATAAAACATAAAGGAGGGATATTATAACACTAATGATTGTTATATCAAATGCTATAAGAAAGTTCCAATTCATCGATTTATTTGATGAAATATAAAATATAGGAAGTGCATGTTAACTGAGAAGCATGAATGAGTTTGTGTCGCCATGAGTCAGGCAACATACAGCCTCCTCGGGTTTCACAGGGTGGTCCGGGGCACTTGGTCCTTTCCATTCTGTGCAGATTCAGCAGGAACAAGCTGTAAACTAAGTGCTGTCAACCTGAAGGCTTTATAACCTGTCTAATGTTAGCCAGTGATAAACAGCGTCTTCATTACAGGCCAAATAAAACTTGACTCGTGTTCCAATTTTTTGCAGATATTATCCGTTATTTCTTATTCAGCTCAACATTTCAAACATAGTCTCAACAATTTGCTGATTCTCGTTATTCAGAGGCGGCCCAACATGTGAGATATGTGACACTTTTCACGAAAAAGAAGAGTCTATTTGATTGAGCGGCCGGGTGACGCTCTTAATGAAGACATCCCGCGATGCAGTCGTCTTTCACTTCTAAATGTGTCAGCCCACAAAAGTTGTATGCAGGCCATCCACTCTTGCTTTTATTACATTCCTTTCCAACCATCAGGATTTGACATCAGTGTCCAGTTACAGTACAGCTGTGTCTCCCATGTTCATGATGATTGGGAAAATTATAATTCACTTTTTATAACTCCCGCTGACGTTCTTATCCAGTGTGACTTACGATAAATCCAACAGAGGAAAAACTCCTAACATAACGTTACCGTGCCCCACCTGCATCAAGAAGGTTTGGATGTGCAAGTTTCCTAAACCCCCCCCCCCCTCATAAAATGCTTCCTCCGCTTCAGAAGAACTGTGACCCATGCTTGTTTTGCTTTGCGGAGGTGCGGTAGAGAACCACCTGACCTGTTAGCAACAGCTGTAGGAGAAAATGAAAGCTGATTGTGCTTCACAAGGTGATGGCTCGGGGGCACTAACCGGAAGCAGGGACGGCGGAGCAGAGGATCCGGCCGGGGGGCCCGTGGACACGCCTGGCTGGCCCGGCCGCTGTGTCGCTCAGACTGTGGCCCTCTCGCCATCCGTGTCAACACAGATGAGTTCAGCGTGTGCCCTTGTGAGCTCACCTTGCTAGGAGAGACGCAGGAAGTGGGATTAGAGCAATGACAGTGTAGAGGGGGATAACTGTGTCATACCTGCACTGGGGGGATTTCATTTATTAGAGTGTGTGTGTGTGTGTGTGTTTTCATACATGTGTCACCAAGTGTGTGTGTGTGTGTGTGTGTGTGTGTGTGTGTGTGTGTTTTCACACGTATACAGCTGCTAATACCCCAGGGTTATCTGTTTCATCTGTGTTTATCAAAGAGATCCCCTCTCCAGTCGAGCATCAGCGACCACACAGGCCTCTGAAAGGGCTCGCAGAGCTGAGACCATTTCATCCACACTTGGGACAGATAGCATGTGGTGGTGACAGTCTCAGGGAAAGTATTTCAGTATTTGACAGTTATTTTTTCATATTTCACTGTGATTGACATCTACCTGACTCTCAAATAGTCTCTGAATAGTCCTGAGGCAGTAAACCCCACCCAGCTGGTTCACCAAGCAGGTAAAAAAAAAAACCTCTGAAAGAATTATTTGGCCCAGGTTTAATTTCTCCTCTGTCCCCCTGACACTGCACAGCAAGGGGTGTTAAACTTTTCAATTTAGTGGCCAGCAAACATCAGAAATAGGCCTGTTCTTCTTTTTGGTCCTCACCCATTACTTTTTCACTAACATGAAATATTTACACAAAATTTCCATTAAAGGTTTCTCTTCAAATGCTTTCATGTTGTCCTCTGTATATAAGTGTTATTGTACACACTTTGTAAAGCTGGCTATCAGAAACCTATTAACAGTTATTGCTGTTATTATAAAGTAGAATATATCTTCACTAAGTTAATTTTGACACTATCTTGAACCACTTTCAATTGAAGTTTCAATTAAATTAAAATTTCAATTTCATATGATAAAATCATAATTACAGATTGAAATTTGTTTTCACTCTTTGACAAGCTCATTTTCAGGCATGTAAATAAAGTTTGGTTTTTTTATGAATTCCCATAAACAATTTGAGAGGCATTATTCAGCCCACTAAGCAGTGTTTTCTCCACTGTTTGTGAATGGGATTTTTTCAACTGACTCATTCAGTATTGATCTCACAGCCAATGGTTTTGTTTCAGTTTTCAATTCGTCGTAGACCTAGTAATGAGCTGAAACGTATTAAAAAGGTTTAACCATATAATTTTAATCCAAAATCAAAATAATTCAGGTTAATGAGGCAGATATTAGTCAGGTAATAAACTCTTCGATTAGCAGGTTGAAAAACGAATTATGGAAACAGACATTATTTATGGACCTGATCCTCGTCACCTATCTCTGGATACCAGCATGGCAACAAACACCGTGCGAAATACGGTAGAGGAACATACTTTTTATTTTTGATTGATAAATGACAATGAATTTCTGCTTTTGTTAGAAAAACTTTAAACAAAGACTTGGCCAACAAGGTGACATGGGGGTAAACGAGAAAACAAACCGGCCAAATTAATCGGTATTAATTAGATAGCTCGTTCATAGAGCCGGTTTATTATAAGGTAACACACACAGTAAACAAATAATTGGTGCTTTGGTGGCTAATTATACACGTAAAGTATTTATTGCTTGTGTTGACTAGTTACAGGCCTAATTAATGATTGGGTTTTTGAAATCTTAATGTAGCTGCTCTAGGTCACCTCACCAACATTGCATCAAAATATGTGACTACCTAAAATACCAATATCTTATAACAACTTAAAATTAAAACAGACTAATAGATTTCACTACAATATTCCTATAATATTCTCTAGAGACTTATAGTGTCTCTGTGGTGAGTTTATGATGATTTTGTAGTATTTCATTTGTATTTCAGGATTTCTAGATCCCCTGGTATCACTATAACAGTCCTATGGGGACTTATAATAATTTAATGTAATATTTGTAATGTTGTATGTTTCTAAAATGTATCGTAGGATTACTGTAGTTGTTTTTCGCAAAGGGACTGTGGCTGATTTGTGTTTAGTAGTCTAATCCTCTGATGAAACAGGGGATGGCTCTTTCATATCTGGAGCCTATCACGTCCAGCCTCCGCATCAGACACACCTCCAAATATTACCAGTCACAAAATGTATATATCATAGGCTAGAAAACTGAGCATGTGTTCGAGTTACTGGTTGCGACTCCCCGTCAAAAAAAGACAAGACAATCACTTACTCGAGAAATAAATAATCAGAATAGGTCAACAGTCAGTGTGAGGGATGTTCATATTTTAAATGACAGTCTCTGACCGACGGCTTGCGCGTCACCGAATTTGTGAGGAAACTTTATGGCAAGCCAGTGCGTAACGAGAGACTGATAGGAAACTAATAAAGTTATAGGTGGAGATAATATTGCAGGCTATACTGCTCTGTGATTTTTCATTGCACAGGCTCTTAATTCATCTGGACGGAGGAGCGGAGACTTATGACATTACGCACAGACCGGGAGCGGGGCTGCAAATGGGCGGCATAGGTGGCAACCTCTACCTCAGCATGTTGAATGGGACTGAAACGCAAACTTTCGGAAAGGACATCGACATCAGCAGTCACCTCCAGCGCGGCGGTAAGGATTTAGCCGAGTTTAAAATGGGGATTCAGGACGCGAGGTTTTACTACCCTGACACTGTTCAAAGCGGACAGGACGCTTTGGCTCTGCCGTACCACTCGGACCAGACGGTCGGGGGATACGGTGCGCAACCGGGCAGGTTTTACGGACAGTCCCTCAGCAGCTGCCCGTACGGCGGCGTGCGTTCGCCGACAAGAAGTGGGGCCGGGCAGGGTTACATCCCGGCTGCAGGAGAGGGGTTTTCGACGAGCGGTAAAGAAGTGTACCCTGCCTCTCCGGAGAATTACCCGGCAGCCTTTCAGCATGGTTACCAGCGCCCGCCTCTCTACCCTTTACCTGGGCTACAGGTGTGCGGGAAGACCCAGGCTCTCCTCAATAACTATCCTCTATGGGCCAAGTTCCACAAGTTCCAAACCGAGATGATAATAACCAAACAGGGGAGGTAAGTAGGCTGCCAGACAGCCCCAAAAAGCCCAATCTTCATCTTCACAAGCCAAACACTACACAACAGGCCTATGATCAGATTTATGAGCTATTAGTCGGCTGATAATAATATTTAGAGAACCAGGAGCATCAAACTGATGTAAGTAAAAAGCCATAAATTAATACTTTTCTGATAATATAATATATTTTGATCTCTTCATGATGATCACCGACTGGACCTCAGAGTTTACCCACCCTTTTATCACTTACCACTATTTACCACTACATCACTGGTCAGGTCACAGGGTGTGGGCAGGCGTGGGATTTTAGTCCGGGAAAGATCGTATATGTAGTTGACAGGAACTTTACTAGACACCATCTAAACAATTTGCTTCTAAATTATAAATGATATAATTCTCCTGTAAAATGGATAGGTCCATGTGGGTCTATTGAGCAATAATTGGAGCAAAGTGTGAGCATATGGGCCAATTCATTTGCCCAGAAAATTGCACAATCTGCTTAATGTGTTTGAAACGCAGCCCAGGGATAAACGAGGTGCTATTGAATTAAAATAGCATAAACAAATTCCGAGACACTCAATGGAGCTTCATTTTTCAATATGACATATCCCACGAATACATATTTAAACCATCACGTGTTGTTGTTTTTTCTCACAATAGCGTTTACTTTACACTAACATATACTTTACCTACTTGTAAAGATCAGACCAAATCACATTTTGCTTGGGGAAAACTCTCCAGGAGAGAACTCTCCATGAGATCAAGACTGTTGCTGGAAAACATTTTGACACCTCTGCTTGACCCCCTGAAGTCAATATCACCGGTGTTGGCCTCGTTACTCCAAAAAAAAGTAACGAATTACTCCTTCATCGTTACGTATTTCAAAAGAAACATCATTAGGCTGCGTATTTCTCCGTGGGAGCAGCAATTATAAACATTTCCGTTACACCCCCAAAACCGACGATTGCATCCTATCCTAACTCCGTTACCTCCGATGGTGTCTAGCTTTGATGTCTAGCATTCTTGTGTACATTTTGCCCGATGAAATCGAAGTGAAAGTACCCCTACTTTTCTTCCATGTCTCATTTCAACTAGCTCACAACTAATTATAAGGGGAAATAATATGGGTAGGATGGAATATAGTTTTTGGACAATTCAACTTCAGTGTGTTTGGAGGAGGCGGGTGACTGCAAAAGTACTGACACCTTTTTGACTTTTGACGGTAATTCTGAAATTTAAGTAGCAATTTGTTACATAGCGGTACAAGCAAAAGTATTACTGTAACGCGTTACTGAGGCCCCGCGGTACCCAGAGAGGGAAGACAGCGCTGCCGGGCCCCTCTGATGGGTCACCGAGCATTAAGGCGCAGTCACGTCGATGATGGTTAATTTACTAATATGCGACACGTCTGCTTGACAGAAGGCTTCAGGCCAGACGTTCCTCTCATGGCTTGGGTCTCTGATAACACGACATTGATATTTCCAACGACTTTTCTCTGCTGGTCAGTTTAGGCGGAGTGGATTAAGCAGATGTTATAATTTATTTTATGCATGCATGCATGCATTTTTTAAAAATATTTTCTGGCAAAATTTAAAAATGACTTCTTTTTACACAATATCTTCTTTGTGATTTGAGGGCGAGGAGAGAGGACTAACAGTTTTATAACAACACCTTTAATTGGCAGTTGCAAGTTACACTCCGTTAGCCTCCACACTTTTCTCATTTCTACTTACTACTGATGAACCTGTTATATCTTGGCTCTAGAGTCTCTTCTGAATGTACTTACATTTAGTGAACATCACTGAGAGTCAGGAATGTACCTTTGTCCCAGTCTCTTTATATTTCTTTCTTAAACTTGAATGAAGATTCTTCTCCTTATTTTAGCTTACCAGACATTCTGCATTCAGACTTCCATACATGCTTTCGACTTGATGGGCCTGTTATTTTTAGGATGTTTTCGCAATTAATTATTACTCCATGCACCATATTAAATGATCGCTATGAATTTGGAATGAAACTGTGTGTATGTTTTGGGAGTAATGGGTCAGGAGTGAAGAGGGAAGTTTGCATTTTATTAGTTCTCATTTTCTCCTTCACAGTGTGTGTGTGTGTGTGTGTGTGTGTGTGTGTGTGTGTGTGTGTGTGTGTGTGTGTGTGTGTGTGTGTGTGTGTGTGTGTGTGTGTGTGTGCGCGCATTGTGCACTGTTTGACATAACCAGTCCTGGCAGATACATTAGAACCCTGTGTAGAAAATGACTATCAGGTCAGGTAATTAAAGCAATTAAGATACACAAACAATCTATACATGCAGCACATGCATCTCTCTCTCTCTCTCTCTCTCTCTCTCTCAAACAGACACATACACACTATATCAAAGTGCTTGAGATTTTTCTGCAAAAATGTTACCATTACAACCAACCAACAGCAGTTGGACTGAAACATTGAAATGTTTGAGGGGGTGTTAACTTTCCACCATTGACCACTTTTGTTTGTCATGTAAAACCACAAACCTCACATCCTCAAATATTCACATTCTGGCGATATGAATGTTATCTCTTATCTTAAGCAGATTATCTATATGAGACACAGAACAGTAAGTACCAAAAACAAATCCATACCAAGTGTATTTCGATGCTAGAGAATAGCATGAGCCTGGTGCCCATTTGAAACATATATCGCACCATAACACAAACTTTGTGTCGCAGAAGTTCACTCAGTTGTGTCGAAGTCAAAAAAAAAGGCAAAGATGATTTTCAATATCAGAGGCAATATCCTCCTTAAAATTTCAACGTACGTTCTGACTCCCACGATAATTTTTCACAGATTTTATGAGAAAAGTCTGGGGTCTGCATTGTTAATCAAAAGTGAAAACGAGTGAAAGAAGAAAAGGGAGTTGGGTAGAGAGAAGGGTCAAACACCACTGAGCCTTTAGATGGCCATGCTGAGGAGGTGAGGCACCTTTGAAGTTCAGGAAGTAAAAGGCTGGGTGTTTTTTTTTCACTTTCTTCACCCTCCGCTCTCTTCTGGTAGACGGAGGGTGTACAGCCAGGCAGGATCCCTCAGAAGTTTGCTCATGTACCCAGCTTGGGCTTTGAAATCTTCAGCCATTTCAAGGTTTTTGGCAAGGGGCCGAATTCTTTCTGCACTTTTCAAGTCTTCTCTCTAAGATAAGCTGAATTCATATTGCCATATAACCTAACAACAGTTGCCATCTCAGGCCTTATCCTGTTTGAGTTTGACTCATGCTCGAGAAAGTTCATCAAAACGATGCAGTAGATTTGGTTTACTGTGTGTTGAGATATACACATTGTTGCTATGGGGATGTGCAACAGGCACATCAGAAAATTAACAAAAAAGTTTGAGGTTTTCTGCGATGGAAATAGCAATTAAATATTAATTTGATCATTTGATTAATAAAGTGTTTGATTTAGTATAAAGGAACTGTCTAATGTAGTTTTACACTTGTAGATTATCAGCCTGACTTGTATTTGAATTAACAATTTGAATCTTTTTGCCAGCTTCAAATAAACATATGATTTGAAACCTGTGTGCAAAGAGAATTGGTAACGCACAATCAAAGTGTGATACCGATGTCGGTGTACTTCCTTGATGACCGACTGTGTTCTGGGAAGGAGCTAAGACTGAGTAAGTTCTGATCTCCTCTCAGAAAAAGAACGCTGAGCTTCACTTCAGACTGAGGAATCATGCTCATCTGCTCTCTCTGGTCCAGTGAGTGCAAGATCAGTATCAGTCTGATGTCTGGTAGTTTTTGAGAATGGAAATTATCCTTTGATTTGTTTCCCCAGATTAGTAAATGCAGTAAATGCATTTGAGGGAAGCACAGCAAATTAAATGCTCCAAAATATTTGAGTTTTCAAAAAGCACTATGAAATGACTAATAGCACTTAATTAAACCAAGTGATGATACTTTTTCAAAGAATAGTAGGTACTAACATAAGTTTTGGTCAACAAAATTAACACTTTTACAAACTGGTTAATCTATATTTTACAGACATTGAATGATGAACTTTAGGTAAGGATTTCTTTTCCAAAATAGAAAATATCGCATTTTGGAAATTAACTTTTCACATCCCAAAGCAAATCAAATCAGCTGTTTTATCTCCTGCGTCTAGCCAGTGGTATTCTGACAAAGTGATGTCAGATATGCAATACTGAATACATTTGAGAATACCAGTTTTGATACCAAGCAACCTGCATGGGGGCAGATCAATACATCTGTGGTCCTGCTGCAAGATGCAAGATGCCAGCGATGTTCAGAAATGTTGCATGTTCATGTTGCTCCCTCTCGCTCACTCTCTCTCTCTCTCTCTCTCTCTCTCTCTCTCCCTCTCCCCCCCCCTCTCTCTCTCCCCCTCTCTCTCTGAAAGCAGAAGTAGAACTATTTCAAACTTTTGACAGAATGACTTGTCATTTCCTGTTCAGCTGTTTGTGTGTGCATATGCAGCTTTTCGCGGAAAAACCTCTAGTGCCAATATTTTAAGATTAAACAAGTGCTTCCTCTTACAGTGTCATTAATCCTATCTGCTTCTATGCCCAGAGATAGCTGAGTGTTAAAGTCCACAGCTTCTACCTCCACTGTCCTCAGATCAACTCTTGCTGCACTTTCTCTCTTGTCAGTGGCTCAGTGTAGACCTCTTTGTGTTTGAGTCAATGAATGGAAACAAATCTATATCAAGTCTACTTTCCTCACTCTGGAGTTTATCAGACTCTCCGTGAGGTCTGAGGTATGAAATCAATCTGGTGGTATCCTGTGACACTTTCGTATCGGATGATCTGATGTACTCCAAAATGTTGATCTCAACATAGATATGCACTCTAATGCCTGACAATAAGTCAATACAAAAGCTACAATGCCTGTGTTAAACAGTGTTAAAGTGTGCTTGTGTCCAGCAGCAGCTGTAGACTGGCATGTTTTCATCGCAGATGATCAAGCGAACGCACGGTGACAAAAACTGGACCTGAACTCCTGTCCGGATGAATCAGTGGGTGCGTTCAAGTAGAAAAGTCCTCTCCCCGGTGAATATCCAGTCACTCTGCTCTCAGGCTTCTGCTTCACATCCCCAGGACAACCCTGCCCTTCCCCCCTCCTCTAGCCACCTTCTTCCCTTTCCCTTTCTCTAACCTCTTTTTCCCCCCTCGCGGTTTCCCCTCCTGTGCCCTCTGCCTACACACATCGCCCCCCCCCCCCCCTGCCCACAGTTTATTTTGATTTCTAAATGTCACCACCATTTGTACTCTCTCTGAATTACTGGCTGGCTCACTACACTCATCTGTTTCCATGGCATTTTGTCTGACAAAGTAGCAAACTACAGTTATGAATAGTCACATTGAAGTCACCTGGGTTAGGCAGACGGGGCAGTAGCCGTGTCACTGCAGCCCTTCGTCATTACTGTCAGGTTTCCTGTTAATCAGAGTGGCTGGTTGGATTAGTGTGGCTAGTAGTTGAAGAGTTGTGGGTTTGATTTCTGGTAGATACTATCCCCAGTATTTGACAAAGTGCCCCCGACCACCTAACCCATGTATTTGTGCACCAACCTGCCCCCAGGATGGGCAGAAACATTATAGAAAACATTGTGCAACACTCAGAGTTGTGTCTTGTGTCCTTGTGGTTGTAGCTGTCCCCGCACAGATAAATCGTCCGTATACTTTCAGTCGTAGACAGAAAGTAGTCTTTTTGTTACCACTGCCACCACACCGCCAATAACTGCACGGCATCATGTCGTCTGTGTTTTTCAACCCACTGCCTGTACTCTGAATAAAATGAATACGAACCACCCCCACATGCAAATACACCTCTGTGTTGTGTTTTCTTTGGTTTCCCCCCTGACAAGTTCTGATTTCCTATAAAAGGCTCCAGTTTAAGTGAGCCTGACAATATCACTGGAGATGAAAAACGGCAACTGTCTACTTTCTAGATTTCTCTCATGTAGCGTAGGAGGACAGCCAGCGATCCATTCATATGCTGAAGTGCCTGCTGCCACTAGTTTCTGTTTTCAGTTGTATTAAATACTGACATGGAAGATGAAACCTTACACCTGTTCTGTGCAAGCCACTAAAGAGCTGCTGTAATGATTGTGTTTCACTAAGAACCAAGATTGATTGTTATACCGGACTCGTCATGTAGCCAGAAAGACCCAATTGGGACCATCCATGGCATGGTTTTGTCTTACCAGTCAAGGGTAAGGAGATCATGCGTGCTTAGTCCCAAAGCACAGCAAGAGACTTCATTCAAAGACGTAATCCAGAATTTATTTGACCATGTGTATTTTTGGTTTACTTACATATGTTCTTGAAGAGTCTTGGACAAAATGTATGCTCTTTGAAGCTTTCTGAACTTAACTCAAAATACTAAGTTACACACACTTACAAATGCACACAAACATTTTACAGAGTCAAAATATATCTAAAATATTAAAATCCATCTAAAAGTCATGTTTTGCTGTCGCGTACTATCAGTGTCGGTTTCAAAAGACCAGAAAATACATTTAAGAGGGAAAAAAGTGTCTTTAATCTAATAAATAACAATGTAAACAAGGACAGTAGTGGTGTGTTTAAAAATGGGGCACCATACTATAATTTTGTACTGGGCATTTAACACTATAGCGGTCTACATATATGAATGTAGTGTCACCGTGGGGTTCTGTCTAATGCATTATAACAGAATGTGATAAGTATGTGACTGACTTAATGTGTATAGTGTTTTCATTGTGTTGTAAAATTGAACGTGCGCTATAGTTGTAACACACGCATGTATACAGACTTATGCAAACACACACACACACACACACACACACACACACACACACACACAAACGAGAATCCCTCCAGAGCAGATGTCTCACCGGCACACTAATAGTGGCCTCAAACGATGTCTCTCTTTACACACCTCACTTGCTTTTACACCACTAAATGACCAAACAGCTTAGGGGGGGCAGGACACTGAACTTAAATGAGCTGAATTTGCACGTCATGCAGTGTGGAGAAGGTAACTGTTGATGTATCTTACTGAGTCAGACAGGACGGTCAATACCTGGAATTGAAATAATACCATTTTTAACAATTGTGTATGACTAAACTCTTATTTACAGCAACAACTGAAGGGAGTAGACAGGGAGGGTAACTCATGATGGACATATCAATACACAATAGATATTACTGTATGCATTAAATAAATAATGTCTTGAATTTGTATCTAATAAATTGTGTTTAGCCTGTGCACTAATATAATTAAAGTGATCTCTGGTGTAGAACAGTACATTTGTATTGTTGTAGTGCAGCTTTAAGAAAAAGAGCTTCCATACTTCTGAACCCTTTTAATGCAGGTGTGTTGGAGTGAAGCATTTATGATTAAACAGTGACACACACACACACACACACACACACACACACACACACTGCTCGCAATATCATACTGAAACACAAACTGTGGGGGGATTCCTTTCACGTTTTATTTTAACTGTAACAGAAAGAAAAGCTGAGATTTTTTTAGAATGAATTTTTCCATCCTAATGATGGAATTTTTTTTCTAGTTTATTTGCAAGTTAAAGTCATTTAGAATTAATATTTAATCAAATTAAAACTTTTATTTATCGAGATAAAACTACCGTGTTTTATTCTTTGTGAAATACACAAAATTGATCACATCAGTTTCATATTATTTGACTGATTGATGTATACGACTTATACATAAGAGTAGATTTTAATTGACTCCATAGATTATTAAATTATTTATAAAAATGTCAGTTGAGGAAGTGACAACTGTTTCCTGTTCATCTTTGACTCTAATTGATAACATGGTATAATTAATTAATGTATTTTTCAACTAATAACATTTCCACCATTTTATAGGAATAACATTTCAACTATGTATTTAACTTTATCTCATACAAAGCCTGTGATCTAATTACATCTCTACATGATGTAATTTCCTGTTTAAAATTGGTGGAGACTAGAACCACCCATATTGCCTCAGGTACTATTAGGCAGTGTAAAACAGCTGGGCCAAATGTCAAGCATGCTGTCCTGATATATGAACACCAAATACACTCTGGTGACCTCGCATAGACCCAATGTGCAGTGCAATCATATACAAGTGCATGTTGTGTCATAGTGTGAATCAATATAAGGTATATGTCCAGTTGAGAACGGGCAGGAGGTTATGGCTGTTGGTGCTATGGATCCGTCTCCATTCCTTCATTCTTTCGTTCATTCATTCGTTTGTTTGTTCATTTGTCCGTCCATCCATCCATCACACACAATATCTCAGACACCATCATCAGATATTGATGAAACTTGTGGGGGACAACATATTTACTGTTACCTTGTATAATGTGGAGGGTTTATAGAGGAGGGGGAACTACTCAGCTGGGTACTGGTTGGTAATCTTGTGGCACTGAGTGCTTTTCTGCCCATGTTACACGCTTGTGCACTTTGAATGTGTGTAGTATGTAAGTGTGGAGTGTGTCTGTTTGTGTGTGTGTGTGTGTGTGTGTGTGTGTGTGTGTGTGTGTGTGTGTGTGTGTGTGTGTGTGTGTCTTGATGCCTACGCGTGCACCTGTGTACATGGGTGTCCATGTCGTATGTGCGTGTGTTTGTGTGTGCCTTTTTCTCTGCGTTTGCCCCAACTTTCCCTTGCATTCCCCGGGGACACCCTGACCTCCCGGTTACCTCATCTCCGTGACGGCCTCTCTGATCAAAATCAGTTCAGCATCTAAAGCTGCAGCCACCAGGCGCGGCCTTTGGGACATCTTTTATTAACAGCTCCATTAAATATTCACCTATACCCCCTCACACACACCTCCCCACACTCTGCTCCTTCAGCTGGTGAACCAAAGACCAACAGAAATACAGTCGTAGGGTCCAGGAGGGATCAACCCCCTGCACCACTTGCCTTATTGCCTTTCAGAACATCTTCATTCATTTTTACTTTAAATATTATATTTAACATAATTTTCACAGATTTCTTCTTCAAAACGACAAGATAGCAACAGATAAAGATGCAACCTGTGTAAAAACCACACCCTTCCTCTGCTATATGTCCATTCTTGTCTTTGAAGCCCTGCCCCACAGTTGGATGGGGGATGGGAGGAAGGACTCCCTCTCCACCTGGCTCCCTCCCTACTGTTTTTGACAAGGATGACTGCTGAAGAGTGCCATTCGTAGTACAAATGGAGACAAACGATACACACAGAGCTAGTGACTTTAAATGGGAATGTTGCGATGAACGTGTCAGATTGTGGAAATGTTCTCCTGAAAGAGCAGTCAATGGGTAAATTGCACTTGTTAGTGACACCTTCGCTTTTGAGGTCAGGTTTTCTATTTTTAATACCGTGGATCACTTTGCCCTTACAATCCACATTAATCTACACGTGTGACCTCCGAGTCCCTTTCATCCTTCCTAGTGTTTCAAGACAGAAATAAAATGCAAGCAGAAAACCACGTTCATTAAAAATAGTTTATGTTGGGATCATACTGCATAATATATGTAAGCTTGATAAGCAAGATATGCTTTTGATAGTAAAGCCATGAATATGCTTTATATTCCAAAAAAACGTTTTTAATTTGTTAAATAGTGGAAGGAGAAAGTCTTCTTCTTGTTCATGTTGTTATTATTATTGTCAGTATTTCTCATTAAAACCAGTTGTAGCACTTCCCCCCCATGTCAAAAGTGCATGGTGAAGAAAAACTCCTCTCATTTCCTCCAAGATAAATCCCCTTTAGAAATTTTTAAAAAATTTCAGAATCGAAATTTGACGATTTACTGGTTTCCCCTCTGTGTCTGTCTAGGAGGATGTTCCCCTTTCTGAGCTTCAACATCAGCGTCCTGGATCCATCTGCCCACTATAACGTCTATGTGGATGTGGTTCTGGCAGACCAGCACCACTGGAGGTACCAGGGAGGCAAGTGGGTCCAGTGTGGCAAAGCAGAGGGCAACATGCCAGGTATGCTCAGAAACCACAACACGTGATAAAAACAAATATCCTACGATAGTTCATCATGTTCTGTGTATCTCTGTGTATTGCTGCTGATCTGAGAACACAATACACATACTGACTTCATCTTTGTATTACTAATCCACTGAGACATGGGCCTTCTTTTGTTAATATTGTTTCTGGTTCTTATAAGATTTCTTTCACGTGGCAAATATTAGTTATAACCCTTCTTTAATGTCTCCTTGTTTAAGTCAGTCTCTTGCATTTTACCACACGTGCATCTCCCACTGAGTGAGATCAGCTGGAGTGTCAACTTTCCTCTAACACCTCAGTATTTATAACCACACTTCTAAATTCACGGGACATGGATTCAGTTTTTACTCCTGCTTCCATTCAATGCCTCTCACTCCCTGGGTTCATCTCCCCGCAGTCCCATTAGTCTTTCTGTTCACGCGATCTAAAGGCTTTCTGTGTCTGAATGATGGTGTACTAACCACAGTCACAAAAATGGGTGAAACGCTAGGCTTCGGTGTTGTGACACTTGTGTCAGGTGTTGCGGCAAGGTGACTGCTGATGCGCGATGGTGGAAGCTGTGGTAAAACAACTTTAGTGATTGATTTAATGTTGTATTTATGTGGTACGCTCATATAAGGTTAAGAGGTCGTTGCGGTTATGCTGTGAACAATCGTGTTGATAAGTGAATATCCTAGAAGCATCGATTTCAGAGGGGATGAAAGGAAATCACAGCCTCCTTGGTAGCAGGAACTCTTGAAATGCATCCTTCATATGACCTATATATTTTAGATAAAATGTGATGGAAAAGTAGAATTTACTCGCTATTGCTCATATGAAGTTGAATCAAATTGCCCACCTGCTAGAAGTTATTTATGGCTATGACATATCAAGGGTGATAACTGTGATCTACTGTCCATAGTAAGTCTTGCACTGTGCCTTTACATTGTATGTTATCACCTGTAATCCTGGTACCATTTGTGTCAATATGCATCATGAAACTTCAGTTGTAGAAACTTTTTTTATCTACTTGGTGATTAAAGTGATTTTGATTTGTCCATATTTAACAAGGGGGTGGTAGTCAGGAACATTTTTATTTTCGCTCTTATTTTCCAGAGACCAGGGAGAGTGATTTGATAAAGGGTGTTAACATGGGGGATCCCAGTCTATTTGTTTAAGTGTAGTTTTGCTGTATGGGATGTGGAATACCTCCTCAATAATACCTCAGCTATCTCATATCACTCCGAGCTCATGATCTGCTTCTTCTACCCTCAGGGAACAGGATGTACATGCACCCCGACTCACCCAACACAGGCGCTCACTGGATGAGACAAGAAGTGTCATTTGGCAAGCTCAAGCTCACCAACAACAAGGGCAGTACCAACAATGTGGCACAGGTATACTGCCCTTTTCCTGCTCTCTGTCTTCTCCTCCCTGTCTACTTGCTCTCCTGTCTCTAATACCGCTATCTCAGTATGTCTCCTCCTACAAGTGTTCTGCTTTTCTCCTTGAAAGCTGCAGAACGTTTAAACTGTTGAAACTGATCTGTACCAGTTAATTGTAATTATATGTATTTTAAGTGCATGAATTTTTGCATTTGCTGTTTTTTCCTTCTTTTTCCCATACAAATATATCTAAGTAAATTAAGCTAAACTTTTTTCAACTTTTTTGGCTTTTATGCATAGAATGGTTCCCTTTTTCCTTTTTTTCCTTTTTCAGTATTTTAACAAGAAAATACTTTATCGGGCATTTATCACAAAGATTACAAAGGTAATAATAATAACCATGTACATTAGAAATAGATTTTGTCAGATCCCATAAATAATCTTGTGACCCCCCTCAAATGTACCCAAACAGATTGTTATGCTGTATAATACATAGTGTTCACTTTGAGTCATGTTGTAGACACATGCTTGGTCAAAGTGTCTTTATCTGTCTTTGTCCCTGTTTAACTTCATCACTCTCCTGCCTCGTGTCTCCCTCCAGATGATAGTGCTCCAGTCGCTCCATAAGTACCAGCCTCGTCTCCACATAGTGGAGGTGAAGGAGGATGGCTCTGAGGACCCCTTCCTCTCAGCCAAGGCCCAGACCTTCGTCTTCCCCGAGACTCAGTTCATCGCTGTCACCGCCTATCAGAACGCAGATGTGAGTCACCCAGGGACATAAATATACAAACTTTTTGATATGTTTTTTTCCTTATAAAATCATATTTAGTCTCCAGTAACTAAGAAGGAAAAAGTCTGTTAAAATATAAATTATGGTTTGAAGTCTCACCAGTTTCTGTATGTTTGTCAGGTGAAACAGTTGCCAATATTCTTTGTAAGCCACAAATATTGAGAAGCACTGAGTTTGGTACAGGGTCAAAAAACACGTAATGGCACCTCAACAGCTTAAAACTTCAGTTAAAGTTTCTATAACACCGTCACAATAAGGTGATATAATGAATGATTTACGTCAGAGCTCTGTTTATAGAGGCTTTGACTTACTCATGTTAGCATCATAAATTCAGTATTAACCGCCTATAGCTGGCTTCAACACGGAGCCATCTCACCTTACCTGACCCCCATCGCTCACTGGATGAGATGAGTTACTCCTCTCCAGCATGTGCTGTATATATTTAACACCTGTTTAAATACATTGTGTAATACACCAAAGAGTTACTGTACACCGAGCCTGGATACACTAGCCCTGTTTTGTAAGGATACACTAGCCCTGTTTTGTAGGTTTGTCACCAGATATAGAAGTGCACCCACACCCAGGTTCCAGAGATGAACTCTTTCCCACGATGGGAAAACAAATTGCATGTTATCCTCATTAATTATTACGGTGACCTCTCTCTCTCTCTCTCTCTCTCTCTCTCTCTCTCTCTCTCTCTCTCTCTCTCTCTCTCTCTCTCTCTCTCTCTCTCTCTCTCTCTCGTTTCCTCTCTTACTCGGTTACTCACTCCCCCTCTTTTTCCTATGCCGAAATTCTCTCTCTCTCTCTCTCTCTCGCTCTCTCTTTCTCTCTCTCTCTCTCTCTCTCTCTCTCTCTCTCTCTCTCTCTCTCTCTCTCTCTCTCTCTCTCTCTCTCTCTCTCTCTCTCTCTCTCTCGCCTTTCCTGTCCTTGCTCTCTTGCTATTCCTTACACAGATCACTCAGCTGAAAATAGACCATAACCCCTTCGCTAAAGGTTTCCGCGACAATTACGACACGTAAGTAAGCCAGAAAATAACCGTATTAATAAAGAAAAAACTAAATCCCAAGAACCTGTTTAAAGCCTGCAGCAGGTCTACATAAATGCTGGATCCTAATAATATATCACCCTTTTAAACATTGTAAATAACAGGTGTTATTGTGATATTACTACTGCTCTAGAGTGCTGCTCTGAGAGGGTGTGAGGGGCTGCTGGATGTTCGATAGATGGTTTGAGGTTTGGGCAGGAAATAACACCTTCTTCTTTTTCTTCTTCTTCTCACACTCCTCGCCTCCCCTGCCTCCTCCCCTTTTCACCCCTCCTCCCTCCTGCCTAGGGTGTACGCTCCCCCTGACTCTGATCGCCTCACCCCCTCCCCTACGGAGAGCCAGCAGCTGCTGCCCGGGACTTGCTACCCCCAAAGCTACCTTTCTGAGCAGTACATGAGCCCTCTGTCCCAGAGCCGCTTCTACAGCCGTGAGTCCATCGGCATGGGCCAGCAGCCCAAGGACCCGTCCTCCAGCCCCGGTCCTCACAGCCGCTGGTACCTGTCCCCCCAGCAGACCGTGGCTGCCAACCGGCTCGACTTCACCTCCTCCTATGAGGGGGACTTCTCCAGCAATGGCTTCTACAAGCCCTTCCCCCTGCAAACGTCCGCCCACCACCACGCCCTCGGCTACTACCAGGACCATCCCTTCGCCTCCACCAGTGTGTCCGTATCAGGGGCCTCGTCAGCGGGCTGGAGTACCAGCCGGCCCTCCCCTCAGTTCCTCAGTCACCCCAGTAAGCCCGGCCCCACGCTGGGCTGGTTCAGGCCCATGTCTTCCTCCTCGTCCTCCTCCTCTTCCTCCACGTCACCTGGCAACCCCAGGCTTCACCCCCCTTCCCTCCTAGAGTCGCTCCGGCCAGCCCTGCTGCAGGACAAGCCCAAAGAGACTGGGGCGGTCGCGGGAGAGGACCCCTGGCTCGAACCCCCCTCCGTCAAATCAGTGGACTCGGCCGACTCGGGCCTGTTCGAGGGAGGAGTGGGGGAGAACAAGAAGAGGAGGGTGTCGCCCTACACATCCAGCACTGAGAACTCCCCGCCCACACGCAGCGGGGAGGTCTGTGAGAAGGACAACAACAGTGACGCAGGCTACTATGGCTTTTACACCCACTGAAGACTTCACACCGCACCACTGCCGCAGCCACAATCTCTCCCCGTGTCTTCTCACCTCCCACCTTGTGCCAAGGTGTCTCCCTCACGGCCACGTGTCTCTGCCTGTCCAGTAAGGTCATGTTAAAGGGCTGGAGCAGCCTCCCACTGGCTGCAGACAAAGAGCCAGGGCCACATGACATGAACTTGGTACCTCAACTACTTTCACACCACCATAGCACGCAGAGTGTGGCGAGCCTATCTATAAAGTCCCTTCTCAAAGTGTCAGTTGATCAAAGGAGGAAGTTTGAAGGTTACTGTCAAAGTTAGTGGTGAACAAGTTGATGTGACTGGCCAACGACACTGCCCTAGAGACACATAAACACCAAGCAGACATACAGACCTGTGACTTAAGACTTTGAAACATCTGGAGATTAGAAAAAAAACTATCTGCATATCTGCTTGCTGACAGACGCCTGTGGGGATTGTCTGTTCTGTCTGCATCAAAATCTCTCTCTCTCTCTCTCTCTCTCTGTCTGTCTTTCTCTCTCTCCCCATCTCTTTCTGTCTCTCTCTCCATCTGTCTCTCTCTCTGTCTCTCTCCGGGTCTCTCTTTCTCATCCTTCTCACCCCCAGCCACGCAACCACACACACACACACACACTCACCAGTTACAATTACAATATGCTCACATTCATTTCCCCTGATTTTGAGGAGGTTACAGCCCAGATTTCAAGCGAATAGTATTTAAATGCAAGTCACTCCTCTCTGATCCCAGTGCAGCTCCCCCTAGTGGCAGCAGAAGAGAATTGCAAGCTGACAGCAATGACACCGCAGAGGCCAGAGCCTGGAATTACTGTAGAGGTTAAGGGAGCTTAGCAAACACATGGTCTGAAGCTAATCTCCCTCAACCCTGCTAGGACAGCCTTTCTCGTGGGTGTGTGTGTGCGTGTGTGTGTGTGTGTGTGTGTGTGTGTGTGTGTGTGTGTTGCTGCAAGTCAACAGCCTTAGCAGAAATAGCAAGTCCTTACAATTAAATGCAATCAAACATAATGCAACAGTAACGCACAATACACACAATGGCTTGTATCTATAACATTTCTATGAAATACTGATCTAGGATCACATTTTAAACATGGGAAACATTGCAGGGTGCTGTTAGGACCAGTGACAGACCTACTGAACTACAGGGCCTGGCGCTGGCTGTTTGCTTTACAGGGTGAAAATGGCATCATTACGTCAAAGGCTCAGCCCCCTGCAATAATCAATCAATGTGAAAACGCCCTTGTCACCACATACAAATAAAGACCGCAATCAATAACAGCATTAAAACACGGCCCACGTAGACGACACACATACACACCACCCACAGTGCATTAACAGAAGCTCAGTACAGTACAGTACAAACTAAACACCTATGTTGACAACATTGTAGTATTCAGGTGTAGTGAATCAGATGCTCATAGACTAATTTGACCTACCCTTCAATCTGGGTCAAGCTTCCCACTGTGAGCACTAAAACAACTCTTGCGATAGAACAAAGATATTGCATTAGCCCTTTCAGTGCACTTGGGAATCATCAAGGCAAGTACGCATCAACCATTTTAGAGATCCCCCCCCAGCCTGCATCCATTCTGTGTTAGTGCAAGACAAGGTGGGGTTGCAGTGGCGTTGTAGAAGCCCACCCCCCCCCCATCCCACATCTATCTTGTATTGGTGCTGCAGGTTTGCCAAACAACTCCTGTAGGAACGGTGAGGCGGAAGTACAGCAAGCGTGTAAAAAAGTGGGTCATCCAGGACGGCTACATCTGCAGGTAAACCGACAAGGCACTGTCACCCCCAGACCAAGTTACCCAGGAAGCACAAAGTGACCAGACAGACACTCTGAATTTCCCCCCTGGTCTTTGGGCCTATCATGTGGTGACAGCGGGCCGTGGTGACAGAGATGAAGAGTGAGGCTCCAGTCGGCGCTGATCAGAGCCCCGCTCCTCAGTCCTCGCCAGGTGTGCTAATGGCCTCAGACAACACTGGAGGCGACGGACAGCCACTCGGTGCAGAGCAGGGTCAGTTCAGCTTTCCAAGGGTGAATTGGAATTAATTTACTTGTGCAATTTCAATTAGATGTAAAGTTGTTTAATTATTGAAACTTGGAACAAAACCTGATTCAATTCAAAAAGAGCTGAACACAGTCCCCCTAACCTTGGAGGACAGCAGGCTGCCCGTGGTCTCCAAACTGCTACTGGGATGGTTTTGTATATACTATGCTCTGTGTCTAGGACAGTGAGCTCAATCAGACAACACACGCTCCACAATCAGAACGTAATGAATGACAAATGACAAATAAAACACACTGGGAAAGTGATCAAAGCACACATCAACTTGCTGCCAGCCAAGACTTTAAATTAAAAGTGTACAAATGATGCCAGCAAATAACTGCTTGATAACATTTGCCTTATCAAGGTCGTTTTCTATTGTGATTACATGTTAATGCTCCCAGCAGAACATTTTAACCCTTTTTTCCAAGCTAAATTGAATTTACACAAGCTGATGAAGAGTTGCTTTGTCACCATGAGAAGTGGACGCAATGTTATTTTAAGGGGCGGGAGAGTGATTTACTATGCTATGTGATTTACACTGGAGCTACTGGATGTGAAAGACAATCATCACCATGTTGCAGAGCAGCACATGAAAATCCTCCCTTGTGCAGCACTTAGCAAAATTGTCTTAACATTGATGTCGATGTAAAAAAGGACATATACTGTATGACAGTCGAGACCTTTACCTGAAAAGTTAAAGGACAAAGTTAAATGTTCTTGTAATGAAGTGTTAATCTTATGCTGAAAACAGAATGGATATATTGTATGGTCAACTCATGAAAAAATATGTACATTGCTTGTGTAAGACTTCCAAAAAAACATTTATTTTTAGCATTTGATTTTTATGTTGAGGTCTGCCAGAACACAGACACAATGATTCTTAATATACCTTAACCAAGGGGTACAGTGGACATGTTTTTTAAGTGCAATTAAGAGAAATGTTAATTGGTTTCTAATTTATGATGATGGTATTGCAAAAGCCATGAGAACAATATTTTGTTTGACCATTTTCCTCTGGAAGATGTCAATGTTTTGCTTTATGTGTTGTGTTACACAGTCAGTATCTGCAGGAGCACGAGTGCACGATATCACATCTAAGAGCAGCAGAGAATTTGTTCAGACACCTCAGGAATGACCCCTGCTGGATATCTCAGCTATTACAATCAACTCGACAATTTGAGCCATGACAATCCACATACTAAACCACTTCCCTGATGCTATGCCCCACCGATTCCTCCAAGTCCTTGTTTCCCTTGGACACTAACTTCCCCCAGTAAGAATGAGGCTGTGTATTGAAACTGCATTGCCACAGATTTTAGTGTCTAACAGTTTAGAGATGCAAAGAAATACAAAGAGAAGAGTTCGGAAGGGAGACCGGGCTGGTCGAGCAACAAGCATGTTCATTTTTTTGTGTTCTGTGTGCACTGTTTATCTCAAGGGGCCCAGAAGGCACCCCTTGAACTTTTCAATAAAAGTTTTATAAGTCTGCTCTTGTTCAGAGAGAAAGGGACTTGGTTGATGATTCAGGATATGCAGTAATGGAAAATATTGTATCAAATAAGAATACTTGTGTTTGATTTGTTGTATTGCAATGAATACACAAATAGCAAGACGTTTGAAGGGGAATTATTTATTAAAGGTGGCATACTTGTGTATTGTACTGTTGTTTTTTTATTAATTAATTAAAGCTTAATCATCTTAAATCTGAACTGGTTTGGTTTGATATATTATTTTTGTCAAGTTCAGGTAGATCTATTGATTGAATGAATGAAGAGTTCTTTTACAAAATGATATACATCCATTTGAGGGGGGTGAAAAAACCATTACCTGAAGATAATTTTTCAATATCTCTGAAATGAAGAGGATGGTCTGTAAAAGTGGTATAATTTCTGTACCAATTATTTAGGTTTGAAAGACCTTTCTTTGATACCACAATTTTGTGTTATTAGGTGCCTTTTTTCCAAATCGGGAATATCTAATTTCAGAATAAAGCTCAAACTTTCTCTATCAGTGGTTTCAAGTGCCCATTTTCCTATTTACTGTGCATATACTAGACACATTCATGCTGAGTCTAGTGCAGTTACAAATTCAATTTCACTGAAAAATCATAAAAAATAACCTTGTGATGTTGACAGTTTAATGCAGTGAATATATATATGCATCCAACCAGCTGAATAACCCTCTAGTAATGACAAAACACAGAAATATTGACAGCAGAAGGTGCCCCAGTACCATGAAGTATGAGCACATCATTCTTACTATTGATCAGACCATTTGGCCAAATACGGTCATAAATCCCATCAATGGGTCCCATCCCCGCACCAAATAACTTTGTAACATAGTATAAACATCATCTAAGCATCATCAAATAGCATAGTACTCGGTTCTTGGTATTGTGAAGGCTACAGATGCCAAGTATTTAAGCCTGGTAGAGTCCATTAGTATCGATGCACCCCTGGATAGTAGTACTGACTACAGTATAATGTGTTATAAAGACATTATAAAAAGCAAGCTGGAAGCTAGCTGAGACGGACAGACATGAAATCAACAAAAGTTGATTTAATGGTTAAATATAGAGAATATAGGAGATCTGGCTAACATGACATTCTGACAGCTTTAAGACAGTTTTCACTTTGGTCATTTCAAGTCCCGGTCAGCAAAGTCTTGACCGCTTCACATGTTCCCTCTCCCATATTCCGAAATTCTCAAAAATTAAAACTATATACATTAAATACAAGAAGTCATCTAAAAAAAATTATATTGAAATGCATTAGAAACGTTCTTCACCTGGCATGTGATGCATGCTGGGTAACTTTACTGTTCACTTTCTAATAGGTGCAGTAGGATTGGAGGGGGGAGCTGAGGGTTCCCATGAGCCAGTCACGGGGTACAGAAGCAGTGACAGGGGACTGAGAGAAGCCAGCACCATCTCCGCTCTGCTCTCCAGAGCAGTTCATCCGTGCTGTCCGAATATCCTCCGTTGGTGTTCTTTAAATCTGTCTCTTCACCACAGAGTAAGGTTCTCAATGTTAGCAAAGCCTGGGTTCTCTCTGAGCTTCCAGTATGTCCCGTTCGTCAACCACACATCCCTCCCACAGGAATCTTTGGCTTTCCTGGAGAAGGGGAACAGGAGAGTTTACAAAGTTTAGTATTTTTACTATTTATGTATTTGCACAGGAACATGGTAAGAAAACTTTAAACAGCAAAGTATTCAATAATATGCTGGTTATAGGTTGTTTAAGATCACAAAACAATTATGTTATCTGAAGAAGGATGATACATTTGCTGAAAAAAAACAAAACCCCCACAAAACTTAAAACAATATCACAGTTTGTCCTTATTATCCCATCACCAGGATCATCAGGAAGTGAACTCACTTGAAAAAACGTGGAACATGCTCCTCTCCCTTCTTGGACAGCATTTTTCTCCACTCCCTCTGCATTTCCTCTACTTCATCTTTCTTTCTATCTGTCTCCTCCACCCTCCCCTCTTCCAGCATTCTATGAAAAGAGGCAGGAGGACGTGATGAGTCAACAAATAAGAACTTGACCCTTTTAAATGGGGGTATCAATCAAAAATATGGTGGTATCCCTGCACCACTCCAAATCTCATCAGAATTACACTTACCTTTGGTCCGGGCGCAGGCGGCTGTCTGTGGGAGGCAGGAAAGGCTGCAGGTCCGGGGTCAGTTCATTCAGCTCCATGGCGAAAGTGGAGAAGCCATAATACAGGAGGTAATCCTTTGGCTGGGGATCTGTGGGGTGACCGAGGCCTTTGTAGTGAGCTGATGCTTGGCTCCCTTTCTAATCGTTAATGCTGATTAGTAGCGTTAGAAACACGGGGGTTTGATCTTCTGATTTCACTTCCCTATAAAATAGAACTTTACCACCACTAAAATAGATCAACCTCAATCTCTAATCAGTCTAAAAAAAACACACAGGGGGAAACTAAATACAATTTTGCCGATGGGTGTAAAACTCAAGAGCAAACATTGACATTTCTATAGGCCCTTGTACTCACTTGGCTTCCAGATGCATTTGGGAGTGGGCAGGGTGTCACAGAAGATGCCCTCATGCCAGAGACCTCCAAACCGGTGAATGACACTCCCACTCTGGTCCAGCACCGTGCCCTGCACTTCATTCTTGTTGGTATCTGAACCCCAATAACGAGACTACAACAAAATAAAAACCTTGCAGTCAAAGCTATAAGACATGCTGCATGATAAAACACAGCCAAGTCATTGAGTAGTGCAGCTACAAAAAGATTAAGCTGTCCTACACTACTGAGCAGCCATACTGGTCGACCTTACATGTACAACAAGGGTCAGACTGGCATGTTGGCTCGATAATGTAACTAGAGTTGTACTCACCTTGACAAAGGTAATCTTACAGGTGCAGACATTGCTATTGAGGTTGTGAATGGTGACCTCTCCATAATGCTCCAGATAGCGCTGCTGACTCAGGACATTATGGATGCAGGTCACTACTTTGTTCCACTCATAGTGGTCTCCATACCTGGAAAGAAAAGATTAGAGAAATTTAAAAAAAAAAACACTGTCAAGCCCAACCAAAACACCTTCATCATGCATCAGTCATCACATCACATGAAGTACATACAGTCACATGCAGTCATTTCCAGTCCCAGACCTTGAGACAGCAGCCTTGGGCAACATATTGACAAACGATAGCCTGATCTTGTCTTGTCTGACAAAAGATCCCCGAGACTGAATGTCACTTTACAAGGGCGTGTCAAATGGATAGTGTGTCATGCCTCATTGCTCTCAACTTTGCTTTTCACTTTGAAAAAAAAAAAGATGATGATTTCTAATGGCGAGATCCTTCATCCTTTAGAATAAAACAGGATTTTCAATTATATTTAATGGGTGGTGTCACGCCTGATCTCACAGAGAAGTTGCAGCAAAATTGCAAATACAGATTGCTACATCTGACAAAATAAAGCTAGATCCTTTACCTTGGAAGAGTGACATTCACCATTCCTGTTGGCATGATCTCCAGTGATTTCCCCCAGAACTTATTTTTCCATCTCTGGTCTGTTTAGGGAATAAAATAGAAACAGATCTTGATGGGAATATAAATGCATGTCCAGTGGCAGCTTAGAAAACATTTCCAATCAAAAGACAGAAGACAAAGAGACACCTTTCATTGCGACCATTAATCAAAGCGCAAAAAGCAGGATTTTAGTTTGACGAGAAAAGAGCCTCACCCTGCCAAAAGGAGAAGTTCTTTGAGTCTGCATGGCAGGCAGAGATGGGGGGATGGTGGCAGACCTGGTATAAAGACAAGGATGGTCAATAAGAGGAGACAAAAACATCTGACCACATGCAACCAGGCTTCTCATAAGCATTGCAGCTGTAAGATCACTTTGTCTAGAACTACACATTGTTATTTTCATTTAAGTCAAGTTTAGTGGTATAGCCCTTAATCACAGTTACAGTCTCAATGGCTTCACAACACCTACATTATGAAAAGAATAAATGAAAAACAAAAATTAAACATCATATTATCAATTAAGGATATAACATTTATTGAAGAAATGTGTTCTTTCTTTGTAGCACCCTGATGTGTTACTACCATCTTATAAAAGCAATAAGCCACTCGATGCTGATGCCACTACGCACATCCTCTTGTGGCTTATTGCTTCATTTAAACAGTGGGCAATTTGTCTCAACTTACGAAGGGGGGTGGTGGGCAGCTAAATTGTCATTTCCCTTCACTTTTTCTAAAGTTTAAAAAAAACAAATTTAACAATTTGTGGGTCCTTGAATCGGCCCAGCAGGGGATGCTTTCATAGGCTTCCACAAATCTGAATAAAACTATGTACTGAATGGAAACCCAGCCCAGATCCATTTCTGGTTGTGTAGAGTGGAAACGGTGAAGTTCATCCGACTGTACCTGCTCACTGATTAGGCGGAAGCCCCTGTCCTCTCGGATGCATTCGTAGGTCTCCCCCAGCACCGGGTTGAAGGGCTTGTAGCGGTTTCGGAACGTAGCGGTAGAATAGCCAGAGATAGCAAAGGCAGCAATGTAGACCTGCAAAAAATAACAAAAAACACCTCAGTTTTACTTTCTTCCCACAGAAAAAAAGAAACAAATGAAATCAGACATATTCCCCTTTTAACAAATTGTTTTTTATTTTATTTTATATTCTTCCTCCATCCTGACCAAACTAAATGGGGTGGATACAACAGGGGGTTTCCCTTTTACAAAGGCATATCTGTGGGCAGCCTTACCATCCTCTGGTAGGGGTCTGATGTGTTGTTGGCAGTGTCCAGCAGCTCAGAGTACTCCAGCTCCTCACACAGTCTCTGCAGCAGGTTGATGGGCTCATTGAGAGGTGCAGGCATGGACACTCGGGACAGGTCCTTACCTAGGGGGAAAAGAAAATGCGCCAATGGGTTACTGCAGTGCTTTTAAAACAGAGTATCAAAAAGGGTCTATTTGAAATTAAGTGATATTAATTGAGACTGAGATTTGTATCTCAACATAGTAAAAAGCAGTGAAAAACAAAAAACCTATTATCTCAAATAATGAATGAAGTGAAAAGATGAAAGATATTTTTTGGACTAAGTCTTTCGCTTTTGATAACAACTGAAGTCAGTGCAAGCCTCAAAAGTGCTTGTGTAACTGTAGAAGATGATGACTATATCAGTACAAGCCATAGCCAAGTCTTGCCTATGTTATTGTAGAGGATAGCCATGAGGCCCACGTGGCTGTTGTCTGGACAGTGAGCGGGCAGTGTAGTTCGGTATCCTGTGCTCTTGGGAGCAACGCTGTTCGGAGCCCTGGATATGCTAGCACGGTACTTGCGGGTGGTAGATGCTGTGGTGGAGGAAAAAGATTCATAATAAGGGTGAAAATGTTTCTCAACAACAAAAGAGGGCTTAAGAAAAACACATACTGTAATAATTGTCAGTTCTAAATGTTTGGCGTTGCATTGAGGATGGTTCTGGTGGACATGTACCCACCATGCCCCTCCTCAGGCTCAGAGTTGCTGGTGGTGCCGTCGCTGAGCCCCGATTCGTCAGACACCTCGGAAGAGCTGCCGCAAAGGACGTCGTCACTGGCGTCAAAGTACTCCGCAGCCGAGTCTGCTACCGAGGGGGGACCGCGGGATGGACACCTCGCTGCTCCGGGCTACAGGGGGCAGTGAGAGAGAGAGAGAGAGAGAACCACTGGCTTCAGAAACCACGAGGGGGAAAGATGGTACACGTTCACCAGCGCCAGATACAGGATGGGCGTTACCTCAGACAGTGCGTTGGGCTGGTGGTGGTTATTGCTTCCCCAGGTTTCTTGCAGCCTCTGCCGCTCCTGGGTCAGGGCCTCATGCACTGACTTCAGGGACGTGAGCACTGAGGAGGATAAGAGGACACACGTTCATTATGAGTTGCAGGTGTGTTTTAACATGGGAGTGTGAGTCAACATTTCTCTCCCTCTCTAAATCTCCCCTGTCTACCTCTGCCTCTGCCTGACCTCGTCTTGGGATTTTGTCTGCCTGCCTGCCTGTCTCCCTCCATCTCCCCTTCGCTCTGACCTAGTAGGAACACTGTCTGCCTGTATGCATGTATGTGCGGCTCTATCTGTTCCTCTGACCTCGTAGGGACATGGTGCAGATGTCCTGCTGGATTTTCTTGCCCTCGGGCGACGTGACAGTGGGAGGGGACAGCTGGGAGTAGACGTACTCCGGGATGGAGGGGACTGATGCGCCGAGGTGGGGCGAGCTGTTCAAGTGGCTGGAGGACAGCTGTAGAGCGGACGGAAGAGGATGGACAATTGATGACGGCCGGTTCGTTGGTTAATTCAACAGTGATTTGTGTTCTGTTAATTGAAGTATAAGGCTAATCGATCTATATTTACTCCTTCAGTTGCTGTAAATCTGTAGATATCATTGCTAGGCTCTATTCTATCCATTTACCACATTTTACCTGAATTACCTTGTTGCTCTTTATTCTCTCAGTCGTTGAAAAACCTGCTGCTCTCACCTCATCATTTATACAGTTACATGTCATTTTCAGTATATGAGTGAAGAACATGGAACAGCTTCTAAATGCTCAAGTTGTCTCATGTTCTGCCCAATGGTGACTCACCGATTTAGTAATCCCACGAATAGGCTTTGGATTAGAGAGAGGCCCCAAAAAGTTACTGGAGGGTTGGGATGTCAATACTCAAAGCCAGTATGCTCTACAAATCACAAGTTGACCAGGGGTACGATTCGTTTATAATTTCAAACAAAAATTTACCAGGATTAAAAAAAAAATAAACATTAATATCAAATATCAAATCAATGCACAAATCAATGTAAAACAATATCCATGAGTCAAAACCAAAAGGCCTTTAAGCTAGTGTTTCACTAAATCCTAGAGTAGAACAGTTTACACACCCTTCGTACCATGCCTAGGGCCTCTACCCTGGACAGCGTGCGAGAGTGGCCCCACATCTTCCCCGACTTCGGCTTCTTTGGCTTCTCAAGTGAGAGATTCTGCATGGAAATAAATAAAATACTAGGAAATATTTCATGTGATGGTGCCCAGAAAAGGAGCGGCTCAGACTGTACTTCTAGTTTTATGTACTACTGTAGTTTCATGACGGTATAAATGAAACTACACTGGCTGATGATATTATTAATCAACAAACTATTTAAACCAAACCTCAACTAGACTCATCTAAACAGCACCCTACCTGTATGCTGATGATGCGCTGCAGTTCTCCGTTACTGAAGGCCTGGCCGGCCTCCAGGGTCTGCAGCCTCTGGACCAAGCGGTTCAGTTCAGACAGGTCCAAATGACAACGGTTCAGCTCTGGAAGAATACATAAAAAAGGTCATATAGAGGACAGAATATTTTTTTCTTTTTGCATGGAGTGAAAAAAGCCTTGGTCAGTGATCAGTCAGAAAGGTTTGCAGCAGGTCATATTCACAGTCAATGCATTCCAGGAGTTTTTTATTGTGTCCACTTTCCCCTCAACCTGCCTTGTCTACTTCGACTTCAGTTAGCGATTTCCTACATTTCCCAGAATGCCTTTCGACAACCCCAGAGAACCAGGGTGAACTTTCATTGCATTCAGCTGTGAGTTATACGTGTAGGTGGAAAGAGCAATAGTGAAAGCAGCGAGGTTTTCCAGTTGAGAAAAAGTGAAAGCTTGTGGCTGCATGGCACTGTGGATGATTGATGCCATCGTCAGTGGAGAAATCGGTGTCACTTCCTCTTCTACGATGGATTCCTCCCTGTATGATTGTTGGATGTCGGTGCAAAAGGGTGGGTCTAGAAAGAAGCCCTTGCCCTTTGATACTAAGGGTCTAACACCAAAACCTGACATTTACTGTTGATGCTTTAGATAGGTGAAAGTTGTTCTGTTATTAAGCTATATTGTAGCTGCGCTGCTGACATGGCATCACAAAAAATACAACACCAAACAACAACTTGGGCAAAGAGGAGGGGCTTTAAAGAACTTTTAGCAGGAGCTTCCAGATTTCTTTGCATTTTGCAGCAGGGAATGTATGACAGATGTATGACAGATGCCTTGAGATACCTTGAGTGCAGCTGTCTGGGTCCAGGGTTTGCTGCAGCCAGGCAGACACCTTGCCATTCACACCAGTGTTGACTGAGGGCAGCATCTCTGAGGTTCCAGCCATACAGACACCTGTGGGGCCCTGGAGAGGAGAGGAGTTACTGTGATAAGAATTGGAAATACAGCAGTAGACTTCAAATATAACAAAGCAGCTCTTTCAGATGAACTGATATTCACCAAATCTCCATTTATCTGAGCTAGTCCAGCCACAGTGCCATGGGTCAGAGCCTGAAGAAAGCCACTGTGAATCTGAGCAGCCTCGCTCTTCTTGTATATGCGGTGGGCTTGTAGCTTGGTTACCCAAATGTAGAACAGCTCATGACTCCTTGCCTTGGTGAGAGGAAAAGAGGACACCTTCGTCAAATTAACCTGAAAGTACAGCCTTCCTTCTATCCATCAAATGTTTACAGTACATGGATTTAAGTTTTATAAGTACCGTGTTTTACCTTCACATGATAGAGAATATGCCCTGCATCCAAGTCAATCCGATTTGATTTCTTGTTCATCGTCATTACTGCAAGGCTAACATCTAAGGAGCCCTGGACTCTTCCCCTGGAGATCTTTGGGGAAAAAATGGATGTTCACGTGTTTCCATTTATAATATTTCTATAATTCTTGTTATCTAAAATGTGCTGTTCACTTACATCTTGTTGATTTTTGGAATACCGCAGGATCCCTGCTTCCAAGACAAAGTATCTCTGGAAAACAGACCAAATAATCAGCCTTTAAAAAAAAAAAAAGATCAAGTGATTTCATTTCAAATGTCAAAATCTAACATCTTGACACGCTGGTTGACAGGGTGGATGGATTTCTCACCTTGTGCCAACCTTTGAGGGGCCACTTCCTCCTCTTGAGGAGGTATCCTTCACAGATACCCGGGGCGGTCATGTCCTGAGGATTGTCACCTCCTGTCTGCATGTCCGCCTGAAGATCATCAATCACCTCCCAGTCTTTGATGTTCTGTGGCCCGGGCAAACATTTGAAAGTAAACACTCTTTTGTTTTTGGCTAAATTACGACGCTCTATTCTTTTTTCTGTTTGACTGATTTTTATGTAGGATTTTTTTGAATTACTTTAAATTGAAATGACCCCCACAAACACATTAAAGCAAAATACACAATGGATGGTATTAAATAAAAAGCTTTGAACATTTACAAGCTGGAGCTCTGATCTACTGTGGAATCATTACTGCCTTACAGATGGTCAAAGGGATATAACCAGCAATCATGGATCTACTTCACTGAGTGGTTTGATAAATAACCACCATTATAATTCAGTAGTAAAAACATAGAATTACCAAAAATGAAGGATATACTCTGTATTTTTCTGGGATTTCTCTTGGTTAGTGCTGCCCTCAAAGGAAGACCTTGCTAACTGTTTACCAACCAATAATGGTTTTACACTTAGGACACATCATAACTGAGACAATACAGTACAATACATGCACTCAAACTAAATATACTCTGCCTGGTAACAATTTCTCCTATCATAAGAATACATTTTAGAGGAAACATCCATTTCCATACCCATAATCCCCATGACTGTCACCTGACTCACCTGTCTGGAGTGACGAGATGAGGCAGTGCTGCTACTCCGGGAGTGGGTGGGCTTGTTCCACGTCGGAGGCGACTTCTCCAACCCGCTCGTCATCGACTGGCTGCGGTTGAGCACAGGCCCGTAGGAATCCATTTCAGAGCGCTGAACTCAGACTCTCCACCCTGGTGTGATTGGTTGGCTTTTCATCTGCTACAAGCCCTCTGTCATGTCAGGATGATATGGGTGGAAAGGAAAGGATAAAGAATTAAATCATTGAATTAAATTATCCACTGAACTCAAGATTTTACAATGTGTCATCTCCAGTCTGTAACACACCAGATAGGAACGCACACCAAAGACACAATTATAAATTGGGAGCCTCTGAGAAAAGCTAAGACATGACATTTTCACCTTAATTTCTTATCCTGACTGAACCTAATAACTAACATCTGTGCTTCTGTTCTTATCTGCGCTTGCATGAACTTGTTGCACTGTCATTTCTGAATAAATTGTGCAAGTCGTGAAGTACTGTCAGAATTAGTATTGGATTGTCTGTTATTAAAAGGTTATATCAGCAGCATGATGACCCATTACAGTAAGAGAGCCCTACTAGCAAGACCTATGAACTCCAAAACCAAAGTAAAAGTATTTAATAGACTAAACAGAGCTAGGGACAAGAAAGGAATCGTTCTAATCCAGTTACCTAAGAGAGGTGAGAGTTGAGCTCTCAGTCCAAGCCTGTCCTGTCCTCACTACTGCCTGCTGCCTGCCTATATACATATAACTATATATACATATACACATATATACATACATACATATATATATATACATACATACATACATACATACATACACACACACATATACATACACACACACACACACTGAACACATATTTCATTGGTCCTCGTCAACACTGGGCCAAAACATGTTTGAGGATTAAATATACATGTAAAATACTTTGCAGCTAAAATGTTTTCAGCACATATTGTAGAACTGACACATTTCCTATGTATATATTGATAGATGCATGGGGCCTAAAGTTGCCAAACTGATTCTCAATGAATCACACCTGCAACTTGTGCACTTGTGTGTCATGTGTATCATCTCCTTGTGATCATCCCATTATGTCATAAAAGTAAGTTTGATACCAAGCTGTTTCTGTCTAATATGCTCAAGTTAGATCATGCAGGAACAGTTTATGAAAATTATGAAAATGTATTGATATTGATCCTTTGTCATTTTTGTGGTTGTGTCATTGAACAATCTACAATTATCTACAGGCAACTAGATAATGTGAACATAGACTCAAAGAACAAAAGTATCCATCACTGTTGTAAGATGATTTTTGCATTTAGTAAGTTTGTATTGGAATTGGTAGGTATCACTCTAAAACTAAAAATATTGATTCATTTGGTGAACCAAATAACTTCTGAATCAAGAAATGTACATGCATTCCTAAGTATCTAATGACACCGGATAGCAGTTATGTCTGTATACACCAAGGCCAACACCGCCTGCGATGAAGGGATTAGGAACCTCCATCTAATTGGCTTTCCCAGAGACGATTTTAGTAACTTGTCACTTGGACATGCAGTAATAAGATCACAAGGCAGAGAACACAAACACTGACAACACATAACAATGTGCCAAGAGGCCTACAATAATCACAGTAGGACTAAAGTTAGACACATCTAAATACAGCAGTATCAAAATGGACAGAAGGGAGATTGTTCCACAGGATCAGTGTGAAGTCACTTTGAAATCACCAATTTTTCAACTTGATTCTGATTCCATGTCAAAGGTTATTCCTACAGAGCAGGAACATTCCCTCTTCTCTTCTTGAAAATAAAACATAATGCTTCCATGAAGGCATGTAGCTGAAACATGACGGTCAGATAATAAACTGTTTTTATTTGCAAAGGGAAAAGAGTGTATTCTTAATAATGTTTCTTGGGAATTATGGACCAATAATTTGCAGCTTTTGGGTGTGCATCCATTTTGAAAGTTTACAAAAGTAAAGTTATTCTACACTCAGGTGGGAGAGCTAACATGTTCCATTTCCATCATATTGAACGCTGTGTTTACACACAAATGCCACTGAAGATGAAGGAAGTCACACAGACCTGAGTCTCTATGTATTTGGAACAGCAACAGTTGCAGAACAGCATCACTGTCATGAATTGGGACACTACGTTAGAGTAGTAAGAACAGAGGGGACGTAAAACCAATGGGCCACCATGTTGAAACTGATGGTGCACTGTCCCTCTAATGTAAGGGAGAACTCAGCCCAGTTTGGTATTACATAAGGTTATGGAAGGATGAGAGTAACTGACCTCAGTCATGAAAGCATGCAACGGAAACAGGATAAAAGGATTTGCAGGTTTCAGAGCTTGCTTACTCAAGAGAGAAAAGTAAAGAATACTCTACAGTCTGCATGCTTTGGGTTTGGTCTGCGGTAGATCAGTAACTGGTACACTGGCCCAAAAGGCTGAGAGTAGGAAGGTCATCAAGGATGAGCTCTGCTTTTCAGATTTAAAGACTGTAATTTACAGTGTCATGTATCAAAGTTACGACAGTTGAAGTTGTGTATTTCAGGTATGCACTGTTCCTGGTCAGAACTTTATGCTCTGACAAGCGCGATCCAGGTGAGAGGATGTGGTTTGTATGGAGATGGATAGGTGACGTCATTCATAAGCTGTGGCAGCCAACACAACATTTCATCCAAGTTAGAATGAGATTTGGCAACAGCCACCAAATTGTATCATGTGAGAGAAAGGGGATAAAATGCTGAGATTATAACAGTTGTAATCTCTCTGGATTATCAAAGAAAAACTATTGGCAATACTGAGTCCATCAGCACTGCCATCTATGAAGGATACCTTATTCCTGAATGAGAAACAGTCAGTCCAAATGTAACATTTATCAACCTGTTGTCTCAGTTGCTCCAGTTGCAGTACACAGATTTCAAATGTGCAACAATGTCAAACTACTGAGTGAAGCTTCCAGACCAGTAGGGCATCTTGTCATATGGCATCAGAGAGCTAGGAGATAATAGCTTTTACAATCCTCAGTCAACCAACAATTATTTTCACACAAGGCCTCTTCCCAACCACACCAAGGATCCAACAGTTGATGTGGTTGCTGCCTGTGCTCTGGTACGACCGTCAACCAGCTGGCACAAACAGGGCACAACTACACTTGTATGTTTTAGTGGAAATGTTTCAGTATCACCAGGCCAATAACACTCGGCTGCATTGAGTGTGTCACGGTGTGGGTTCTTACCTCAAGCCCGTTATACCAACAGGTGGTACATTGCTTTTTTAAGCTAGGTGTCCCTGGGATATTCGATTTGTTTGGTGTTTTGGTTTGGTGTGTTTCTCATATTATCCGAATTTAACAAAGCCAATCACATTTACATTAATTTTTTCCTGAACTATTGTTAATGAAGTCTTGTTTCAAACCAACGGAAAAAACAAGACGCGTTAAATTCTTACCTGAAATCCACGTCCGACTCTCATCATCTACTGGAATTCTCTTCAACTGATACATCCAAAAAGCTTTCGTTTTGCCACTTGGAAAACTGTACGCAACCACAGTTTTTCACCGACAAACAGGCACAAAAAAGTCAAGTAAATTTTGTATCCACGAATAATCTCTTATCCTGCCAGCATAATCTCGGCCGCCCTGCTTTCCCAATGGGTGACACGCGCACCCTCCAAATCCAAGTAGAGCTGTGCGTCTCAGGCAGCGTCGTGCGCAACGTGTCCTGGGCATTATCCGCATTAGTTGGAATTACATAGAGTGTCTGTAGCAGGGACGCAGTGGAGGGTGAACCCACCTTTTGATCTGCAGGAAGTGGGCAGATTCAGATATATCATCAAAGCAAACTCATATAAATTATGCGAAGAAAGGGGAAACTATATATTGCTGCTTTTCTGAAAATATAATTGCATTTTGTGGATATTAGTGCTTGTTTGCAGCATGACGACCACACTGAAGGTCATAGTTTACCCACCTTTATACTGACCACTACATCAATGGTCTGTAAAAGTGCAAGGCCCAGTTAAATGTTCATTCTTTTTGTTAAAACTAATTATAGCAAAATAATTTCAAATGGTCTTGCAACCTCAACCCAGCAATTTATTGTGACCCGTAAATATAGGCTACCACTAACACTGGAGCTTTAATACTGAGTCTGAACAAAACTGTATTTTTAGTTAACTTCTGTTCCATTGCAGAACAGTACCATATTGCGATGAATGCCTGAGTAATGCTCTCTAATTTAGAATAGCAGGCTGTAATAGACTAACTGACCCAGATTAACAGGCTGTAATCTGCAGATTAACGTTCATCAACATCTAAAACCACTTGTTTATTTTGGCTAGACTAGTTCTCATGATGCCACGAACAGCATGGTAATGCATTTTACTGATAGTAACCCAATTTGTCCAAAGCATTATTGAAAATGTTTATGTCAGAACCTTGTACCACTGCACTGGCCAACATAAGACAAGACAATCACAAAAATGCCTGAATGAATGCCAATAAGTGTGAGACCTCAGCAACAGGAAGTGTTGACAATTTATTTTAATATGCCAATATCCTTAAATAAAAACAATAATGAAAATAATAAACAGACAGGGTCTAAATAGGCCTCAAGTGACATTGTTGAAGTTCTTGCAGTATTGTCCATGATAGAATTCAAAAAAGAGGCTGAAGTGCACTGAAACAAGTCATACACTTAAGCGGTCATGCAGACCTCTTAGACTTCCTCTTCATTCAAAGAAGCCACGGCGCTCATATAGGTGGACACATAGTATCATATTTATCATATCATATTATGCCAATTCAGCATTTCCACACAAATTTAGAAGACTGGGCCAATAATCTACTTTTTTCACAAAAACTTTCTCCGTTCTTGAACATTTGGCTGGCACACCAACTTTGGTACCAAATGAAAGATTTCAATGCACGTGTCCAACTTTACACTCATTCTTTAGTCCAAGCATCCATGCTTCAGTGAGGCAACAGTCTTGATAATTTCCTCTGTAGGGGATGAAACTCTATGATGCCTCCTCCGCCTTGAGAGTTCCCTCTGTGCTGCCGTCTGGGCTCTGCTGTTTGACATATTGCTGGAGTAGGGCTGAGAGGTGGGCTGGGTGGCGCTGGAGCATGGAGGCCGTCTGGGCGGTCAACATAGTCAGACCACTGACTAGCTCGCCCTGGATGGCAGTCACTGACGGCAGTTTGGAGTAGCTCACCACCCCCTGTGTACTCAGCAGCGTGTTGTCTATACAGGCTCCTGTTGGGACCGGTGGAGAGATTAGTGGTGGCTGAGAAGCTGTGCATATTGGGACTAACGCCTTGATCACACTTAATCCCTTGAATCTATTGTTCTCCAGTGGAAGTTAGTTCATTTTAAATTAGATAATCTGCTACATTGTAACATGTAATTTCAGGAAAGTGTCCAAAAACATTCCCGCTCATTAATTTGAAATGTCGTATGATGGGGTCGACATGAAATATAGAGAGGACAACGTACATGCTGGTAATACCACCTAGTCTGTAGCAAATGGTATGAAATGTAAACTCTGCATGTCAAAGCTCCTCCTCACATGCAGGCATGATGTTCAGTACATACCCAGTAGAGTCATCTGCGGGCTGCCCCTCAGAGTCACCAGCATCTCCTTCACCATTGGCTCTTTACTAACAAACAACACCGTCGGGCCGATGAACAGAGGTGCCATGTTGCAGTACATGCTGCCATCCAGGAATGACCGCATCACCTGACAATGAGCAGAATCAAAAGGTTAGGTGAAACTTTCTTGATCCCAGTGGGGGAAACTGGGTAAAGATCAATGGAGCAAGTAGTGGGTGAACACACTTAAACCTAAATAAAGTTTGCCAACTTTTTTAGGCCGGCATGAATCTCTAAGACCTCAATTCATAGTACACATCAGATGTTAACCATAGTTGGTTATTTTACAGTATCCACAGGGCTGATGTTGAGGCATGTCAACTGTACCTGGTTAGGGAAGAACTTGACAGTGATGCCATGTTTATAAAGTCTGTGCCTGAGAATTATCATGTCTTCAGAGTTGGTGGCGTTGTTCTGGACCACAGCAATCATCTTAGAGTCCTGGAATATGCTGTTCACTTCCCTCTTTAAGAGCAAAGCTAGACCACTATCCTGATGGAACAGAGAAAGGAAAAAATGAGGATTTGTCTCACAGTTAAGTGGAATAACAGTGAATTTCAGAATTTCAGGATGTAAATCTTGAAACCACAGGTTAGCCTTTGTTCTCTGGCATCCGTTTCAAAACTACTAGGGACAAATTTGAGACTATCAGGTATTTCCTAATAGACTCAAATTAAAATAGCAAGGCTCCCGGGCCAGCAACAATGTTACATTTTGGCCCTGCATGTCAAAAGGTAAGATTTTCTAAGATCATGTCAGGAAAAAGATGAGATGAGGATTCATTCCACAAGCCCCCTTCCTAGGCTCTGGTTGAGGCCCCACTACTTACCTCCTGAACTCGTTTAGTCTGGGATGGATAAGCACCTGGAGGAACAACATGTTTGGGAGGAATGTACTGCGTGACAGCCATAAGCTTCTGTTTGAGGATGTGCATGGTCTTCCTGTGTCGGGTCACAGCCTTGGAGCCATGACGAACACTCTGTGTCAGGGGAAGCCATCCTAAAAGTCAGAAATGACTCATTTTAGGCCCATAGGTTGAATTTCAGCAAGATAGCTCATTGAAATATTGACATCTTCCTGTTCTATGTCCAGTAGAACAGGAAGATGTCCTGTTCTACTGGACATAGAACAGACTGTGTTGCACTTGTATGGAACTAATTTATGTCCAATGTGCTGTGGACATCTGACAGGCTTGTAATGCCAAGTAATTCAAAAGTCCTTCCATTGAGAATCTGCCTAAGGTAACTGTGGAAGAATTTATCATATTATATCTTGTATTTCTATGTACCCTTTATGCTTCAAGTTAGTGTGACATGATGAACTGTTTAAGTGCCTCATGTAACTCAGGTCCTGGATGCATGCTACATTAACTTTACTGTATGGATTGTGTTTAGATAATAATGCAAGGCCTGTCTCCTGAAGAGACAGTCTCCTGAAGAGACAGAGGAAAGTCCTTCACCCATACTCCTGATCAGAAGCGCTCTCACAGAACAGATTGTACAGAGTAACGATTAGCATGACCTTGTAGATGTTTAGAAACTAGCCCCCTTGTCCTCCCTTTGCTTTATAATCTCTGTTCAGACGTTTTCTCTGGCAGAGATCTGCATACCCTACCTTGTGTGTGTACCTCTCTCCTGAGCTCAGCTTTTTAAAAATTAAATATACTTAAGTAAATCACGACTTGACTTGACTCTGAATCTTTAGTTAAACATTTTATTCAACAGTAACATAGTAACAAAACACAAGTAATGCCAGTTAAGAGTCAAAACATAAGACTAATTTCCCCAGTAAATTAAAGTGAACATGAATGAAAACTCTACACCAATGAGAGTATAGGACTGTGACTGGGCTGATTTCTCACTAGTAGAACAGTACACCAGACTGAAAGCTGTATTTAACAGTGTTCAAGGACATTTGAGACATTGAATTTAGATGATCATAGTCAAGCCATTTTAAGACTTTGGTCCATTGCAGAATCAGCGGCTTCCTGGGGATGCGGTTAGTTTTTACAATATAGCTGTAGCTTACTTTGTAGCTTACTTCGTCTAAACACCACAGGCACGTTTACAACCTGTGTTTCGATGTATTTAACGCCGCTAGCTTAACGTTAGCTGGCAGTGAAACAGCACCAAAGACTCTGACACAGGCTGGCTAGCTGGACGACATCTGTATAACTCAATCTAATAAACTATTTTTTAATGAAACACAATACAGCTAGCCAGAGTAAGAACAACAATATCAGCTTTCTACAATAAATTACTTGGTCTAAGGTTATACATGTGATGTTTACTCTACATACCCTGTTTCGGTAGTAGCTTTACGCACAAGATCGCCGCCATCTTTGAAAAAAAACGTCATTCAGGAAGTGATCATCGAACAAGGTCATCGATGAGTTGTTATAATCATCGCTGTCATCGCTTTCCATATTTTGTGCTTAAATAACGACTGCTGTACCTGGAATCCACACCTTTCATACTTTGTAAAGAACGGTGTATTAAAATACGGCACAAAACCGTCTAAATGAGAGTTATAGTTTAGCAACTGGCGTGTTTGCGTAGTAATTTACGTAAGGTAGGAAGCGCGGTCACGTCAGTATTGGTTTATGGACTCGTTTGACAATCATGATTAGGCGCATACTCAGTAGAGGTATATTGAATAATACTGGTGTGTGTGTCAAAGATCTTCAGTCACGTGCCTCTCTGATAGTGTGTCGCCGAATCGCTTTTCCGCAGCCTTTTTGCACAAAATCATCTACCACAAGCATGGATCTCAGTGACATGAGGAAGAACTACAAAGGAGACGAGGATGTGAGTATTTAGTTGACTTAATGTACCGAGAATGTCACCTAGGTCAACCAGTTTAATACACTGCACCGTATTCACGTATTTTATTTACAAATACAGCATCATTAGTTTAAGTTTATGTATCTAGTGCAATTGCATTACATGTGTGATATATCTGGGGTAGGCATGGATAGGTATAGCTATGTGTCCATGCTCTGCAGATGTATTGAGAGATGAGTAGGGATCAGCCCCCTTTCCCCTCTTCTCATTTAAATCATCAGTGGTGAAACGCTGAAACTGACCCCAGATAACGAAAAAAACATTCACGTCCTGACACTGTCTTCCTCCCATGCCCACTATAAATAAAAAGAAGCACTCACTCATTCAAGGCCCTACATGAATTTGATGTAATAATGATGTCTTTTTCACAGCGCTCTGTGGGAATGACAGTGCGTTCACCTTGTTGTTATTTTGTCCTTAGTGCTTTGAGGAGAGTCAACTTGTTTCCCTGGACCCCTTTAAGCAGTTTGGCAACTGGTTTGATGAAGCCACCAAGTGCCCTGATATTGGAGAGGCAAATGCTATGTGCATCGCCACTGCCACTAAGTGAGTAACACCACCACCCATGAAAGTGCTTATTTTGTCGGCTTTTCGCGATCTAATGTCTACCTTGTTTCTGCCATGTCAAGGGATGGACGTCCATCTGCCCGTATGGTCCTGCTGAAAGGTTACAGCAACGAAGGCTTCCGTTTCTTTAGTAACTACGAGAGTCGAAAAGGTGGTGAGCTGGTTAGTATTTAGTCTCTCTGCCTCTCTCTTTCTTATTGAACCCTCTCTGTCCCTCAGGAACAATGCATCTTTCATTACGCCTTCATAATCTTTTCTCTCTCCACAGGAGAGCAACCCCTATGCATGCCTGGTCTTCTACTGGGAACCCCTTAACAGACAGGTACAAGTACAGCATCTCTCATGTACTTATCAGTTAATGTTCTGTTAACGATGTAAGTCAATGGGTTTTCTGTACAGTGAATATCCATTCATTTCAATATTTGTGTGCAGATTCGCATTGAGGGCAATGTGGAGCGGATCCCCTACCAGAGCTCTTGCGACTACTTCCACTCCCGACCAAAGAGCAGTCAGATTGGGGCTGTTGTGAGCCGACAAAGCACTCCGGTTCCTGACCGAGATGTAAGAAGCAAAACTAAATTGTCCTTTTGTGATCTTACACTGCAACTGTTACATTGCCCCGTTAATTCTAAAGTGAAATGAACTAGATGTGTGTTTGTTGGAGAGGCAGACTTTTCAATATCTGAGGCAGTATCTAACTTTGTTTCAGTATCTAAGGCAGAAAAATGCAGAATTGGAGGAAAAGTACACAGACACAGAGGTGCCCATGCCTGACTATTGGTAAGCAGAATGGTTTGTTCTTTATGGTCAAATTGACCGTAACTTCTTCCATTGGGGAAGATGTAAATATTTTTGGGAATATCTGGTTTGGAAGTTTCCATGAGTCAATTTAACTCTTGATGCCATGGCTTTTTCATTGTGCTAGTTATCTAGTCAGAATGTAGGCTACTAACTTTCCTGTGCTATGCCTTCTAACAGGGGCGGCTATATTGTCAAGCCTTACTCGATCGAGTTCTGGCAGGGTCAGACCAACAGACTTCATGACCGCATCGTCTTCACAAGGCCTAAGGATGGAGAGGCTGATCTGGAAGCGTTTCAGCACCATGCAGAGGGAGGCTGGGTGTACCAGCGACTGTCCCCGTAACGAGAACCTCTTTATTCTGTCATGTGGGAAAGGACAGAAATTAGGCCCAGCATATTACCTCATCGTTGATTAACTTAAGTCATCATCTTTAACGCACATGAAGTAACCATCTAGATATTGATGGGAAAAAATCTGATCTTAATTATTTAGCTGCTATGTAGAGGGTTTATCTTAATAAGCCATGTGTCAATGTGGTCTCATGGGACCAAACCGTGGTAGGTTCTTGATGTCAGCAAGGCTTACATGTTTTTTCAATGGTAACCATAAGATGCAGCCTCATGACTGTACAACCATACACATTCTGTACACTGTAGGAACCTGTAACTGGCTGTTTTAGGAATGGGAATACACTGTGTGGCATGCAGGAAATGCACTGACTAACTCTGGAGAGCAAAGTCTGTCTGGTTGCTGTCAAATAATGATTGACAATAAAATTGGTTATTCAGCAGTCGTGTTGTTAACCTCTGGAAAGTGGAAACTGTGTCTAATGTCCTGAAAAGTCTCCACTACTGTCCCTATCAATAGTGCAACAGTTCTAGATGCAACTTTATCTGGTCCAGTCGCACCGTGCTTCCTCCTTAATGTTGATGTAATCCAAATACAAACCAAACACTCAAGATCAGTTCATCATGGATTGACTGTATCAGTCTTAAATCCATGTCAGTGGATCCTACTGCCTTTTAATAGCTAGATTGAAAGAGATGATGTTAATTGTGCCAAATGTTTTCTGTGTATGAGGCTCTTGAACTGTGAAATGGAGTTGATAATAAAGTTTAATTTCTAATTGAGGACTAAGTGTCTTTTTAGCCAGTAGATGTCAGTAGCACAACACTTGACAATATCAAACCTCTGGATGATGAGCAAAAATGTCCACAGGAAGGAATAGCTTTAAAAATGCACTACCAAGTTATAGAAGGTTGTGCTTGGATATATAGCAGGTGACTGTAAGCCAGCATGTATGATGATGTCATGTTGAATGTCTTATTCATATATTCTAGTGTAATGTAGAACCAAGTCACGGTCTATCAATTGTCAGTGTCCACTTACCATCACCATGTCAACACAGCCTCAGACATCACCTAACATAGGCTCAGATGAAGGGACAAACTGGGCTTGGTTACCCAGCACAATCATATCACTAAGGTCACTATCACTGACCTGTGGTAAATCAATAGGGATACTATAATCTCCATGTTAAGATACTTTTGAGAAACCTATCTCAAACCTGACAGAGGGTGCAAAGGAGTCCTACATATCAACACATCTAAACAAATTTATTAAAAACCAAATACAATTTTCATTTTATGATTTCACAAAGCATTATCTCTGAGAATATAAACAGTTTGATTTAATTTACCAGATCAGTGGAGTATCCACATGATGATTCAGAAACAGTCACCACACTCATTTTTTTTCCTTTGGTCATAAAAATGTTGAAAAAAAACAACCCCTCCTGTACTTTGGTTGTACTGATAAGACACAGTGGGTTTCTTTGCCCAGGCATAGGCATAAGAATTTTATTCTATACATCCATTTTTAGAAAAACAAATTCTACTATTCATTCTCAATAATTAAAAACTATAGATTCCACCGATAAAGATGTTAGTATCAGGTTAGGCAAAGGCATTGGCTTTTACTTTCATGTTATCAATCATTTTGGAAGAGACATTTTTTAAGTGTGAGCAAGCAAGTAGGTTTTTTAAATAGTGGACAATTCATTTTGGAATGAAGCCCGTCCGAAATCCAATGGAAACTGTCTCAGTACTGTTTATCCTCACTTCAGTAGATAACGTCTCTATGGTTGTCTGCTGATATCAGATGTTTGTATAGGTGTGAGTTCGGCTGCAGTGGTTACAGTATCTACCTGGGTGTGGTACGTGGTAACAAGTGTTTATCCACCTTGCACATTTGTGTGCTTGTGTATTTTTTTCAGCCCTCCTCTAAGCTATTATGAGATATTATGTGACACTGATATATGACACCGTCTGTGTTCATGCATGTTTGTGTATGTGTGTGCATTTTGCTGAATGCTTGAGAGTTATTTTTCAGTCTGCTTGTTATTCTTATGGTTCTCGTCACTGAGGCTGTGCTCGGGGAACAGATTGGGGTTCTCCGCCAGCGTGGCACGGATCTTCTTCTTCTCTTTGAAGCGACCAGAGTGGGAGACCTTGACATGGCGGCCCTTGGTAGCAGACTTATCCACAATCTTCTCCAGCCTGGCATTGAACTGGCTGTCCATTGGGTCTGGAGGAGGAGTATTGCTTGTGTGCTCCTTGTTCCCAGTATTGCTGCCATACTCAGCTGGGATCTCATACAGCACCTTGGCTTCGGTTTTCTTCTTGCGCGTGAAGGTCAGCTTCCACCAGCTGGGGTCAGCCATGTCATCAACACAGACGGGAAGACTGACCTGAAGGGCGCAGAGTACACACTTAGGGCCATCAAGGACACACTGTTATCGTCAATAATAATGGCTATATTTATACCTGACGTTAATGCAATGGAGGTAGTAGATACATCTAGATTATTCAGTGCAAGTACACATAAGAAGTGGAAAAAGGTTTCTCATCAGTTATCTAGGCAGTTAGTTTAGAAAAAATAGATGGTCATTCTTTTTGTATTTATGTTGTAATAATGTGTCAGAATATTGATGCATCTTCTGATACATGACCCGCATTGAGATTACAATGTCAAGTCTAAGTTTGGCCTTTGTGCATGGCTAAGTCAGCTGCTGTATTGTATGTAATACTGTGTACACTATAGATTTATACTATACTGGACTTGATGCCTTTGGATGTGACATCATTGGCAGTAAATCTCTCACTGTTAATAATTGCCTTTCAGAGGAGGTTGCCCTTAGTCTCCGGGTTGTGTCAAAAAGACAAACGATGCTCTAGGTCTGTGTCACAGTGCACGTCTATCAGAAGCGGCCGCAGAAAGCAGACAGTAATTGCGGGCGGCTTCTTTTCATCCACGGCACATCTCAGTGATTAGCAGGTGTAAGCTCATGGAGGAGGACACCTGACACCTGCCATCAGCTGATAAATTAATGAGCATCTGAAAAGTATCCTCTGTCCCTCCCATGCGATCTGATATGAACTCTTTCGGCTGATGAGGGAGCAAGCTGTTGCCTTTGCTGAGGCGGGGCGACTTGTTATATAATAACAGCTAAGCAAAGGACACACTATTGTCAGCATTACAAAACAACTGCATGCTTCTGGCCGATCTATTCACATGACTCCATCCAGTGCAAACTTATGGATGCGCATAGGCACACAGGTAGCAATTACACGGTCTGTAATAAGCCCAGATATTGTTGTCCTTTAATCCTCAACCTCATGTCTGCACAGGTGTACCGCTCGGCCACCTGGGAACCTTATAGCTGAGAGGCTTTCCTTATGGAATGATAATCAACTCAGCCTTTAATGATGAGAGTTTTTTCATTATATCATGTTCTCATAAACAGAAAGGGATCAAAACAATATAAAATGATGGTTAATATATAATAACAGATAAATAGATCAGTCATATTGGAAAAGCTAGTGTTTTGTACTAAACTGTGAGATTAAGTTCATTGATGTTAATGATGGCAATTGGATGAAATTTATGGAAATCATGCCAAATTATGTAATGTGTATTGTGGATTTTGTGGAACGCCCTCTTTACTTTAACACTTTTAGATCCAACACTCCTTCAAATTGTTTATTTTCACTCTTGTGACGTTCTTAACTTCCTTGCTCTGTAAAGTGCATTGTGACATCCTTCAAAGTACATAAAACTGTAATAAACCTGAAACATTTAAATGAAAATGGCAATTAAATACTAGGATACTGGATTAAATGTAATATACTGAGTTTAACGAGTTTGACCACCTCTTTGATTTCTAGTTTATAAGGGCAGTCAGGAACATAAGGACAATACAAATATGCTTTTGCTGTGGTCATGTTATCATGGAGCAGCCATGCAAATGTACACAACCTTTCTCACTCTTATCTGAATTGTTGACGTAATGCACCTGCGAGTGGTGGAAAGGTTCAGGACGTGGTATGAGAAACAAATGGCAAGATTTTATTTACATTTTAGTTTTTATTTACTTGATTGTTTTAACACTTGCACTGCCATATGTGCCAGTCTTTGAGGCAGATCTCTCACATAATAGCCTGTGTCCGTTACTCTTTGTGGCACTCCATTGCTTGATTATGCTTATTTCTGGCCTGTTTGTGTACAGACACCCAGGAAACAGATAGTGTTGCTGAGCAAGATGCTGACTTTTATGAGTCTATGCTCTTTAGGGAGCATAAAAGCTGCAATAAATCATGTTTTTTGAACGGGTAGCCTGTTTTATCCTTTCTGTCTGAATAAGGTTTTTCAAAAGAAGCTTGGTCAAAAAGAAGGAAGAGTTAATGGGACTTTTATATACTGAAACATAATGCTAAAAAGAGAAAATTATGTTCCATTATGTACACACATTTCTTTTAGAATGTCGTGTTTGAGTTAGATGTGACCTTTGAGACAAAAAGCCCTGTTGACATAAAGGAGGCCCTCCATAGTTCTCTTTAATAAGTTACTATGTTCCATTATGTGAGGGTGAGCCGCTCAGCAAAGCCTCAAAGATCACAGCAGGGAAAGAATATGTTCGGAAATCACTAACTAACTGCAAAGTCTTTCAGTGGTACAATGTTTGAGCTTGAGAAAGGAGGGTCCAAGGGCACTGAGGACTTTCCTCATTATTGAGCTGGAATTTTATTAGATTCTCAGGTTTCGTTCCCTGTGCCAAGTTCACTGCTGACCCGTTACAGCAAAATTGAATGAGTTGTTGAAGGGGCCCTCGTATCCTTTTCATGCACTGTTTTGCTCAGGTGTTCTTTGTGATAATGATAATTTGTCTCATGCTATGTATCTAGATTTCTCTCATACTGTCAGCATTTCCAGATTCTATGGAGAAGTGATGGCCTGTTGACAGCCAATCTCTCTCTGACTGTGTTTATAATGGCACATTACATGTGTGCTTATAATGGGACGTTATATCAACATTACCCAATAAGGCTGAAAACCTCTCAGGTGAAACAAGTTTGAACTTTCTGACTACATCCCATATTGGAGATTTAGCATGTTGAATCCACAGAATTAAAAAGTTCAAACACCAGTGCCAGCTCAAATATCACAAAGACAAGCAATGGCATTAAATGAAATAACCTAAAATGAACATAATGATAACTGAAAAAGTACATCCACTAATAATATTTGTATTTATATTCAATTAAATTACTTCTATTTTGAGACAAGTATACACTATTTGTTAAATGGTATAACATATCATATCACAATAACATATCTTGCTAAGCATATGTATAACTCTTTCTAGAACAGTTTCTAAAGCCATTACTTATGGAAATGGAAATGTTTTGGGGGTGTTTCTCACCTTGTTGATGATGAGCTGGACTGTGTAGGGAGATGCTTTCAGATGTGAAACTGTCCCTCCATGCTTAGAAGTTCTTTAAGTCCTTCTTGAATGGTGATCAGACACAGGTGCAGCATCTCTCTCACTCTGTCTCGCCCTCTTTGTCCCTCTCTACGCTCTGCCTCACTATAGCACACACCCTCCTCATACACACACCTAAAGCCCGCCCAGCTAAGTGCATAAGTGAGTAAATGTTGCAACCATGTGATTTTGTGAAACCTTTCATTCAGACCACCCCCATCTACTTCAACTTTACTGACAACACAGGGAATGTGAACCTGAGAGGTGAGCAGCTGTCCAAATCGTAAATGAATACCCTTCTATCAGTCTCACTTCAAAAGTAGATGTGTTTTAATGTGGAATTCGGAAGCAGAAAAAGTAATCTTTGTGCATGGGTACACTTGGGCTGAAGAGAGAGAGAGAGAGAGAGAGAGAGAGAGAGAGAGAGAGAGAGAGATGCATGCTGTGAAAGGTCACCTGAATGAGGAAAGTGCTCCTGATGTTTTGCATGGGACAGGGTGAATCACAGACAGTGAGTGGTTGCTTGCTTTGCAAGTTTGGGTAACATTCAAATAAGCTGAAATATGGTCACTTGAAATGGGCAATATGTGAGGGTGTGTAATGTAGAGCTCTTTTCAGTTCTGCCTGGTTTGTATATTTTTATTGGTAACCAAGTAGCATACAAAAGAGATTTGATCATGTTCTTCATGAAAACAATGGGAAATTACAGAAAGTCCGCGCACACACACGCGCACACACACACACACACACACACACACACAAACTTGGTCCATGCTTGGGTTAAAAAATGGCCTCATAGCTAGGGTATATGAGTTAATTACAGTAGACTTTTGTACTTTTCTATAGCCTACTTTGAGATAATTATCTCTAAAATCAATGAAAAAGTGGGAATATAGGCAATATAAACGTCAGAGGAATATTAAGCTTTATTATAAGCTACTCCTCTATTATTATTGAGGTCAATGAACAATAATTAAAAAAATTATCTCTGTGGTTTAAATGTTTTTGAAGGAGAAATATGAATTAATGTAGCAAACAATGTGAATCATTGCACATCGAAGAGCATGCATCAAGGCTGACAGGTGCAACGACGACACTGCGCTCTATCGGTTGACTTTAGTTCCTCACTCAAGCAGGAACTACAGTATTGACCAATGAGCTGCAGACTTCAGCACTGTCAAACGTCATTGGTTAGTCTCGACCGGGACTGTAACATCGCTTCCCTCCATTGGCTCTTCCTCTTGTAACGTGTCAAATCGTGTAAACAGTGTAAACCAGATGGACAGAATAATCGCAGGGATCTAAACCTTTGAAATAAATCCACTATGAGCCCATAAAAAGTTGGAAGTACATTGATTTTGAACATCTGACGAGACAATGGAGGTAAATTGAAACTAACTCTTTGACTCGATTGTAATATATGCCTGCTTGCTAGCTGCCACGCAGTGAAAGTGCACTTAACTGTGACTAAAGTATTTTCTTATATTTATCAAAGAAGCTTCACGGCTTTAATAATATAATAATGACTGTAATAACTACATTCTGATCTTGTCCTCGCAGTTGCTGTCCGGTGTTTTTATTTTTAATCACAGACGATAGACAACGTAAACGTAGACAACTTTCTGAATGCAGTGTTATGATCTCTCCCTGTGTAATGTAACGTTACCGCTAGTAAAATGCATTTAATATTAATGCATTTTCTTAATTCAACAGAATCTCCAAAAGCTTCCCATCGACATACAGACCAGCAAGCTATTGGGTAAGACTTAGAAACAGGTTGTCATTTCATGTGTTTAGTTTAACTTAATGCGTTCATTTACCATAATCTCCAACACATTAAGCAGTGAACCAAGCCAAAACTGGTCGCAACAGGTAATGATACTGTGTCCACAGACTGGCTGCTGGATCGACGGCACTGTAATCTGAAATGGCAGAGTGCAGTCATGGCGATCCGGGAGAAGATCAATGCTGCCATCCAGGACATGCCCGAGAACGAGGAGATCAAGCAGCTTCTCTCCGGCTCCTGTGGGTCCCTTTTTAGTGTAGTTCATTTTTAGTTTCATGACACTTGTTTTGTTACAATTATTATTTTTATTTTTGTACTCTGCCCCTACCAGGCTGCGTATACCCAACACATTTATCATTATCATTCCGAATTTGGTCTTTGTATCATTGTAAATAATTGGATCAAAGTTGAATTTGGTGTTGTAGCTTAGCCCAGCTCTGGGAGGTACTGTTAGGTCCATAGTTATATAATATTAAGGTAATAACTGGTATGCTGTGTTTTGTTTGTATGCGTTGCTAGACATTCACTACTTTCACTGCTTGAGGATAGTGGAGATACTGAAGGGAACAGAGGCTTCCTCTAAGAACATCTTTGGCAGATATTCCTCTCAAAGAATGAAGGTGAGAGGATTCAATCCAGCTGTCTGTCTGTCTGTCTATCTGTCAGTCAAACCAAGTGATCTGTGTGGTTTGAGTTGTCTTCTCCATTTTATTGCTTCAGGACTGGCAGGAAATTGTGTCCCTCTATGAAGCAGATAATGTCTATCTGGGTAAGTAAGTATAGTATAAAGTTCTTAAACTTTTTCAGACCAGACCACCACCCATTATGGTCCTGTCACATAGATAAAACCATGCTCCACAATACAGGATGCAATTACCATTCTCATTCAGCACTAGCTTGAACATTAGCTTCAACGCTGGATTCAGTTTGTCCGGGACTTTATTACTTTACTTGAAAAATGAAGTGGTTGGTACACAACACCAGCTACAGAGAGAAAATAACCGTGTCATATAGAAATCTTAAATAATTCTCCTCCTCATTGTGTCCCAGCGGAGGTGGCCAGCTTGCTGAGTCGCAGTGTGAGCTATGAAGGCCCGGCTCTGAGGAAGCAGGTGGCCAAAGCCCAGCAGCTGCAGCAGGAGCTGAGCCGGCGGGAAGTGGAGTGCCAGAGCTCAGCCGCAGACCTGAGGGAACGCTACTACACTGCCTGCAAACAGTACGGCATCACAGTAAGTGCAAACACACACAAAGTGAATGAACACGCAAAAACGCACACTGAGGAAACAATTGCTCAGTGCTCAGAATAGATAGATGGACTGACATGATGCTTGTCCAGTCATCATTTTGTTGATTTTCTGTTTTTCTGCCAGGGTGAGAATGTGGCTCGGGAGCTGCAGGCCCTGGTGAAAGATCTTCCAATGGTTCTTGGGGAAGTAGGGAAGGATGCAGCCAAGCTAGAGGAGCATATCCAACTTTACACCGCTTTCACAAACTTTGTCTGTGACTGGTGAGTATCTAATCACCTCCAGACTACGGAAAATGTTGTCAACGTTGTCAGGTTTTTACAGTACACAGTACAGAACACCACCTTTTTAGTATTTCCAAGACCGTTTTCACACTATGCTGCAGAACAGTACCACACTATGAACACCTCACCACAACACTATCCATTTGTTTTTCCACACTGTCTCTTGCTCTGTAGTTCTGTCAACTATGTATTACCAGGCTGGCACAGTGCAGCTCAGCCCAGTGTGGACAGGGTTATTTTGAGCATGTTCAGTCCAGAGGGTATATGCACATACCTAATACTGTTCCAAATTTTGAAACTGAACCGAAGGAGAACTCGCCTGCTTCATTCATCTAAATTAAAAACCTCAAGCACATAATCGATAAGCACGTTCCCATGTCTCTACCCGCAGGTCTGAACCAGTCCTGCCCATGCTGACGTTTGTCCAGAGGAGAGGTAACACGACCTTCTATGAGTGGAGGACGGGGGAAGTCCCCACTGTCGTTGAGAGGCCTGTAATGGAGGAGGCACCTCCTGATACCGTCACAGAGGAAACGGTTGGTTGGCCTCTCGCTGTTTTCAATATAAACCAGGACCCACATTCAGAGAACTCAGAATAGCAGTGTGGTTTTACAATCATTGGTCATGTTCATGCTCCCTCTCATAATTTTCACTTCAAAAGCAAATGATGCCAGATCAACATTCCTACTCTGAGATATTTAATAAATGCCAGCATAGGTCCAGATTGTATATCCTGTATGCATTTACAACGGACATGTTCCTCATCTTTGACATTGACACTGTGTTTTATAACTTGCTTTAGATTGACTGGGGTGACTTAAGCAGTGGAACAGAGACTCAGCAAGTGAATTTTGGGATCACAGTTGAGGATGGAGTGGACTGGGGCATTAGTCTGGAGTCTGGCCCCGAGGTATGAGACAGGAGCCCTACTTTGGATCTTTATTATGTGAAGTTCTTAATTACTTTTCTTTTCTAATAAATTAACAACAATCTCTCATTGCAACATTAACCTCCAGTTACCTTGTTAAATTGTCATTGCATCCACTCTTCTCACATACCATTTTTCTCCTGGTCTTCTTCGACAGGACGCAGGTGCAGGCGGTATCAACTGGGGAGACAGTGAAGCAGCTCCCATAGAAATCGAAGTTGTAGATGTGGGCACAGACTGTACGTACTTTTTTAGTTTCCCCACCATGCCTCCAACCAAACGCATCACATGTTTTCTAGCTCACTGGTTGAAATGTTTCTTTGCAAAAGACATATGTGTCACCTCTCAGGTCCTGTGGGTGTGGCAAGAGGTGAGGATGCCCTGACTATATTGGAGAACCCTCAGTCACGCAGCCAGTTTGTTGATGAGCTAATGGAGGTAATGACTAGGTTTGATAATAGTAATTGATAATAAAATGTGCTCCTGTAGTGTCAAATAACTCTTGTAAGAATGTGCCCAGTAACAGTATGTTATATGGATGGTGACATTGTAGTGCTTGAGTGTGAACACATTACAATTTACAATCCTAATACAAAGATTACACTAAACAGGATAAGGTATATACGTACTTGAGTACCCTGTAGTGTTAGTAACTGAATATGATGTTTACATGTGCCAACTTAAATAGTACCTGAGTATCCCAAACAATAAGGAAAATGGGTGTGCACCAGACCTGGGTCGTTGCAAATAATTTATAGTATTCGTTCTTAAAAGTTGTCAATCACAGAATCACAGTAAAAGCATCCATTGACACTGAGATAGTGAATAAAGACAGTCTATGGTTTCATGTGCTGGTGCAGCTGGACGTCTTCCTAACCCAGCGTGTGACTGAGATGGGAGAAGAGGGAGACGTGGTGGCTATGAGCCAGTTCCAGCTCGCGCCCTCTGTCATCCAATGCCAAACCCGCGAACGTATACAGGGGATGCTGGCAGAAGTGCGTGACCTTCTGGCCCGGCTGACCTCTCTGCGGATGCAGCACCTCTTCATGATCCAAGCCTCACCACGGTATGCTGTCCCGTCTGATTGACTGATGGATTTTAAGCATCATGCACCAGTGATGTTTGTGCGTATGGATCTACAAAACACTTGCAGACATTATGTTTCATCTTCCTTGTGCTGTCCATCAGATATTTTTGTTACATTAGGCCCACGACACCTAAAGAAGGTGCAGAATCACCCCCCTCTATACCTGCTCTGCTTCAAAAAGGTTACTTCTGTTGTTTTCCTCATTTTTGTTTGTTTGTGTGTGTGTAGTTATGTTGAGCGTGTGTCAGAGATGCTGAGACAGAAGCTGAAGCAGGCAGACATCCTGGTGCTGAAGCGTGCCACTCTGGCTGAGAAGAGGCAGGAAGCTCTAGAGGAGCAGGCTAAACTGGAGCCTCGTATTGACCTGCTGGCAGGACGCACACGGGAGCTCCAAAAACTGGTATTGAATTATTATTATTATTATTATTATTATTATTATTATTATTTATATACAGTTTTATCCTCATCAGACAGAATTTGAATGCAGTCCATGTAGACAAGTGACTCTCAATTCAATAACCTTAGGAAGTAGCTCATGGTCTAGAAACTTGATTCATCATTATATCCATCTTAAAGTAATAGTGAGAATGAAATATTGTATCATTATTAAGTAATGTTAATATAATGCAATTTTAGATAAATTGAAATGAATAGAAATTGATTCAATCTCTGTTAAACAAACATGGATGGCAAATAGCTAATATAACTCACAACTCCTCCCAGAATCCCACAAAGTAACCGGCTCAGAGACATCCTGATCATGCTGTGTCCCTCCTGTCAGGGGCCACAACACACACAGCTAAGTTGTGTGTTGTGTTATATCTTTGACTGTGAATTGTCCTTTATTTTGCAGATTGAAGCGGACATTTCAAAGCGATACAACAACAGGCCTGTCAACCTAATGGGGGTTAATGTTTAGTTGTGAAGTGAATGCAGATGTTCACCAAAAATATTTTGTTGTGATATTTGTCACTATATTGCTCCTGGAGAAATAAAAGTGATATTTAATATAAAGTCTTTGTGTGTTCTGTCAAATGCCATTTGCTGAGTTAGCACTAGTTAGGACTGGGTAAGATGTAAACATTATTCATTAGTCAGATATGTTTTTTGACTCAAGTGTTTTGACTTGTCAATGAATTGCTGATTGACAAAATATGTGCAAAATGTCATTGAGTAAGAAATGAATGCTTATATTAATGCTTCTGTTAATAATATTTAGCATTAATGTGAATACTTTATATTGAATAATGACTATGAACAATGTAAGGACAGCAAAGAATTGGAACAGTAACTAGTCATAATTCATTTTCTTGCTCTTGAGGATTAATGGCTTGTGACATTGAACAAGTTACGAGCAAAATTTCACAGAAACCGACAACATAAAGTAGATTTTTAAAATGCAAATATTCCAATGACTCATAAATTGATAGAGAGTTTGTATTGGGGGAATTGTGGGGGGGCTCTTTACAATTAAGATTGTAAAGTGTTAAGCGCTATTGAAAAGATCAGCTGATTATTATGCAACTATGAAACTATGCGTATCTGTTGTCAAACCAGTAAATGTTTTTATTTAAATTAAAAAAAAAACTTCTCTAGCAAAATGCACAAGTTTTGTAAGGACAATTTTAGGTAATATAATTTCTTACTACCCGTGAGAGAATTTTTAGTGGGGTGATGAAAGCTTGCCACTAGAATGTTCTACGCATGCTCTGTGTCAAAGCGTGTTTTTATGTCAAGCGGTGCTGCTAGGCTAGCCAGGCCAGCTAGCAATTTTGCAAGTCATGGTGGGCCATTCAGTGAGGAATGGTTGGAGAATGATGTATTGGGCAACTCCGTGGAGCCTTTAATGAAGACTTTTTTGATAGTATTGGGTGGTAGTGGACTTGTGGGCATGAAGACACAGTTGCAAAATCTTCATGCGTAAGTATAAAATCAAGAGGTGTCAATTAATGCGTGAACTGTTAACTGGATTGCAATGATTCATGGCATAAGCTAACGCTAGCTAACTTTCAGATGACCGAGGCAATGTTTAGAAAAAAAACCTCAGTGGATGTAGTAGTTTATCACGTTTGAGACATGACACTTTTCATAGTAGCTGAGATGCGAAAATAACAAACTAAATTAGCTCACGAAGCTAACACAGCATATAGGCAGGCATTGAGTTCCGATAGTTAAGCGGTTTTCCCCACTCAAAAGCCCACCCACCTCTCTTTTCTATTGGCCAAGCTTTGCTGGAATACTACGTCGTTAAGGCGTTTTAGGTCTCTGAATGGACCTCTAATATGTCAGTCATCCTTTCACCACTTGTTGCTAGGGAGATTGTTTGATGCTAACCACAGCGGAAGTAGATGGTTGCAAATACCAGTAGCGCTACCTGTCACTTTTTGGGTAAACAAGGTTGCAAGTTAACTGCCGTGACAACACATACTATCAGTGGTGATTCATGTTATACAATCGCGTGAATTATTTTGTATATCATGGTAGTAGTTGTGAGTCTCATTAAAGACAGGCTAGCTAACGTTAGTAGGACAAAGATAGGCGCAGCTGTGTGCAAGCAGGGAGGGAGGAACCCTGCCTGCCACCTAACGTTATCGTTGACAGTGTGTTATAGCTAGCTAGCGAGCTTTCGAGACTCCCTCATTCACCTTCAGCAGCACCCACAAGAAACACTTGTCCTGTCTAGGGTGAGGTGATTCCTTATAGCCCTGTGTTCATCATATTTGGTCTGCCGAATTTCCAATATTTAAAATGCATTGCGCTTTGCGAGCCGCCATCAGTTCTCTCTAGTCTTGGGAAGATGCAATGGTTGATATTGCTAGCAAGTCGTTTTTTCTTTCATTAGCATGTGCTTAAGGCAAATGTGGGTAGCTAAGACTTTGGTGTTTGAAAGCTGTAAGTATTAACTGCTAGTATCGAATGGTGATCTCTGTCTTGCAAGGTGTATTTGTATGGTGTGTTTTAATGTTTAACTAAGATCAGGTATTTGCAATAGACGAATAACATTTTCTTTCTCACTTTTCTCAGGTATGGGAGGATGAGGACCTTATGAAGAACAAAGCTTTGAACTCTAACTGGACTCATAAAGAAGTGGAAACACCATTTTGGATCTTACTCACATTTAAAACTAACAGAATCTTGCTAAAGCGTTAAAGCCAAAGACCCTCTCCCCACACCATCTTAAACCATTTCTTACTTTCATGTGTTTATCTCAGTCTTGTAGTATAAGTAAAGAAGTCTTGCTTCAAGGTAGTTGGGCCCCATTTTTGTTTTTATTTTTTACTTTCATTTTCTGTTCCTTTGTAAAGAAATGCTTTACCTGAAAAAGTACTTCACAGAGGGCCTGATTCAGTTCACCATCCTTCTGAGTCTCATTGGGGTGCGGGTGGACCTTGACTCCTACCTGAGCAATCAGCTGCCCCCACTGAGAGAGATAATCCTGGGCCCCACTTCAGCCTATACCCAGACACAGTTTCACAACCTGCGCAACACGCTGGACGGCTATGGCATCCATCCAAAGAGTGTGGACCTCGACCATTTCTTTACCACTCGGCGGTTGCTGAACCAGGTGCGCCAACTGGATCGCCTTTCTGTGCCCAGTCCTGAGCTCAGCACCTGGCTGGTGCACCGTGACCCTGAGACTGTGGTGTCCGCCGCCAGCCAGTCCAGCCCCAGCATCACCCTGGACAATGGGGCCATCCTAGAGGACGTTAACAACCCTGACGCTACCCCGGCCATGAGGGGAGGAGGTGGAGCACCTGAATCCACCTACAACCTGAATGCAGCGGACAGCAGCCTGGGAGCTGTGGCCCCGGAGGGTAACCAGGACAACAGGAATGGCAATGATGACCTCACCAAAGAGGTACTGCAGCATGTCCTCACCTTTAACACCTGGGGAGCGCTGTCAAAAAGGAGGGGTCAAGCAGTGACATAATGGCGCTCAATTATGAGCGTAAACAATTTCATGGGACCAGTGGCATTGTCTCATGTCAATGGTTAACATTGAGAATTTATACCAGCGGTTAATAAATTAAATGGATGTAAATCATTTTGAATCACATAATTTGACTGAATAGTATCAAAATAATTGTATTGTCAATTTGGTTGTCAACTAGATCACCAGTGGTAAATAAAAAGCTAAGTAAACTTTGACCCCCAATCAGTAATTATCACAAGCCTCCTATAACTTATACTAGTCGGATACCATTTACTATGTTGTATGCTATGAATTTATGTCAGCCTGAAAAGTTGAATAAACTATTCCATAAGTAAAAATGTGGGTAAATTGTTTAGGTGGGTTTGCCCTCCACTCTTTTCTATCAGATATTTTTAGTCAGGGCCAGGCCCTCATTCATTGCAGCTGGGATTCTGGTCCCATGTAGGGATGCACATCGGGGTTCACATAAAACATGAAGTTTGAAATGCATGGCAACCATTCACCCTCCTTAGTTCCAGCTCTTAAAATAGCCCAAGGTTTATATACTATTAATTTAAGAATTCATTCAATTGGTTGTTTTGAGAAATCATATGTTTCTCAATAGCAACAGGATTGTTATTGATGTAGTGGAGTTATGAGTCACACAAAACCATTGTTGAAGGCTTGTTATGAACTGAGTCTCCTTTCTGGTCATATAACAGTTAACATGGCTAAGAGGTTATGCTATGGTTACATCATCTGACCAGACTTCTGTTACATGATCTGCCAGACTCTGCTGCTAAAATTACCCTCTGTAATGGAATAATATAAACCAGTCATGTTCCTCTTATAGAAACTAAACCATATACGTTCTAGTTAATCAGCTAGCGAAAAGGTATGTGAACCATGAGATTTAGTAACTGGTGGAACCTCCTTAAGCAGCAATAACCTCAGCCAAATGTTTCCTATAGTTGCTGCTCAGACCTGCACCATTGGACCAGTTCTCCTTACAGAACTGTTTTAGTTCATTGATATTTTTGGGATGTCTCACATGAACGGCTTGCTTCAGGTCATGCTACAACATTTCAGTAGGGTTCAGGTCAGGACTCTGACATGGCCATCCTAATTCTTTTCTCTGTTTAAGCCATTCTGTTGTAGATTTGCTTTTGTGTTTGGGGTCATTGTCATGCTGCATGACCCAACCGTTGTTTCAGATCACAGACTGCTTCCCTGATATTCTCCTGTAGAGTTTCCTGATACAATTTTGAATTCATTGATCCCTCAATGATTGAAGCTGTCCAGGTCCTGAGGCAGCAAAGCAGCCCCAAACCATGATGCTCCTTCCACCATGCTTCATGGTTGGGATGAGGTTTTGCTGTTGGTGTGCAGTGTTTTGTCTCTTCCAAACATAGTGGTGTGCCCTTTTGCCAAAAAGTCCAGTTTGTGTCTCATCTCTCCACAGAACATTGTTCCAGTATTTTGAGAGCAGTGGTTACCTCGTTGGTATCATCCCATCAACAGCAGTCTTGTTTAGTGTTTTTCTTATTGTGGACTCGTGGACACCGATGTTACAAAGTTCAACAGATGCCTGCAGATCCTTAGTTGTTACCTTAGGGTTCTTTGTCACCTCCTTGACCATTATGCAGTGTGCTCTTTGCTGGATGCCCACTCCTAGGGAAAATTGCAATGGCACTGAATTTTCTCTCCATTTGTATATAATCTGTCTGACTGTAGACTGATGGAGGCCCAAGTCTTTGGAAATGTAGCCTTTGTAGCCTATTCCAGCCTGATGAGCCTCAACAGCTCGGAGGTCCTCTGAAATTTCTTTTGACCAGGTCGTATTCCACTTCAACAGATAGGCTCTGTTCGTAACCAAACTGTTTTGTTTTTTTCATATGACAGGACACCTCTAACCTACACCCGAATGTCATCCTATTGATTGGATCACCTGACTTCAATTACCCCTGTTCATAAAAGTCATTATTCTAGAGGTTCACATGCTTTTTCCAGCTTATCTGTTCAATAAAAACATGTCAAACTACATTTTTGTGTTTGTTAAATCTATTGTTGACCATTTATGCAGGTAATTCTTGCAACTTTATATTAGGATTTAATTTCTACCATGCTATGATTTTGACCATGAATATAGCCATTGTACTCAGTGTAATTATTAAAATATCTTGTCTCTGTATTCCTGACATTTCTCTATTGTGGCAATATGCTTTTCCAGGACATTGATTTGATTGACATCCTGTGGCGACAGGACATTGACCTTGGTGCCGGAAGAGAAGTGTTCAACTATAGCAACCGTCAGAAGGAGAGTGAGGAGGAGAAGCCCAGCCCACAGGAGAGCAAGGAAGTGACTGAGGCACAAGAGAGCTGGAGAAATGGAGTGAACTTACAAGGGGCTCAGCCAGTGGATGGGGAGACGGGAGAGAGCATTCCAGAGCAGGTTAGTAGCCTGCCATATAGAAGGGGCTGTCATATATTAGTGTCTCGCCCAGTGGAGGCTAGTGCATTGAACTGCCTCACACTACATAAAGAGGCAAGTAGGAACATTAGGACTTAACAAAGTACTCACTACTCGTATCGGTTCTGAAAAATTGGTATCTGTGTAGCTCTACTTACAAGGGTCTCAGACAATAGAAAGTGAGACCATACATAGCATCTTGTAGGAGGTGTACCCATATATACATAAAGCCATCCCATGCCACAGAAACAATGTTTTCCGCTTTAAATCATAACGAAGGCACACTTTTACTTTGTAGTGATCTGACCTGCGTGACAACTCGTCATGGCAATTTGTGGCACTATTCGTCATATCCGCTTGATTGCCACACTTAAGATATAATGCTTTTATTGGTACAGTAATACTCAATCACCTACTTACCTACTCTTTTTTGTTATCCCAGCTCCCAGGTGTTGGCTCACAGACTTCACTGTCTTTACAAGAATGCCTGCGGCTGTTGGAGGCCACCTTCCCTTTTGGAGAGGAATCGGAGGTAGAAACACAGGCTAGAATTTATTATTCGTTGTATACAGTTTCATGTAGCTGTGGAAAAGTAACTACAAAATCTGAGGCATACATTTTGTGTCATGTTTTTGATGTCCTCAATTAGTTTCCAGCCCCAGTTGTCACCCCAGAGATAGGGGTCTCCAATGAAGAAGCTCCTTCTACATCTCAAGGTCTCCCTCTGGCACCACCACTACCCCAGGCAGAGCCACAGTTGGACTTGGAGCAGCAGTGGCAAGACATCATGGCCATCATGGAGCTACAAGTACGTCCCTTTTTAAAAAAAAAAAAAAATAAGGGCCTGTTCACTGCCATTTAAGGTTCAACACTTTTGAAATGTGAGATGTAGTTGTTTGTGCATAGACCCAGGCTCAGGACACCATGACTACTCTTGTCATGTGGAGCCTAACAGAGGTAGGCCCAAACCGTAGTCTTCTGTGATTCAAAATAATAATTATTCAATAACTTTAACATTCAAAACTTTTCATTTATAGGTATTTTCTTTCAGGGCAAACGTTTTTCAATTTTGGATGTTTGGAGGTTTTCAATTTTGGATTTTCAAACCAACACAAAAAAAAACACCCATAAAAAGTGAAAACCTAAATGTCTCATGTGCTTTATAATTTGAGAAAAGTATGTAGATTTCCCCTAACAAATCTTTCTGTTTAAAGGCAATGGAGGTAAACAACACCTCACTCAACACCAACTCCAGCAGTGTCAGTGACACAAGTGGGACCACAGAGTCAAACACCGTAGGAAGTTTTGGACTTGCTTCTCGCTCAACACCGATAAACCAGGATGTCAGCCTTCACCAAGCCTCCCTCCCTAGCTGCAGCCAAGACTTCCCCCATATTTTCAATCCCCAGTTGGAGTCCACTAGCAGCCCCCCAAGGCCCACCATGCTCAGACTTTCCTCCAGCAACTCCTCCAACATCAACTCTACATTTGGAGCCACTAACCTGACTGGACTCTTTCTCCCACCACTTATGAACAGCACTAATAACAATGTCACTTCCACACCTATACTGCCCGATCCGTTCAGCACCTTGCTGGAAGAATCCATGCTCGATGAGATCAGTCTCCTGGACCTTGCCATGGAAGAGGGCTTCAGCCAGGCCCAGGCTTCCCAGTTGGAGGACGAACTCGACTCAGACTCGGGTCTCTCCCTGGACTCCAGCCACAGCCCAGCCTCCCCAAGCAGCTCTGAGACCTCTTGCTCCTCTGCAGCTTCTTCCTCGTCCACCTCTGCCACCTTCTCGGAGGAAGGAGCTGTGGGGTACAGCACTGATTCTGAGGCAGCCACCGTGGAGACAGAGGAAGGTGCTGTCGGGGGCTACCAGCCTGGATATAGCAAGCTCTGCCGCATGAGCTATCAGGACCCATCCCAGTTTCACGGCCTCCCGCAGCTTGACAACATCAGCCACAATCACACTTACAATCTACCCCTTTCCTCTACGTTCACTGATCACCCAGAGCTCCCCATTTCGTCTGTCAAGAAAACTGTCCGTGACAAACAGAACTCTAAGCTTCAGCCTCCTCAGGACTTGCTTGACAAACAGTCAAGTCGTGATGAACGTCGAGCCCGGGCCATGAAAATCCCCTTCTCCAATGACAAGATCATTAACCTGCCTGTTGAAGAGTTCAACGAGCTCCTAGCCAAACACCACCTGAGCGAAGCGCAGCTAGCCCTCATCCGTGACATCCGCAGACGTGGCAAGAACAAAATGGCAGCCCAGAACTGTCGCAAGCGCAAGCTGGACACCATCCTAAACCTGGAGCAGGGGGTCCATGACCTGAGACGTGACAAGGCCCGCTTGCTGAAGGAGAAGATGGAATTCATTCGCTCCATCCGGCAGATGAAGCAGAAAATGCAAAGTCTCTACCAAGAGGTGTTCACCCAGCTACGAGACGAGGAGGGCCGGCCCTACCCTCCCAATGAGTACTCACTCCAGTACAGTGCTGATGGCAGTGTGCTTATCATGCCCCGCAGCATGACAACTGTTGAGCAGAACCGGAAGCCTGAGAAAAAACAAAAAGACAAAAAGAAGTGAGGGGGAAAACCACTGTTAATTCTTTCACTTTGCTAAATCAATAAGAAAGATTTCTGCAGATGCAAGAGAGATGTCCTTTTTTTCTTTGAGAAGATTCTGGTAAGAAGAAAAATGGCATTGTTGACTACTCTTCCTGCATTAGTTTTTTCCCCTTTTCATTTTGTTCCTGCATTTTTTCCTGGAAACATCTTTGAAGCAGAAGAAGCTCTTCATTTGAGTACTGATATTTCATTATTTTGGTGGGGGAAAAGGAATAAACAAGGAAAAGGAGGGTATGAAAGGACTTAGTGAGCTACTAAATTTTTTTTATCTGCTCTAGATCCTTTGGCACCAAACCACTGAGGAAGAAGATTTGTGATGTCACGTTACATGAAGGGACTAGTATCAAGAAAAGTGGGAGTAAAAAAGAACATTGTCAACACGGATGGTTGGAATACCTATGCATTGGAGGTGAAGTTTTAAAGGACTATCAGATCACATTTCACCCTGGAAACTTTTAGTGATTTTCATAGTCACTGAGGCTTGTAAGTTCCAAATGTTCAGGCAAAGAACGGTGTCTAAAGGTTTTGAGAGATAAGATACCAAAGGCTAAAGGAAGTCCAACATTTAGTATGCCATTAACACCCATACTAACCAAAGGTTGTATGGTGCACTTCACTTGCTCTCTAGACAACAATCTAAATGCTCCAACACTGCACTCTAATGCAATGGGTTTGCATTGCAAATTCCAGTTTTTGACTCAAGAATTGTCAGACTTACGAGTTTAGACGGCCCTAAAAAGATTGGATTTGACGTGTAGAACTAGGATGCTGGAACACGAAAGTGGGAGAGTCTGAGGGTGTATTCCTGGGCTGGCCGCTGCTGAGAGGCCTGGAGGTGGTGTTCTGCAAGAGGAGCAGATGGACGGTTTAGGGAGGAGGCACACTGCATTGGAAAATGTATTAGCTTCCTTATACTTATACATATTACACTGTAATTTGTCCTTTAAAGGCTTTGCTATATGCATTTTGCTGTGTCTCTTGCTATTCCTTCGCTGCAGGTTTTAATATGGGAGCTGCAATTGGGAAGGCTCTTAAAAAATGTTTATAATCTGTAGTATAAGCAAGGTTATAGGTCTAGCTACATCAGCTTTATGTAAAAGTCTACACCCCCTTTGTTGATTTGACACATTGTGCCGAACCTGTAATCACGTTTTATGAATGAAAGCGGTCAGAGGATGGGCTAGCAACTCCAGAGTGTACTGTATGATTACCACCAACTCCTGACTGTCACAGTTCAAAGATATGGATTATGTTTGGGGTTTTTTCTCTCGGATACTGAGTTTTAAGCATTAACTTAAAACCGGCTCAGTTGTGGCAATGGTGTAATGATAGCCCGTCTAAACTTATTTGCCAATGTCATCCTATCGATAGCCACTTGAGGCAATTGAAGATTTTTTTTTTTAACTGCTGTAAAGCCGAGCTGTTGGCTAAGTTTTGTGTTGATAACAAAGTGAGCCAAGTAATTCAATGAGTTAAAAGTAATTTGAATGAGTGAACTTACAAACAGCAGAATGTGTGTAGTGGACCTTTTTGTTTTGAATGCCTTGATTTCACAATCTCATATCTTGACTTAAAGGTTTTGAGAACCAGAGAAAATTGTTCTCAAAGTAGAAGTGCTATTACTTGTTTGTCTTTTTGAATGAAGTCTGTCAGTATATGTATGTCACCCCATTGAAAAAGTTGTTGCAGCTCGGATAGCTGTTAGGTTAGAATTAAATAAATATTTACAAGAAAGAGGCTGAAAAGAATTTGCAGCATTAATAAGAGTGTCCAAAAATTTACGTTTACGTTTTGAGACATTGTTAAAAGCCTCTCTTCAACATAGTATTCAGGCATGGATCTGAGTTTGGTTAACATTCACTTCAGTGCACCAACTAATGATTTAGTACTCTGCACTGTGCACTGTTTTTGTCTGTCTCGGTTGTTCTGTAAATATTTTCTTGTTTGTGTTGGTCACTTTTTCTGTAGTCTGTCAAATGTCTCCATAACCTTCTCACCCTCTGCTTTGAGTTTGGTTGTAGTTTTCTCTGTTTTACTTTGAAATATTTGCTGGCAATCTGGAATTGTTTTTATTGATTAATAAAGTGTTTTTATTTTCACCTGTGACTCGTGTTCTGGTGTCATCAATGGTAAAGAATGGTACTATAGAGCAGTATAGAGAACCCAACCAGGTAATAATCCTGTTCTCATTCACCTTCAATCATAAAGCTAAAGTAGTACCAGAATGAAACAACGCAGTAACAAAAAGTGGTTTATTCTCCAAAACAGACAAGCAAGACATGTTTATGAAAAACACAATGACAAAATTAGCAATGAGCAAATTAAATTGAATCAATGCTGAAAAGTTTTCACAACTATACAGCAAAAAATTAATAAGGAACTAGCTAAGATGAACATGGTATTACTCTCAAAATCCTCAAACAGCCTAAGTTTTAAAAATAAAATGGCACAGACTGTAATGAAAGAAATGATAATGCACCTCTACAATACAATATCATAGCAAAAGGACCTGGACCACTGGACCAAGCGGTATGTGAAAATGATCTTACATTATCCAAGTGACTGTCACTGGAGTGGAGAAAATTAACACTGCACTTCTGGGTTGGGTTTCCTCAAGCAAACCTAAAGCATATATACACTTTGATCATGTCCAGATAAAAGTAGATCAAATTAGTGATACTACACCAAAAGACAAAGGAGTCCACTGGAGTCTTGCTTTCCTCTGCCCCTCTGTCTAAACGGGTCGCAACTACCGTTTTCCTCCCCTCCCCCCTAGCTTTGTGTTAGTTCTTGTCATCCTTTTTCTCTTCTTCGGTGGGGTACGAGTGCCAAGTGAGTCGCTCCTCATAGAAAGAGATGACCACCTGCGGACACTTTACATTGGCCTCCTTTGCTGGTACAAGGTCGGCTTCATCAGAATCTTTCCTACAAGAACAAGCAGCAATAATATGTCAATTACAGAAGGGCTTATTCAGCCTGTGAAGTTTCACTTTTGACAGCTGCCAAGAATTTAATGGGTTAAAAGCTGTATACAAACCATTTCATGAGGAACATGAGCTCTCCTGTGGAATCTGTGGCACCAATAATCCTCTCTGGATCCAGATCTCGAGCAAAGCCCCTTAACTTCTCTGGCTGAAAGACAAGACACAACTTCAATCAATCAAGAAAGATAATTCCATCAGAAATACCAGCTACCATTTAAAGGGCCTTATTATTTTCGTGGATGGACTCTGAGTTTAAAAATAAAATGCAATTGTGAGGGTTTGGGGGAATTAGTTGTGGGAATAGGAAGATGTTTGGGATTGTGAAAATGGTGGGAAGAAATCTTTAAAAAAAACAAAAGAGTCAAATGACAGAATTTAGGAAAAATTCAAATGGATTTCATGGGAAGTTGTTTATTCACATGAAAAAAGTGTGACGTGTTGATAGACTTCTTGTGGGTCTTCAACACAATTCAAACTTGCAACCTTGTCTTTGTCACTAACATGCGACAGCTTAGATGAACCATGAATATACAACATATAGCCAAAACAACATCACGTCCTGACACAGTCAACACTTTTGATTGTTTTGATTGTTGTGGGGTGGATTTATTGTATCGTTTTGATTCACGGGACATAATGAAGCCTAATGATAAAAAATTTGACAATTTATAGTGATCATTTTTATCCAATGATGCATTCCTTTCCTGATGGTAGTAGTGTCTTAAACAAGAAAATCTCCAGGCAGTTTGAAAAGCATAATGTTGGTAAATATGGCATCTGGCTATCATATATATGATATTATATGATGTTTTGTGAAATGGAATCTAAAAAGCATTTTCATCTACATCAGTGCAAAATCAAAACAGCTCAAGGATCCTGCAGCATGGAGTCTGCAAGTGCGGAAAATCCTTTAGTGAGATCTGGTACCATTCTTCCATAAGAAACCAAATCATTGTCAATGAAAACACTTTGTCCCATAAACCCCCTACTGGGTTCACAGCTTGTAATTGAAAAGCTCATGTAAATGGATAACAACATTATCTTGTAACACCAGGGTATTATTAATTGTGGATCGGGGCTCTTTCATTTTGGAAGATACCACTTCCATCAGGAAAGGAATGCACCAGTGGATGAAGGTGATGCCTGAAAACAATGATGGTCTCTGGATGGAGAAACAAAAACCATGCTATGAAAGGCACCCTATAAAATTAGAGTTGCCAAAACCCTTGACTGTGTGAAAACGTGGATGTTGGTGTCTCCATTTTAAACATACCATATTTGAATCCAGGCAGCCCAACCAAAGAGTATCAATCCGATTAGCCATATGAGAGTCATCAGGCACTTAGACTCTCAAAAGAATAAAGGGCTGGGACTTACATCATCTTTTTTCTTCTTTGATTTACTTTCATCTCCATCCGCATCTGCAGCCGCCTTCCTCTTGCCCTCATGTGCTGATTTCTGGGACTGCAGAAACTCTGCAATCAGATCTGGACAGTCCAAATTGTCCTCTGGCTCCCATGTGTTATCTTCTCTGTATAGAAATACACAAAAATACCGTATTTCTCTATGCACCTAATAACTTGGCCACTTGTTGAATAAAACAGTGCCTATAAAGAGAACAATGACAAGAAAGATAGGAGAATGGATGACACGTGACAAACCCACCAGAATGTCCCAGCACTTTCATTGGTTAATGACAACTTTAAAGATGCTTGGGACAACAGTTGATGAAAAAAAACTCACTCAGAAAAGCCTTTCCACTTGAGAAGGTACTCCACTCTCCCTTTGACCACTCGCCGATTGAGGACCTTTTCAACCACATATTCTTCTTCCTCCTCATCTTCCTCTGCTACGTCTTCTGCCTTCTTGTCCTTCTTCTCTGGTAATGTCATTTTGCTTTCTGGCTGGACGGGAGCTGTGGGTGCAGGCAGACAGTTACCGCTCCCAAAGACACCCGCTCTGACAGTTGGTGACTCTTGAACCGAACACTTGTTATACCTGCAGGTGTTGCGATTCAATGCAATGGCTTAATAGTTTTGGCAGAGGAATACCTTCATACTTAAAAAGGTAAAGTTAGCATTTGCTTTGGACGGACCTTCTTTGTCTGCTTGACAAATGGATGGGAAACCACAGTGCTGAGTGGTGTTTCAAATGGATTGCAAACATTTACAGCGCGACTTTGTCAACATACATACTATATTCGTTTCTTGACTCTTGAAATACACCTTGCCGAACAAGGACAAATGATACAGAGAAATGTATATGTTAAAAAATAATAATATATAAAACCTTCTGTAACAGTGGGAGCATCGTTAGAGGATTCTGTAGTCAGGCTCATACTCATCAGGTAGACCTTGGGACCAGCAGATTCCTGGTCAACGTCAAGATTGAGGCATGATGGAAGCAATTGGGAATCAACGAGGTAGAAAGGAGAAAACAGCATTGGAAAAATGGGATTTATTGCAAAGATACATGGGCAACATTTTGTCGATGGATGTAGATCGACAGTTTTGCCAGCAATTACGATCAACCTTGTTTTATCATTACAAATTTTAATCTGTATGGCCCATTATGTTATCCATATAAATGTTGTCCCATTTACTGATCCCTCACTGCTCAGAGCGACACTGCTTAATCTGCATTGCCTAAAAAGTTACACATGAACCCAGTCCTGCAGGGGCAAACATTTTTAAAAGGGCACTTCCTTCAAAAATTGGCTACTAGAAGTTTCATTCTACAGGTGTGAGCTCAAGGAAATCGTCATATCTTCGTTCTAACTTCCGGCCAATAGTAATGCTAATTCTTATGAGGGGCGTGTCTGAATCAAATTAACAAGACACCACTGGATGTTACCAAGGGGGCAGCCCATGCTCTGTGTATAGAACAGCACAGGTGTCAACATGGAAATCACATTCACGCATTTAGCAGACCTTCTCATCCAGAGCCGATATAATCAAATGTTGCACTAATAGTGTGTCACACAGCAGCTTGGTCTTTGGTCAGGGTGCAAAGCTCTGTGCCCTGAGGATGCCGTTTACAAAATGTAACTGCAGTGGTGGTAGACGCCCCTCAAGTGTAACATTTTGATCAAAACACCAGGGATAACACACTTTTTGGGCACCCTTTCAGCCAGGAAATATTGATTATTTGACCTAAAATGTGTGTGCACGCCACTGACAACGTGCACACTCATAGGGTATCTACTAAGTGGATAGGCACGAGCGTGAGAGGAGTTTGGCTCCAGCCATTCATTATTAATTTAATCGACTGTACAAGTTTAAGGTTAGCCACTGGGGCAGATTGTGTACAACTCTTGCCATGCCTCTATCTGCAGTATCTATCAGTGCATGGGAGGCTTGCAACACATGGCGGTCGCTTTGCAGGTTTAGATTCAAATTAACAAGCTTTTCATCTACTTGTAGTTTGCCATTTAGTCTCGTTTCCTTGTGCAAAATAACTATCCTCCATTACCTGTTAACCTGGGAGGGAGGGGGGTGTTGCTACCTAAGAAGTAAGAGGAAAAGACCCACTCGACAAAGCCTCGAATGGAACGCGTCCCGCTGTATGTATCTCCTCCATATTGCTTTAGCATTAGCAACCAATGCATCATACTCCAGGTAGCTTTGTCGATGCTGGGGTTTTTTGTGGCTGAGATGACGTTCAATGTGTCTCCGAGACGTTAAGTGTCGTTTAGGTTTTCACCCTCATTATTTGCAATCACATTAAACGAATGGTCTCGTGCACAATCAAACGGTTAACGTTACCGAAACAACACATGTTTGGAGAGAGGAGAGAAGACAAAAATGAAACTCACCTAAGCCTTACAATTTAATTGGGTTTGAAATGTGACCCCGAAAGCAAAATAAAAAAACGCGGTAGGCTCTGCTTGCTAAACAATAATGGTGGTGTTGTTATTGGTGTGTTATCAAAATAGAGAGCTACTAGCTTGGCTAAAGCTAAATCTATCGTTTCCGCCCCCTTCGTCTGGTATGAGAGAAAAAAAATCCACAAGCCCACTTGAGCGAACTCGATGTGTGGGTTCACAAAATGTAAAGCGCATAGATTTCCTGATCAATGCAAGGCGAGCTAGTACATACTGTGTGTCTAGTGTATAGATCTGTGAGTACAGGATGTGACCAAAAAACCGGACTGGCGTACTACACCGGTGGAATGGGCTCCCACTGTGTGTACGATGTTGCAGCTCCCTGTTGTAAATCGATGCCCAGGAATCAGTGATGTACTGGTAAATAAGAAGTCGGGTAAAACTCCAGTAGTAGCAAAAATCAACTATATTATCTAAAAAGTTTTTTTTTTTAGAGAGAGACAGGTAAGATGGGAGAGAAGTGTGGGGGGTGACATGTGTCCCAGACCAGGATGCCCCGGGGAGGTGGTATAGCCCAAGGTACCATGATTTACTATGATTTTATGTCATAAGGATTTATGTCTTAAAAATGTGTTATCTCTATTCCGTAAATATAAAAGTGTGTTTACCCTCCACTACATCCCTGATTATAATCCTTCTGAACCCCAGGTTGCAGCAGCCTAACTAAAGACATTTTGGGAGGTATTTAATTCGCCGGAAACATAAGGCCATAGTTGGCCTTCATCAGGGTTTTTTTTTCTGGGTGAGAACAGTGATTGAATCCTGTATCTGTGCTCAACGCATGACGAATATGTTGTTCTATTGAGCACCAATGAAGTGATTAGTCTACACTGAAATAACGGGGGTTTCCACTTCAAACCTTTCAATCTTTGGCCTCAAACTTCTTGCAGTAGCCCTCTGAACACAGTTTGAGTCCAGACTTGAGAAGGTTCCACTTTGATTAAAATCATAAATAATAATTCTGGTGAAACATTTGGTTTCATTTAAGCCACATTAATATCAGGGACAGATCAAGACCTTTAATTTACTATATTGGACATTGGTTAATTCATGGGTGTCAATGTGACTTTGGAGGCATAACGTGTCCAAATTATCAAGTCATTAAGAATTGTGTATGTTCAATTTAAAGAGAGAGATGTGAATTACCAAACAGGGAAGTGCTCCTAAATTAAATGCAGTCTGTAATTATTTTTCAGATATTGCACATGAAGCCTTCATGCACCGTTTATACTCAAATGGAAGGAGAAGCTTTGGTAATTAAGACAATATATAACTGATCCAACAACAAATTGCCCAGTGACAGTAACAGGTGTCCTGTTTTCCCACCGAGCACTCTCGTCTCATTCCCATTCTCGGGGCTTTAACGCATGGGCTTGTTGGTGTTCTCTTATTTGGTTTACCTGTCGGCAGTCCCGATTTAGCGTCAAATAATTTGGTCCTGCACAGTTCCCTCGCGCTGCCAAGAGCAACCGTGTTGCCCGGAGCGCTCACACCGAGACACGCTGTTCCCACTCCAACGTGATCTCTGTGGTTTTATATAATGACATGATTCTTTATAGCTGCGTCTTTCCTGTGCACCCGAAAATGTATATTGTTCTTCTTGTATTTCAACGCAAGTGTAAAATAAATGCTTTTTTTGAATAATGAGACAAGTCGTCCCAAACGCTCGCGCGCGCAGTCCGGAAGCGGATACAGCTCTTCGATGACGTAATAGCGCTCTGACTTGCAAAATGGAAACAAGAGCTCCACAGAAAACAGAAGTCCTCTGGATTTTAAGGTTTTGTATTTAGCTACAACACAACAATAAGAAGAACCACGGCGGGTTGGATTATACCACAGCAACCAGATACTTTGTGAAAGTAAGTTATTGCTGATTGACAGTCCAGCTAACATTTTCTTTCGCCAGGTTACTTCGTGAATTCAAACCATCTAACGCCAGTCACCCTTCTTAGCCAACCCGAAGAAGATAAGGAGGTGTTGAGCCTCACCTGACAACTTTATTTATATGATATGACGATACGAGCGAATTGTTTGGGGGTTCGGTTTCACTCAGCTTGCTCTCTTGTTATTTTGCGTTACTTCCGAGTTCGCTTAATATCAGCAGGCTGGGGAATTCTGGCAATGGCTGTTTATGTAACAGCTATTCTTGGCAGCTGGACAACTATCATTTCTGTCGGTTAAGCGAGTTAGTACAGGTTCTTGGTACAAGTTACATTTTCTTGCCCAGCTCTTGGATACACCTTGGGCTGATGAAAAAGACACAAGTGACTCAGTCGATTTTAGTTGAGTAACCTTTCTTTTGGAGAACGAGTCTTCAGGTCAGGACAACAACGTGGAGCTTTTGATCCGGATCGCTGTATTTTCTCATTGATTTTCAGATGCTTCCTGTGCAGTACAGCGCTCGGTAGGATGATCAACAATCACGAAGAAGATGTAAGTAATATCCCCCCCATTAACTTGTTTTCTGAAATGAATATTGTCTTATATGAGAGAGCTCATACATTTCTACAGGGATACACCTCCACACTCGCTGACCCATAAGCTAACTTCCACTAAACACATCAATTAAGAGGTGTAGATAAAGTTTAAGGCAAGAGAACCATGCACGAGGCTTCCACGGTAATCTTAGCATGAACTAGCTGGACACACACACACATTACTGGTTTTTTTTTTTTAAAAAAACAACGTCTTTGCTTATCTCCTCCAGGAGTTTATTGCAGTGCGGGTCCAAGACCCCCGGATTCAGAATGAAGGCTCGTGGAATTCACATGTGGATTACAAGATATTCCTTCATGTGAGTGATAATACTTTGTTTGCGTCATGGTATGTGCAGTCATTTGTTTCACATAGTGCTGAGAATTTGTTTAATGCATGTATTTGTTAGTAATGTTCAATGTCATTAAATTAGCTCATTTGAAAATACTTGGAGACAGTTTCTTGCCAGACAAGATTGGTCACAAACCTGTCTAGTGGTTTGAAAACATTTTCAAAATAATTGTCATGATTTGTGCCTTGTTTGACTAAACTATTCTACATTAGACAGGCAAAATCTACCTTGTTTTTACGACACTAATCTACAATCCTACCATCTTCTATTCAGCCTGCCTCACATTGCAGGGCCCTAGCAAGGAAGGCACTAGCAACATAGCATAGCCAAAAGCTTCAGATACCAATTTTAATCTTAATGCAACCACACCCAGTCTTCGAATAAAGCTGACTAGACAATAGATGGATTCCTTCTATAGTCAGGAGTTGCGATGTGGCGTGTGGTTTGCATTACTGTGTCAGCAGTAAGGCTACATGCCTAGACGGATGTTTTGCAGTTATGTGAGTCTGAGTCATGAAATTGGCAAAGATCATGTGACCTTACGTCATCTTGTTTGTTCTCATTATGTTATTGCTATGTGCTCAGTCTGATCAATCTACAGAGGGTAGATAAAGGCTAAATAAAAATAGATTGTCAACTAGAAATTTGGGCTTTTTAGAGAGATTCAGGTCACATTTATTTCATTGATACCATTGATTGGATGCTCTCGTTTCTCAGTTACAATGGAGGGCTACAGAATAAAACACAATCAACACACTGTTTGGTTTGTCTCTGTCAGGAAGTCTTCCTCCTATCTCACCTCAACATAACAAACATTATCAAGAAACGCCCTCTAGCAAAACTGGGCTCACATGTTTTGTTGCCTGCCACTTAGACTTGGCCAACATTTAACCATTTAATCGGTTGTCTACATTCTTTCAATCTCACTCAAAACATTTTATCTTTTTAAAGCTAGTGAGAGATTTGAAAAGTAAAATTTAAACAATTTTAAAAAAAAAGTCATTAAGAAGTTTGATTTGAGGAACTAATTCATAAAATACAAAATGGATGGATTTTGGCTTGTCAGAAGGTGGCTTGTTCTGCAGCATGGATTGAGCTATAGATTGTTGGAACACATCGTCCTTGTGATAAGTTTAGTTAGTTAAGCTATGTAATACAAGCTCAGCAACAGCTGGAGCATGTGAGTCATCCCAGTCACCACATTAGTCACAAAATAATGACACAAAATTGTGAAATAAACATCTTTAAACTTCAGTTTGGCTATAAATTATTATTATTATTATTTTTTACAGTAATACACATATTGTCCTCTATTTTTCTTAATCCCAGACCAACAGTAAGGCCTTCACAGCCAAGACGTCGTGTGTGCGTCGGCGCTACAGTGAGTTTGCCTGGCTGCAGAAGAAGCTGCAGAAGAATTGTGGCTTGGTGTAAGTTGTCGTTTTGTGGGGAGTGGGCAAGTAATCCTGCTTTAGTATTCTTTCTTCACTGAGACAGTAGAAAAGATGAAGGGGATATAAAAATGGAGACAGACGTGCGAGTTCAGGTGGGATTTAATCCTTGACCAGCAATGGGAGGTTCTAGGCAACAGTCTCAATCACTATGCCATCTCTGGATGCACTGTGTTTGTTTGAACCAAATTTGGTTGCATGTCATCCAAACGTTTCTTTCACCCACCAAACACCTCTGTAACATACTGAAAATGAGCTTCCTATTGTCTGTCTTCCAGGCCCGTCCCAGACCTTCCTGGCAAGTCCCTCTTCTCCTTCAGCAATGAGGACTTCCTGGAGAAGAGAAGGAAAGGCCTTCAGGTCTTCCTGGACAAGTCAGTTCCTTCTTAAAAAAAAAAAAAAACTTATTTAATCTGCTGTAAAAATTAGTGTTGCATTATGAAAGCAACCTGTTATATGTGACATAATGCTGACAAATATTCATTGATGTGCCTTGTAAGTATAATTTATGCCCTTGTGTGTCTACCTGCAGAGTGCTGCACATGACAGTTTGTCTGTCAGACAGCCAGCTCCACCTCTTCCTGCAGACCCAACTGCCAGTCGGTCACATCCAGGACTGCGTGCAAGGCCACACCCCTTACACTGTGACAGACGCCATCCTCACCTATGCCTCGTCCAATCAGGGCTTTGCTCAGGCTCAGGAGGATGACTCCGTCAAGGAGCCCAGTTTGACTGTAGTTCCTTATGAGTCCATGGAAAGGTATGAGGGAGCGTTGGAGGAGGTTGGGACCCCCCCACCTCCCCTTTCGCTTTATAAATTACTGATCTCGAACTATAGATATATATAGATATATATGAGAGGAAACAGCCATTATACCTGTTCACCATCACCACTGTTACATATAAATAAATCACCCACTGTGTAAGAGAGTATTGGTATATCAATGTCTACATTAAGTGCTGGATTTGGGCATCAGTTCAGGTTTATTTTAATCAGTTCAGGAAGTGGAACAGTGACTAGATGGATACATGTGTACAAAAACAAACTTTTTCCATGAATAATTATATCCAGTATGTATGAAATAACTGAATGAATTCTCAATCATTAGTCAATTAATTTATGCTTTAATTTACACTTTTAACCGAATGCAAATGGACCCTCGTATCAGCATGATATACAAACATTTTTTATGTATTGAATTAAGTTCCTGTAATGTTCAAATTGTATGCGGTTGTTACTTACCAGTGAATAAGTGCATGTGTTTAGTAAATGTATTGTCTTGTCTTCCCCCTATCCACAGCCCAGCCCCACATCTACCGAGCCTACAAAACAAAGAGAACTCCAACCCTGAGCTACTCTCACCCAGCGACCCCGACACTCTTGAGGGCATAGTGGAGGTCCATGATGGGGACAAAGAAGAGTTACAATTCAGCCACACTGAGAAGTCCTCCCTTAAGGTCCTCCAGAAGAACAACCACCTAGAGGCCATTGTTGAGCAATGCAGTCCAGCAGATGTGACTTTTTTTCTTGGGGACTTCCAGGATGACCGGGCCCCTGAAAGGCCCAGCCCTGCAGAACAGACCCAGCTGAGGAGCTGTCAAATACAGACACCAGTAGAGGTGCACTCGCCTGTGGGGACTGGCTTTGAGGATAGCTGTGGGGTGGAACTAGAGAAGGTGATTGAGGAGGATTGTACGTTAATAGAGGAGAGTCTGATATTAGATACAGAAAATAAGACAGTTCCGAACGCTCTGAGTGTTCCTCATCCAGACACTTGGGAGAAAGCCACTCAGGGGGATAGTCTTGGGGAGGCTGCTCTAGAAAGGGTCAGCTGTGAGCCAGGGCTTCCAGAACAACAAGCAAGTTCTGAAATTATTCTAGAACATGTCATCTCTGAGGAGATCAGCTCTCAGGAACAGGTTCTAGAACCACACACCAGTTCTGAGGAGGAGCTTCTAGAACATCACATTAATTGTGAGGAGCCAGCTCTAGAAGATAGCCACTCTGAGACGCAGGTTCTAGAACAACATGTCATCTCTGAGGTCCAAGTTCCAGAACCTATTAGCAGCTCTGCGGACTGTAACTGTCCACAGGAGACCCAGAGCTTAGATGGGCAAACAGACCTGGACACAGAACTAGGTGATGACTCAAGATGCACAAATGAGACGACACTCAAGTCAGAAATCAGTGAAGAGACACTCGGTGTGAGCAATGTTACAGAGATGGAATGTGGTGGTATTCCCCTGGACCAAGATCAAGTTAAACAGCAAGTTGGTTTAGTAGGAACAAGTTATAAAGTGGACAGCGATGAGGACAGTCAGTCATTGCTGTCTTCAAATGGGAGTATCGCCAAGGTCAGTGACAATGAAAGTATTTGTGATGAAAAAGAGGACTTTATACACAATGCAAATGGCTACATGAAGACGTCTGAAGAGGTGAGTCACTGGTCAGCAGTAGAGGCCTCCAGCAGAGGTATTTTAGAGCTACAGATGAACGGATGCCTCATGGACAAAGAGGACATTTCTGACGTACACAATGCCCAGGAGAAGACAAACAGGGTTGAGGTTACAAAGGATGTGGTACTCCCCTACATGACCAACATCAGTACCTCGGCTAAAACTCTGGAGCTTGAGTCAACTGGGTCAGCGGGTGGTGGAGATTTGACCGACAACAGTGACATCAACATCCTAGAGAGCAACTGTGAATCAGCTGATGGGAAATGTACGGAGCAGGTTACCCTGTCCTCGCTGTCTTTGGACGCCTCAGGGGAGAGCCAGCAGGGGGAGGTCCATTAGCGTAACCGCTAGCTAGGGCTGCTGCACACTCACTGAGCCTGAACAATGGATAGTGGGGATGTCCTTTGCCAAAGACACATTCATTCACGCACACATGCACACACTACATATTAGGACTTCTGTTCCATTCCAAAAAATCATTATCTGACGTTCATTATTCAGTATCTTTAAAACATATAGGATCCAGTCCATTAGTGTCAACCCAGGACTTGAGTTGCATACCACGCTTAAAAAGTACTGTAATATGTTTTAACTTCATGTTGTCACGCATTTTGTAGGAATAGCATCAAATGGTGTATATCTGATTTTAAAATTGAATTCTTCATATACACACAAACACTTATTGTTGGCAGTTTTTCCCTACCTAACGCTTTATATGGCTCCACTGGTCTGGATGCTGATTAGATTGTTGTGAACAGCAGAGGGTGCTCAAGTTCATGAAAGGATGCTTGTATTTTATTGTTTTTATTTTTTAAATCCAGTTTTCTGACTGTAGGAACAGATCTGATCTTGCACTGCAGTGGGAACTGGTGGGATTGTATAGTTTTGAAATCATATTGGGCCATATGTTTTTGTCAGAGCTAGGTGTTTTAATAACAAAGCATTTGGGAGACATTTTATAACAGAAATGTAAAGCTAAAATGAAGTCACTGAAGTATCAGTACAGTATCATTTCTTTCCTCATCAAGGACAAACAGCTGTTCCCATTCAAGGCAAGTAATAGCGTTCATATTAAAATAATTGGGAAGCGTTTGATTATTTTAGCACGCCAGTAGTAAATCATGTTGTTGCAACCAGCCGTATCCTACCTACGAGCACACAAGGGATCTTAGAATTGATTTGCTCTCGTAAATCCTGATTGTGGTCACTTGTGAGTGTCCAGTAGTGGCCTTGTTAATTAAAAAAAGAAATCGTCCCCAAACCGAACTGATCTTCTCTCAGTAAATGTGAACCTGATTGGCAGGGCGTTACTTTGCATTACATTGCTGTTTTATGCACAATTATGGTACTGTGATTTTGGATTCATCAAACTACTTATACTTATATAAGACGGAACTACTGAGTTGAGCCAGTTTTCATCAGGGTGACATCTTGATTTCCATACATTATTAAGCTTTGTCATCTGTAGTCAGGGTGTTTTTTTATCATTTGGGTTGGATGAGGCCTGCACGTTTGCCTGGTTAATGTTCATTCCATGTCAGTCTGAGGAGCTACACTTGGTTTCAGGACACAACATTGCCTGTTTTCAGAGTAGTGATAGTTGAGGGGCGCACAAATTATCCTGACCTTAGCCTGGATGAACATAAATACTATGCTTTTATATTTTAACTTGAGGTCTGTGCGTGTCTTTTGTACCTCTACTGCAGTTTTACCTTGATGTGTTGACATGCTAATGCTGTTTGTGATTAGTTTTAATACACTGCTTTTAAAAGGGACCCAGATTTATTTTGTTGTGTCATTTCACATAGAAATGAGCCTTTACCCTTTATTTTTTGTGGCTATTTCAAGTTGATTTATTGCACATTTGTTGCATCATCATAGCATTGACCGCTGAATGAGGCTTTGATGGCAGGTGTCATTAAACCTTAACTGTTACTATTCTATACTATCAACCACAAACGTCATGATTGTATGGCACCGGGCTGTTGTTTTTTTTCTGTATCTTTTCTGTGGTTTATCTAAAGAGTTGCTTTAAAAAGAAACTTTGGTTTTTAAAATAAATATTTAAAGGTTAAGGCCCCCTTTCAAGGAGACCTTCTGTATTTTCGAACAAGGATCTACAAGGGCAATGACATCAACCTGGGACTGGGACCGGCATAAATAAACATATTGTCTGAAACTACAATTTAAATGTATTTCAAATAAATTCATTTTCATATGTGCTTTGCCTCTGTCTATCTATTTTAATGCTTCCAAATTACAGATAGTGTCTTTTATTTGCCAACATATCTTTTGAGACAACATATTGGTGCATGCCTGCCACCTAGTGATTGGAAATGAAACATCGAGTTGAAGAACCACTTTCAAAATCAATTAATAACAACAGCAATAAATGTTATTGTGCTTATTGGGATTTTTGCATTATATAGGGGAGTATACGTAATTTGAAATGTTATTCATATTGCATCTACTCAGTTTATTGTATGTACGTGAGCAATGAAACAACCTTTGCAGTACCTCAACAGAGGAAATAATGTACAGTACACTAACACATTCCACATGTCAACCAATTAAAACTGTCTGCTTATACAATTTGCACACAAACATGCATTTGGCCTTTATAAATGGATTCTGCATGAAAAAAGCAGCAGATTTACATGCTATTATATACAATCTTATGAAAGATAATAATTTTCAGATTACAAAAGATGAGCTGACAAGCTTGTCTCTTAAATTCATGGGCGGACGTGTCAGCAGCAGCTCTGTGGAGGAAAAAAGGAACACACTATCAGGAAAACGGATGCATTAATAATTCAGCATTCATTTGAAGCTGTGCCTATCTAACAGTATTAGGAAATCATTTTCTTAAATAGGACAACTGACACTGTAATCATGCTTTTGTTGCACATATTTATTCTCAAGCATTGCCGACTGCACCGTTTAGATTGCTTTATGCAGTACTTCTTCCAGCCAGCAGATGCCATAAATGGCAGGTCAACGACTGAATATACCTCAATGGCAATCTGGATGAGTACCAGGGGGACCGTTTCTGTGTATTAGGCCACAGTAATGGTCCATAATGTTGATGATAAGAGAGTGCCTCGGTACCTGTTGGAGCTCAGAGGATGTAGGCAGGGAGCAGGAAGTCCTTGGGGACGATACCCACAGTGCCTTTCAGCTCGCCAACCCACCAGCCATGAATGTTGTACTCCTGAAACCGAGATGAACAGATAAAGAACAGCAACTCTCCTAGGGCTCGATTTACACAAGAACAAATGAAATAAGGAATAGCTAGCACCGGTGTTTAAGCAAAGCGTTGAGTGTGTTGTTTCTCTCATGTTATTAGCACAACTAACCATTTGAATGAACCAAACTGTAATCCTACGTGACCCTGAACCTTTTCAATGGCCACTAAACATCAAGCCAGCAGGTTTGAGTCATACAGAGTCTTGTACAGTATAAACCCAACCACAGTAAAGTCCAGGGCCCTGAAACAACAGCTACGTCACACTGTGATGGACACTGTTCCAACCTTGGGGTTCCTGATGAGGAAAATTGTGAATTGTGACGGTAATAATAATTTAATAATGTTTAAAATGAAATAAAGCTTCCTCCCAATTACTGACATGTATGACAAGTATCTTGATTTCTGCACTACTGAGAGATGAAACGTTGTGAAGGCAATGCGAAGGAACAATTTTCAACTACTTTAAATGTTGACTTTAAAGGTCAATATGAGACATGGGAACCTCAGTTCTAATGAAATGCACCTGAACAAATGAACACATTTCCAAATGAATTTACACTGCGTACTGGAATAGGACTTTTTTTCATTTTTTCTGTGATCAAAAAAAAAAAAACAGCATCAGATTTTTTCCATGCGTATATAAAGAACATGTAAAAGCCGCAGGTTAAATACATTCAAACAGATATTGTAATTCAAGATGGAGACACTATCGAAAAAATTATTTAAAAAATCTGTACAGGTCCATTAATTGGGCGGCCTTACAACACATTGACATTCTCAGGTCAGAATGAGTTTTTATACATTTTCTATATTATTTTTCATAACCTTCCCTGACCTGTAAAACCAATGACCGTTTCAGGTTTTCTGTGACCATGTAAACCCTATAACATAAGACTGGAGCGACACACATTCAATTATTTCCTCTTATTCAAGCGCTCGGTGCATTTTGTGTGATTGACTTACATCAACCACCATGTGATAATCTGATCACGACATTTGGGCTCTAACTACTAGATCAATATTTGGCCAGAGACCAGGGGGGTGTTAAAGCGCAGTAGACGAGCAGAGGCACCTGCCCACCCTGATGGAGTGAAGAGCCTGGCCCACTCGTCTCTCCTCTGTTCTACGGCAGATTGAGAATGGGTGCGTGAACGGTTAATCTTGGCACGGGGAAGAGAAGATGAAATGGCTGGCTGCTCGACCATGCATATGCACACACACACACACACACACACACACACACACGTATCTATCTATCTACGCACAGGAGCCATAGTCTATTTGTACGGAAAATGCCTGTTTTGTGTCTTTTCCCACAGATGACATACAACCTGAAGGTGGGGTGCAGCAGATGGATCTATACATGCTTCAGATCAAAAGCAGACTTCACTTTTTGATCGTGCATGGCCTAGTTGCAGACACACACACACACACACACCTTTCCATGATAAATGGCAAATTGTTAATGGTCCAGCCCTATCATCCAGACCTGACACCCCTCTCCAGCCAGAGGATTGAGAAGCAGACCTGCTGCTAATGAGCGGTGGACAGAGAGCAAGGATGGATGAGCCGCTTAGAAAGTGATGGGCCGGGAGACTCAAGTGGTCTTAGAGCATGTATATATAGCCACGATAAGCAGATCGTCCATCCAGGCCTGTGGAACAGTACTGTATATTATCATCCTTATCGCACTCCCACTTCAAACCACACTGACAACTCGGTGACGTTCAATATATACTTGGCTCTCTGACAAACTCTGACGGACAATTCAATGTGTGCTTGAGCTTATGATGCAGGGGAAGTAAGTCTGAAGGGGGAGAACGGTACTCCATACTTGCATTGTGCACCCCGCAATACCGTAGAGGGAGAAGCCTGGTTGCGGAAAGCTGACTCCGGTACTCATTCCAGAGAACATGAACAGAGGAGGAGGAGAGGAGAGACAGACGGACGGGGGGGTGGGGGGTGGGGGGAGGCATCAGAGAGAGGGAGTGAAACAGTTTTTCTCTCCCTTGGGGGCGTCACAGCACTATTCCACCAACCGTAGTGACAGAGAGTTTTATTTATTTCCGCGGCCCATCTGTGCAGTCGGTCTCAAATTCTCCCTGAGAAAGGTCTTTTGGATTATCAGCACCGCCATTTTAATACAACTGCTACATCACAGAGTGGGTGCCAATGGCAGTGGAAGTCTGTCAGGCGTGCCGAGTCCATCTTCCTCATACTTGAAACGGGTTCATCCAGAGTACACCTGCTGTAATAGGGACATTCAAAGAGGCACGGAGAGTAAATTATCCAAATGACAAAAACTATGCTAACTCCTCAATGTCCTCTTCCTTCTGTTTGTTTTTCTTTTTTTTGCTCCTTTTAGGTTGATTTGTTTGTTTCGTTGCGCTTTTGCATCTTCAGCTCTGAAAATGCCTTGGTTGAGGATAAAAAAAAAGGACACATATATTCATATTCATATTCATCGCAGCGGCAGCATGACCGATGAGACAAGTTGTTCATCTGAAGTGAAACATGTATTCTATGAGCAGGGAGGACAGCATCGATGGAGATCACACTGTAATGTGGCTCCGCGGGGTTAGAAAATCAAATGTCCCTCAGCGGCCGAGCTCTGGGATATCTCCAGCGTTATCTCATTAACAAGATGTACCAGGATACAAAGTATGCGTTGTCTGCAATGTGTAATTTGTGGGAGGCAACACGTTCGTGACAGTCAGAGCCCTGCGTCTGCTGCGGCGGGCCTGGGATGCGGATCAAATCACGTCTCAGACTGCGTTGAGTGCCGGCGAGGAGGAGGAGGAGGAGGAGGAGGAGGAGGAGGGGGAGAACAGCGCCGTGTCGTGGCGGCTGCGGCGGTTGACTCGTTGACCTCCCGGTGACTCCTCCGCCGAGAGAGCGGGGGGGGGGGGGGGGATGAGCGAGGGCGGGGCGGGGGCGCTGAGAGTGGGTTGCCATGACAACACCTGCAGTGTACCGGCGCGATCGTTTATTTACCACTCAGGGGGCTGGCTAATGGTGGCATTCTGATAGGGCCCATCGCTCATGTTCCCGAACCGGAGGACGGATTGACAGCTACCCGAGCCTGAAGCGGGAGAAGGTGAGTGGAGGTTGGATGGCTGCGGTGAAAGACAAGGACTGAGGCAGGTGTCGTGTCAGTCCTGAGTCCTGCCAGGACAAAGATGGCTTTAATCTCTCGCTCAGAAAATGCACCTCTTTTTTTGGGGGGGAAATGTAAAAATTTGCAGAGATTGTGACTTCTTTTATTTCCTTTCTTGGATTTTAATGAAACACACACGCACGCGCACACACACACACACACACACACACACACACACACACACACACACACACACACACACACTCCCAAATGCATACAAACCAGGGGGAGTGCTAATAAGCCTGACACATGAGGCATCTTTCCTCGGCCACCAGCTGACTGAGGCAGGCCTTGGGCGTGATGGAGCGCAGGAAGTCTCTCATTGCCCTGCCGCTGAACCCGCCGCATGGGTGTTACAATCTCTCCCTCCCTCCCACCGTCTCTCTTTCTCTCCACCAACCCCCTCCCTTCTTTCTTCCTATCGCTCTTCTTCCATCTCTCCTCTAACAGCCTTTCCACTTTCTTCCCCTCTCTCTCTCTCTTTCTGTTTTTCTTTCTCTTTGTTTTTCTCTGTCTTTCTTCCTCTCTCTCTCTCCTCCACATAGAGTCGTCAGATACACTGCAGCTCTGCAGTTCTTCCATCACCAGTTGCCCTAACAAAGAAACATGGACACCTCTACCAGGCAGGAGCCCATGATCTGTTTAACCCGCAATGAGGTTAGAGAACCCTCCTCACTGCTCACACAGGTACACTTCCTTAAGTCCTCTATAAATGCCCTGATAACAACTGAAAATAGTGGAAAAAACTCTTATTTTTGGGCATAAGGACACATTGTGTGCCGAGGAAAAAATCTTGGCGACATCCATTTAGACATATGAATGATAATTCCACACAACCAGAGATCGAAATGGCTACTTAGTGTCCATTTTTTCCAAGTGGGCTTTTAATTAAATCAGTGAATTGGCTTCAAAGTGGAAACATGACAGAGCATGAGAACGTTTGAAAATATCTCAGGGACAATGAGATTTAATAAAAAGAAAACCTACTCGCTCCTTTCTAATGCCCGCCTGGGATTACGGATGGCTCCTTAACTTAATAGCAATTTAAAGTGGATTTGTGTATGCCGCTGAGTGTCTGTAATGATGGCTGTTTACGCCGCCCCTCATTTATAATAATTAAGCAGAATGGATTGGGGGGTGGGTTGCTCGGGCACGGTTCTGGGCTATTGGCTTGGGCTGAATAATGACCTACTGTAGTTGACCGGGGGATGACCGCTGCCTCCTGCATGACCCCAAACCCCAGACTCACCCCCTACTACTTTGGGTGGTAAATAGGATGTCTTGCCTGTCTATAGCGTCTTGGTGTCTATGGCCACAATAGCAGCTAGGGGTCTTTAAATGGGTGTGTGTGACAGAGAAAAGGAGAAAGGAGAGGGGGGACAGGGTTCACACAAAAGGATAAAGGGATCCCCCCTCTTTGTCTCTCTTGCTTGACTTTTCCCATCTGATTGTTTTCCCACTTTTCCTTTTTCTTACACCGCATTCACTCGGTGTGACCTGTGGGCAGTAGGCCAAAGAAAAACAGTGACCCTAAATAAAGAGCAGGACTATCACAGGTTCCTTGGATAGAAAACAAGTGGCCCCTCAGAAGTTTTTATTTCTTAATTAAGATTTCTAATAATATAACAATGCAACACCCATCTAGATCTAGACTGCATTTTACTAGGTGTAGGAGCGACAGTAGATCAGTGTAGGTAAATCTGTGGGTAGGTAGGTGTAGGTTTGTGGAAAAACCCCGTCCTATCACAGCACAGTTACTCTCTGAGAGGATGCGGACACTACCAGCTACCGCCACAAGGTGTCAGCAGTGTCCATGTTCTCATTCTGACAAACTAGTCTACCACTTACAAGGAGGCTGCAACTGAACACTTCATCCAGATATTATGTGACTGTCTACTTTAGGAACCTCACTGGATTGGCTGACCCGTCACCCTCTCTCTGGGTTCTGGGTGCTGGTTGGACGGAGAGGATGGAGGAAGAGAGGCGAGCGGGGAGATGGAGAGAGAGCGCGGGAGAGAGAGAGAGGGAGAGGTGGCAGCGCTGCCTGCCAGAGTTTAAAGGACCCTGGATGGGTTTATGTCGTAAATCTCTCCCCACTCCATCCAGCCGTTCTCCATGAGTGCCTGTGGGAATACAGGAATGTGACAGCTGACCTGTAGAGCCCATGTCTTTTGATTCTGGCTACATAAATTAGAGGGCAGGAATGCAGGACAACCTTGTGGATTAGCGAGGGACATGCCCAGCAGAGAATACAAGCATTTCAGATGTCAGGGAGGGGGGAAACAATAGTTTTTAGTCACTGTGATATCTTGTCATAAATTAATCACACATTATAACAACACACTGTAAATTCCACAAAATATATCCCTGGCATGTTACCGTGCTATGTTGCAGTTCAGGTCTTCATGATGAACCCCTGAAACATTAACATCAAGTTAAAAAATCGGAGCGTGCGATATTGCAAAATACTAAGCTATGTAGTATTTGTCATTACACGCTAAAATGTCAGTGTAAAGCTATAATGTGCATTAGAAAAATGCAAGCTCTCAGAAATGAAATGCCAGAGCGAAAATCACGAGATGGATTTCACGCTGTGTTTCCAGCCCATGTATCAGCGCGCTGAGCAGAACCATCGAGCTCTCTGGAAGGCGAGTTAGGCATCGCTGAAACCAGCGGCAGAGGCGTACTATGAGATTAATTCCCTTGAACTAATGGGATTCATATGACTTGTGGGGTTCCAAATTTATTTACTTTGTCAGTGGTACACAGATATGCACTCGCACACGCACGCACACACACACACACACACACACACAAGGGGGAAAAAAACACAAATACAGTAAAAATGCCCCCACTTTACAGTAAGTGAGAGATCAATAATGATTGATGGAGGCCTTTTATACAATCGGCATGTTCTACTCAGTTCACAGCCATATGACACCACGCCTGTGGCTATCCCATTCTGCACTTCAGCAGTCAATCACATCCCAGCTTTAAAAATAACAGTTTGTTAGCACCATTGATTTAGCACTTAGAGCGTGTCCTTATTACCTTGTAATTATGGTCAGTGTTGACATAACAGTACAGACAACCAGGCCTCCCACCCTCTAGGAGAATTTATGGGCCCTGGTTTTATTACGGCCATTTCATGTGTCCGGGTCCCCAGTAAAGAGACAGACTTGAGTTCTAGCCAAGGGCCCGTATTTCACTCATCGAGGTCAGGGATCTCAGGAATCCCCCGTAAAACTGAACACTGGCGGGCCCTGCATGTACACACAGAAGAAGCAGTGCAGCCCTCCCCAAGGGCTCATTAAAATAAATAGCCGATTACAGCCTATAATCCTAATAACGCTATTCATGAGGGAGAAGTGATGCCATTAGGACGCAAAATGGGACACGGGTGGAGTCATGTCGTCACAAAACCAAACACTGAGCGGGCGTCCAGAGATCACCGCTAAATAATTGACAAGCAAACCCTCACTTTAAATCCATTAGAGCATAGTTAGAATATTCTCTCGTCGTCTGTCACTGTGTTATGACTTAGGCGCACAACTTTGACAAAACAAGAGTGATCTGTGTCATTGAGGTTGCGAGACACTACAACAATGTGCATCCAAGTTGGACTTGGTTTGCTTTTAAGGAGTCCAGTGAAGCGGCAATCTGATCCATACAGTGAAAGGTAATATCGCAGGCAGAGCGGAGGCTGTTTGGGGTGGATCTGTAGCAGAGCCAAGTCCCCTTTGTTTCCAAAGTACGGCGCTTTTATCATCCTTATATGAAAAATGGACGTGGCTGTTTTGACATTTTCCCCTATCAACCGGCGCACACAGAGACAGAATGGTGGCATCTCATTAATCTGGTACTGCCAAGAGAAGCTCAATTAAAAGTCCATCTTCTGTGAAGAGCATATTTCACCTGTCCCATTTGCTGTTTCAAACAAAAGGCTCCATCTCTGCCCACACAAACTGATGCTGTTTGTGTTTGTACGTTTTAGTAAAACTAAACCTTCATTTTACTATACTAGTCATGTATTTACTAGTCTAGATCTAGTCTAGTTAGAATTTCTTTACTTCAACTAGGTAATATCAAAACATTATGAATGTGCGAAAAATTTGAATTGGTGATGAAAGTTGCAATAAATTATAACAATAATAATAATAATTCAATACTTAACAATTGCTCATTCCCTACCACACAATTAGAAAAAAAGTGGGTTGCTGAACATACCTAATTTATTTCCACTGCACATCAAATAATGTAAATGCAGTACATGATGATTCAATTGCAAACCGACCGATAGCATCAGTCTGGGAACAAGTCCCTGTACAAGCAGCGTAAAAGTGCCCAAATTACAAGCCATTGATTTCCAGTAGGGTGGCTCTTCACTAGTAGATACTCTGCATGTAACTACAAGACGGCCATAAAACACAGGGAAATAGATTGAGAGAAGAGAGCTGAGATGCAGGATGGCTTCACCTGCAGTTTATGTCAAACAGAAAAGGAGGGCTTCGCATGACTGCTCACTCAATTAACCCCTGTGATAGAGGCTCCATAATGAACAACAGCGCCATTACCCAGCGCCCAAATGGCACTTCACCCTAGTGGCCCAGGAATAGACAATGCCACTGTTGGTGCTTCGCCGCTGCATCGAGACACAAGCGCCAACTAACAGGGAAATTTAGGTGTCGGGGATATCAGCGTGTTCATAAAGGAAATGACCAAAAAGTGATTATTGGAGTTGATGTTGCTGTTGTTGTTTATCAAAGGCTAACTAATGATGAAATGATCTAAAGGCTAATTAATTCTCATTTCACACATTTGCATCCCATTTTATTCATTTTAAACTACCGTAATTACTACTGTAATTATGTGTTGTTATTATTCAGGGGTGTTATCAGGAACAGCAACTTCTTGTTAGAAAAGAATGGGGAAAACAGTAATCTCCCATTTGAATTGAATGGGATTTGTGTGTCCCAAAACCCTGAAATCCCTGAAACAAGTTTTTTTTAAAAAGTCTTCACTCTGATTATTTTTGCTGATGCCGATGCTGACCTTGCTAACGATGTGGATGAGATCTCCTCTCTGGAAGGCCAACTCGTCTGGCTCGTCAGCCTCGCAGTCCCATAAACCCTGGTAGTAGTTAGAATAATCTGATGACCAGGCTGAGAGGAAATACAGAGCACAAATTAAATGAAACAATGAGACGCCGTTCTTTTCTCAAGACTTCAGACAAAACCAGTCGCCACTCTAGGAAGGAAACTGAGACATTAGGAGGGAAGTTGTGAGACTGTAAAGGGAGTAAAGTTCTCACCTGGTTTGGTGTTCCTCTCACTGCTCTCCTCCACGGGATCTGAAAAATCCTCTTCTGAAAAAAGAAAAACCCGCCAAAAGCAAAATTAAGCTGATGGAAATTTGTTTGAAACAGGAGTTCTGAGACTCTAGTGATTTGTGGCAGAACAATTTCCCCCTAAGCGGATGTAATTAATTTTTATGAGCAGTAAACTAAAGGTAATGTATCGTGGGCCAATGACTGACGTGCCTCCACATGGCAGCAGTATTAGCATGTTTCCATCGACAGGGCTCCTGGGTGAGACTCAATTTCTCCAATTAATCTCGGTCCCAGGCTGGAAAAGTTGAAGAAGTCCCCCTGTCTTCGAGGCACCTGGAGGTGGACGTGTCATCGATTGTGGGGCGTGGGTCTTGAGAGGTGACACACTGATATCCCTGCTATCTGTCTCCCACATCCATCCTTACACTGTCGGGCTGACAGCAACGCCACAGCCCGGCAACCCTATCCACCCTCCGCCACAAACTGCCCCTCTGCTTCCAGGAACTGCAGGCAGGATGCACACGCACACGTGCATGCACGCACACACAAGAACATATACATATCCAACATACTGTACACATGGACACAAATATACACATGCATCTCTGTGTGTGTGTGTGTGTGTGTGTGTGTGTGTGTGTGTGGTCTTTGTCTCTCCCTCTCTGTCTGCCTCCATCTTTTCTCGCTCTCTCTCTTTCACACACACCCCGATGACAGACATTTTTAGGTTTGTGTTTCTAACACAGAAGGATTCGGAGACGATTATAGATCCATGCATTAGGCATGAATATGACTTTCCTAAAAACACGGAATCGCCATACATCGCCTTTACACCACCAAGGGGGGAAAAAAAAAGAGTTGTAATCATAATTTCGGTGGCAAAGAGTCCAAACATTTGTTCAGCGCTGTTCAAGTGCTGTAGAGAAGAGCATCCTTCAGTTGAGAGGCCACCGCTATGGGCCAACGGTTTCTATATCAAAGTGATTTAATTTTCCAGTCAATAAAATCAGTCATCAGCACCAGAGCCAATACCACCATCCCTCTGCATTCACTCTGCAACAGAACGCTGCTCAGCTCTTTGCTCCAACAAAATGGAGGGAGCTCATCACCTGGAAAATGATGGTTTGAAACCCCCCCCCCCCCCCCCCCCCCCAATATTTGACACGGGTGGAATTCTGCAAATTCTAAATATTTGCTATTAATGGTAAGAGCAACACTAAAAATTTCATGTGACCAATGAACAGTTGTGTAGTATTTAGGAAATTCAGACTTTAATACCAAACTGATTTGGTATTAAATCAAGTCTAACCAATACAGTCACTCCAAACACGAATGCCCAGGCTTTCAGGTTCTTTAGACACACAAAAAAATCTGTTCATCTCTGATAGGAAATTGCTATTTTCCTGCCTTTTGTGGTCCTGATCCCTGGAAAACTGTAAAAGCCTGATCATTTAACAGTATCCAATCACTGTGGAGAAGTGGTAAGACACCAAAGCGAGGGACAGAGTGATTGATAAGTGAAGGGGTGAGAAAGTGAACGAAAGAGCCTGTCATTCGATATGCCATCTGTGGTCAGGGTCTGTACCCCTTCCCAGATGGCTTTGTACGCCCGCATGACAGTCTGAAGACTGATTTCCCTCTCACCAATGATTTTGGCAAAGGTAATGTACTCACTGAGTGAAACAGAATCTTGATGTATCTTATTTAATAGAAAGAATGATGGACGATGGCCCTGAAAAGATCAGATCACCCCTTTTGTCCTTCTCAGGATCTTGTAGCCCCGACACATGGGACTGTACTCCTCCTCTGTAGGTAGCTGGTTGAATTTTGCTCACAGACACAATTCTGGGTGTCGGTTTTTCAACATCTTCACTAAAACTCTAATATCTATTTAAGATGTGGCAGTAAGAGGCTCAGAACTATTCTAAGCCCTGAGAGATACAGTTTTTACTTACTTTTACTGACTACATTTTTGGTATGAGCCAAAACCTGAATTGTATTTGTTGCTTGGCAACATTAGCTAATGGAACATTCTATCAGAGAGCTTTCAGAACTACTGGGCTCTCGCTGATTCCAGCAACACAACTGTTCCTCAGTAGATAGCTCTGGCCCCAGTAATTATTAAGGTTAGGAAAGGGACCAGGGGAAGCTGATCTCCAGTCAGCGCGGGGAGAAACTTCCCCTTCAGAGCCCTGTGTGGTTTTGTTAACAGCCGCCTCAGCCCTGACATGCTTATTAGTGTTGCTTGATTTATAATGAGTGATCAGTCTGGGAGTTACAGTGATAGGGAGGCACCTGGCAACACAAACATTACAGCCAGGGAAGGTTATCGCAGCCATCTACCGGGTGTTACGAGAATCCCTGAGGGCTTCAGTGTGTGTGTGTGTGTGTGTGTGTATGTGCGAAAGAGAGTGCGCATGAGACAAAGAGAGACACTGCGTATGTGTGTGCATGTATCTGCCTTCCTGCCTGTTTGCCTGTGTGAGGTAACCGTGTCCTCGTACCTGGCAGCACCTCATAGATATCATCCTCCTCCTCCTCGCCCTCTCTCTCCCGTCCTCCTTGCCTGCTCCTCCACTCCTCCTGGCTGCCGTGAGAGGCCCGGGCAGGACCGGGCCGCGGCGGGGGAGGGCCGCCGGTCACCTCTTCAATGTCATCATAGGTCTCCTCTTCCTCCTCCTCCTCCTCTTCCTCGTCGTCATCGAAAGGGATGAAGCTGGAGCTGAGATCTACCGAGGACAGAGGACGCAACGTGATCAGCGGGACGGTACGGTCGCGATGAAGATGCACACGTGCGTTAAAGGGACAGCAAGGGGAAGGCTCAAAGGGGGTCCTGGAGGCACAACAGGCTGGGACACGTGTCGTGTGCTAGCAATTACTAGCACTGGAGGGTTTGGATCCAGCTCTTGACCTGTGTTGCACGCCATCCACTCCCTTTCCCATCATCCCTGTCTCTCTCCTGTAGCTATAAAAAAAACAAACATCTAAAAAAACTAAAGTTCACATCCACCGATTAGTAGATCTATGTGTTGAAAAAGAACATAAACGGCACCCTTGCTAGCGAACATTTAGCGTGAATTCAAGTGGTGAAGAGGGTAAATAAACGTCTGTAAATCTCCTGGATCGGGATGTGTGTTGTAGTAAAACGAGGCCGGGGGGGGGTGGGGGGGGTGGGACTGAGACAAACTGCCGGGTGTCTGTTACTTCCCGCAAATCAGTGGGCCGGTCTGAGCCCATTTTAGAGCAGGAGCAGCACAACTGCTCGCTCAGATGGAGGAGCGGTCTGATTGCAGGCGACTGGCCACTGCAACACAGGGTATCAGGTCCCCCGCCATACACCATCAGCCAGGCAGAAATCAATGTCACTGGAGGATAACCAGAATGTCTACCAATCAATTTCCCGTAAGTTGGAATTCGGTAGGAGGGTTAGGGGTGGAGTGGTTAGGGGGGAGGAGGGTAGGAGCACCAGAGGTACATGGTGGCGCGCATGACACAGACAAGTTGGTGACGTGTCGAATGAGGAGGTTCAGAGCTCGTCTGATTGGCTGGGCCGGTGGTGATGGATAGTGTGGTTTTTGTCTGAATCAGAGATGAAAAAGGGCTCCCTTTCATTTCTGACCTTTCTGCCCCTCCAAAGCACAAGCAAACCTCGGGAAAACGTTGTGAAAAAAGAGGTTAGACAATTAGGAAAACTATTGTCCCCCGATAACTTTATTTTCCTATCTGCCTCTGTGTCTTTTATAAAACTAAGATGACATGCTGGCTTACCTTTCAGTACAAATTTGATCTGGTCCACCCATTCCTTAGCCTCTCGGGGACTGCTGGCAGTGAACTAGTGGGAGAGACTGATTATCATATGACATCTAAGGGTGCCTTTACACAGGAACAAAAGATCAGATTATAGACTCTTTGTAGCACAGACTTGATCTCTTCCTGACTGTCTAAATAAATACATTTTCCCTGTTGTGATAACCATGAAATGATCAAATCAGATGTACTGTCCCTGTGTAAATCTACATGAACAGACATCATCTGAAACTTTCTGAATGGGAGAACATTGCTGAGTACAGGAATCATGACTGTTTCATTTACAAAATATTTTGTAAATGGGATATCTTGGATATTTGAGCTAATAGAGGTATGCTTAATTTGACTTGCCAGATACAAACAGATTCAAAAAGTGGCAACGCCACTTTCAAAATAAGATCTATGAAATTCTACTCATTTTCTTTAAATATCTGACACAATTTGCAGGCATGTTGTGATTATACCGACCTGGAAGGTCCGTCGTCCAGGGGCACTCAGCTCAAAACAGCCATTTCTTTTGGAGTCTTTGCGCAGGTTGGTAACCAGCTCTACGGTGTAGCCATTGATATAGAACGAACCCTTCTGCTGTTTGTCTGTGGAGACGAGTGGCGATGGTAGTATCTTATTTGACTTCATTTATGTTGCTCAAATATTTCAAATATATTTAGTATGTTAGCGTTTCAAACAAACCTTTTTCATTCCCAAAGTAGTAGAATATTGTGTTGTTCAGGACACACCATCTCTTCTGCCACTCTGAGCCGAAGAAGCTGTGGTCTAAATAAAGAAGTACATTGTTAATACACAACAAAACACACAGTACTACATATGCAGTGGGTTATTTTCTCAGTTTTAATAAGGGCAGTGCTAGGCATGTAAATTGTCATTTTCTCTCACATTTTTCATAGAATTTCATTCTAATTTTTTAACATTCTAAAAACATTCTTTTTAAAATAAAAATATTAAAAATGTATTCTAAAAATTGTGTCGAGAGATGACCACCCATCACTTCATGTATATTTCTAATGTACTAATTTTATCTATTTGTAAGTCAATATAGTGTGCTTTTTAATTAACATCTATTAGAATTGTCCTAAAGCTATAATTACCATACTCTAGTAATTCTAATACTCTAGTACTCCAAGTAGATTAAAACAAACAAACAAATTAGATGAATACAAACAAATAATTTTTGTGAATATTATGTGACCCAGGTCTGATATCTTTATTGCGGTACCTCGTCGTTTCTTTTCCAAGTAGCCTTGCTTCAAGATGTTGCTGAGATCCTGAGCTGCCACAGTGGGGATTTCCCCAAAGACTGTGAATAGAAACAATGGACACTCTTGTCCGTCAGTGTGTACACAGTAAACTCCTCATTAAAGGATACTTAATACATACTTAATTCCTGAATAGAGAAAGGCCCCATGGCAACACACACACACGTACACACGCCACGAACATAAAGTCTCCTAAGCCACGGATCAAATACACCCCTGCCTCGGCTTTAGGAAACTGGGATCAATACATTTACAGTGCTGCTGAGCACTGCAGTCCATACATCTGCTCACACTGCACTTTTAATGGGAGCCACTTGCCTGTGGGAATTCAAACAACCCTCTCCAACCTGCTATGTCACATTTTTAGTACTGTGCAGCTGTTGGGCATGCAATGCACAAAGTATTTTAATAATATTTAACCCACTCAATCACTGATGCCAGAAAGGATTGGTGTGTATCAGCTGTTCCACGGTGAAGTTACTTTGGAGGGCTAGCGAGAAATCAGCTTACTCCTCCCCTTTTCTAACCCTAGCCATTAGTGGGGAAATTGCAAAACTGACCCCAGGTCAGCCTAAAGGGCCATCTTCCGCCCCACGTTTCATGGGGAGTACCTGGCTTTTCCATATGTCAGAAACAAAGCTCAACTTCCTCTCGATTCATTAGTCATCTGGCATTAGGCTTACAAGGAGAAAAGCAGAGGGAGAATCAGTACCGCCTTTTTAGTTTGAAATACAGGAACAATTTAAAGTCCATTTACACCCCATTCAGACCAGCGATGACAAGGGAAAACGCCAGCTCACTCCCTTTGAAGCTGACCTCTTTAACTGCTTGGAAAACCAAACATGTCATACCGTAACTGGGTCCTCTGGTTTAAACAAATAGGATCCGACGTCATTACACAAATAGGAACCTCGTGCTCATTCATAAAAATCAGCAACATGTAAAAAGCTTCCTGGTTGAATGCCTACTCCGTGTGATGCCGTCTCATAGCGTCTCACAGCATGTAGCGTAATCCCTTGTCAGAATTCAGTGGGGGGTTTTTCAAATAAGAAAATCAAACAAACCTCGTGTGGATTGCTTTCTTGTTTTTGCCCAACTAACATTCCAGAGATTTATGCATCAGGTTCATACCGATCCAGTGTGTGATCCAATAACCCTGCAATGCTTCAGCTTGTGGGCCTGACAGATGAGCAGGTCACTCCAGAGCACAGTCCCAGACAGCTCACGGCACTAACGCACTCACATATCATCAGCCTGCCTTTGTGGATGGACTGACTGGTGACAGTATAAATACGGAGGTGCTAAGGACTGTTTTGTCAAAGAGAACCTGATTCAGTACATCATAACAAACAGCGGTCATTAGGCTCCCCCACCTCATCCATCCGCTGGCAGTCCGTCCATTTTTCTGGGCCTGCTTCCCTGTTGCAGCCCTCTTTTAATCCCCTCATCCGTCTGCTTCCCTCGCTCTTCATTTATCTCAAAGGTCGAGCCCAGTTAATAGATGAGGAGGTACAAAATCAACACGGGATCACTCTGATCTGCTTGAGTCAATAAACATTACACATTCATGCGTGTTCAACACTTTAACACGGGAAGGCATGACCTCACCTGACTGGCTCTCTTTGTATGAATCTGAAATACTGGCCGAAACTGGACCTCAAGGAGATGCTTCACATTCAGCCTTAATCCAAAAAGGTAATGAAGGGATGAGTATTGAGACGGGAAACATGAACACTATAGTTCACGATTCTTCCACAGGGTAGCAGCACAACCTTGAAGCCTATAGTCCTACCATGCACTTGATCCCACCCTCAACAGAACCAGACTCTTTGAGTGGCCCGGGGTGAACAATGTCTCCTTTAATCAAATGACACACTAACACCTCTCTGGGACCAAAGAAATTTTAAGTGGATATTTAGAGGTAATGTTATTTGAAAACATGTATAATTTAGGGCGTGAAAAACCAAACAATCATCACGGTGTTTGAGTTTTGAGTTGGAGTACAGGCACAGAGACACATTAATGCATCTAATTAGGACCTCATCAGAATCACAGACAGACGGCACTCCTTCATAAAAATCATAAATTGCATTATCAATTATTCAGGGCAATGCCACGACTTCATTTTCATCCCTTTTGCTTTTTAATTAGCGCCATCCACAGCTTTGGTATTGACATTAATTTGATGGCAATTTATTGATATTTCAGCATAACCTATTTAGCTTTTAGCTGAGTGCAATTACCAACGGAGAGAGGCAGATAGATGGAATGATACAGTCAGAGAGCGTGTTTGGTAAATCAAGGTGGGGTCTTGCTAAGGGCTACGCTAACTGAATCTAACTGCTCTTAATGGTCGTCAACAAGAGAAGATTTGAGTCACCCCATTTCAGCATGGGAGAAAATAATCAATAGACATTGACCGGAGATATGTGTTTAATTGATCCTGGCAAAGGAACATTTCCATGACCTGTGCGGTGTTAAGTGCATCGTGTTTGTTGCCTTGCTGAACTCGTTTTAAACTCCGGAGATACACAACAATGCATCTGAGCTGCCAGCGGTTTGCCACGGCCGCAATCTCTCATTTGGTTATTCACACTCTCTCAGCATGGTGTTATGAGCTCAGCAGTTGATCCCGCAAGAAAAGGCTGATTTATGTTAGCATGACCAGAGGGAGTTAATGTATTCTCTCATTAAAATCCACTTTAGTTAGGCTGAAAGTCAATCAAAGGCTGGGCAGAAAGTGAATCAAAATGAAGGGAAATGGTTGGGTGGGAGGACTAATATGTTACATTATATCTAACTGCGGTCATAATGCAACAAAGATGTTATGAAAACACTAAAATGCTCAAAAGTAAGGGTGATGATGCCGCAGAAAATGCTATGGGAACAGCAGTAGGAGCTTAAAGGAAATCGAGCGGTCCACTCCCTTTGGTATCTTTTTTCTATGAAACAGTAGGAAGGACGAGAGGAGAGCAGGTTGTGGCAGGATTCAATCCCAGCAGGGTGACATGCGGGTTCAGAGGCAGGGGGTCTTAACTACAATATCATCTCTAGGGACAGAATCCAGAGTGTATAGAGAAAACAACAATTTATTGCCAGGAAAACAAGGGATTTGCCTGTATCAACTATTAAGAATGAACAAATCTTCTCCAGTTTACATTGTACAATTCATGAGATCAGCGCATCTAAATAGGTGTCTAGCCGAGGTCAAGCGAAGGAGTAGGTGGCTCAATAAATAATACACTCCCTCACAGCACAGGTAAGGACCGAGATTAGCTGGTTATCATATGTTTTCTTTCTCCTCTGTTTAGTCCTTGAGCGCGGGGGCTTTCACCGTTGCCTTTCAATGCAAGAGGTATTGCATTGAATGCAGCATCAGGGGGCAGGACCTGACCCCCGCGTGAACTCTGCTGATGAGGTGAAACAGAAGGCAGAAAGAGGCTCCCCGGGCCCTGAGGGGGCTACGGGGAGGAATGCCGCTGATTCTCGAGACGGAGCGAGCGAGACCGCAATCCTCTCCGATACTGTCCTTGATTAGGAAAAAGGATTCACTCAGTGCACCTTCACCCACCCGGCGCTCAATCTGCGCACAGGCCGAGCTAAATTGATACATTTTTCCTCATTACAGTAGGAGGCCTTTGCTGTGCGTCCCTCCAGCGAGGCGGCCATCAGAGGGGAGGAGTGAGACAGAGAGGCACTGAGGTTAAGGGCAGAATGTCTTCCCTGCCCTCCACCCCTCCCCCTGATTTGATTAGGACTTCAGTCATCGATACAGAAACCGTGTATAGAACCTCCTAATGCATGTGTTTGAGCCAAAAAAAACAAAAAAAAACATGCAGTGCATTATATCAGTGTGCATGATGGCATGATGTGTGTGTAGCATCTAATGTTGTTTAATGGGAAGGGGAATTTATACGCTGGGATGTTTTTTTGTTTTTTGTATTTTTTTTGTCAGTAAGGTGAAACAACAGTCATTCTCTGGTTTAGGATAAAGGATTTTGACCAACTGTTTGAAAATAATGGAATAGAATAGAATAGAATAGAAAGTTCATTGTCCACACAAAGGATTTGGGTAAATGTTTTTTCTCAGAGGTTTTCTTGAAGCATTCAGATGGTGTGAATTTAGTTAGGACGGCAACTTTAATACCATCTAGAGAAGATCCACCCTTATTTTCTGTCTTAGTCTGTTACTCTTCATTTCAGCTGGAAGAAAAAGAAAAGGCTATATTTCTGCGCCTCCATGCAGGATTATATGTCAAGTCCTTCTAGGCTCCGCTCCGTTCTATTCCTACATTCAGACATCATAGGCCGGCCACTGTAAAGACACTAAGGGGCTAAATTTACTATGTGACACCGGCTTCCCCCTGGGCAGCCATAAGCAGTGTCTACAGCGACCCTGAATTTCCCTTTTGTAGATTTACTACCACTATTCAAATGCTTAACTGCAGATACAATGATCCTCTAATCGCAGGGGATGGTTTTCAGCTGCTTCACTGACACCGACAAAAAACTGAAGTAGGAATATAAATACCAACAATGGAGGAGTTTGGGCCCACAGGAGAGCCTGCATGTCTGTGATAAAAACGGGATATAACACAGTCAATGAGAGAGCCTACAGGGAGAGACACTCAAAGAAAATCAACACACTAAACCTCTGAGTGTACAGTTATTGCAAGTTTAAAATGCTTTTATTGTATCCCCTAAAACGCCCTAAATATAATTTTAGCAATAATGGTAACTAAATATGTTCACAAGCACCGTGCTATTGCAGTGTGTGTTCTGACCCGTAGCTCATGTCTATTACCTATTTATATAATCATTGTTATTTTATGGAGTCACTGCTGTTACATATTGAGCCAATAAACATCTATATGATTTTTTAACAAAATGCCCCATTTTTATCAATCACCAGCAGGCCCAGGGGCAACAGGTGTTGCAGAAAAATTATTTTATCATGGCAAATAAAGCCACAAAGTCATGGAAATCAGTGGTAAACTTAAATCTGATGTGGTGTGTATTGCTGAGGGCCCTTGATAAATCAGCATATTCGATTAAATACATTTCTAATACGTTAAATTATTGTTGAGGGAATTTTTTTTTTTTAATATTGGGGTTAATTAACACTTAATTCAAAACTAATTAGCTACCATTTCTGAATTATAAATAGATGATTATTCGTTTGCAAAAAAAAAATCTCATTGAATGAAAGCCTAAATTCTACTCTTTTTTAAATTTTTTGTTCTTAAAATTTGCAGGAGACCAATAATTAATAAGTTATGATAGATTCATTATCAATTTTGGCTAAATACTTTGGAATTGTCCTTGTACTGTGTGATTCACTGATTTTAGGTTTTTAGATTTTCATAAAATGCATAAAATATGGATAATTTTGAGAAGGGTGCATTAAGCCATATCATTTAATTATTACAGTATTATAAACTGAATATAAATTTACAATAATAAAACCTACTGTATACCTATTTGGCATTTTCGGGCTAACAAAATCCAAATGAAAATTTGTTTTTTATCATACTTTTTCAGAAAGTTTGTGAGTGATATTAGTTGGCACAAATTCAAAGAACTTATAAAACAAACAAGAATCAGAATTGGCCTTGCGCCACTTCATTTGTAGGAAAACAATAAATCAGCGACAATATAACAGTAACTGCCACAGAGGTCGTCTAAAAATAATTTTATGGCGATATAAAAGTGAGCACAGCAAGGATGACAATTGTTGCACTTCTGGTTATTTTTTTCTATTTTCTGATAATTCAGTAATGTCACTTTCGGCATGTCTTTTTTATAGTGATAATTGTTTTGATCATACATATCATTATTTAGTGTTATACCAAACAGCAAGAAAAATTACAATTAACTAACTACAATACTAAAAAAAATCTCTGCTACATGACAAAAATTAATGAATTAGACATGTGTGTTTAGGTCTAGAACTTTATCAAATGCTGTCACTTCATATGTGCTATTGGGAATTTATATACTGAAGTTAATTATTTAAACATAGAATTGTTTGAGCGGGATAAAATAAAAGTACATTTTTCAAGAGGAGCACTACCAAACTGCCGAACAGGACAAAGTTCCTGCACAACAATAAAATGTGTTCCCTGTCCACTGGCTTCTTTTCCACACAAAATGATTACCATTTCCATGAGATAAGCTAACTTACGACACGGGCGACTATAAATCAATGGTAATAATTTCCATTGTAGATAAGCAATCTTCCAACGGCGTACAAGCACACGGCAACCCTGCCCCACTTGGCACACACACACACAGCGCTGACTTCTCCCAGCAGCGCGGGGATCCCGGTGAAAAGAGGGATGCATCCTCAACATCCTCGAATAACTCCGCAAGGGCATGTTAATGACCTTAAAGTGCTACATTACAGCAACAATTAAACAGAGGGATCCCAGAGGCATTGGGAGCTGTCGTGTCACTGTCTGTGCACAGGCCAACACATCTCTCCCATCTCCATTTATTTCCCTAAGAAATCAGCGAGGCCACCTGGGCTTGGCATTGAAACTTCATTCATCTCCAGAAATGGATTCCAGTGGAGGGCAAAATCAAATTCTCATTTGCAAGGCAGGGGGAGAAAGAGAGGGAGTGAATGCAGGAGGTACCTGGGAACGCTAACCTCTGGGTGAACCCGCCGCATCTGATAGTTTTGCTATTTGTCTGTGACATTGACAGCTCTGGGGGAGATTAGGAGCCACCCTGCCCCAGCTTCCCACTTTGCATTCTGCCTATGTGCCTCTTTACAGATGGACTGCCGCACATTTACCTTCGCCTGTTTTCCCTGGGTTTCAACACAACGCTTACACCAGAGGCAAAGAAGGGATGTAATTATATGCAATGCAACAATAAAACAAAGCAAATGAGGGAAGAGCTGCATCAAAGGGCTTACGACGGGAGGATGCAGGAAACTACATGGCGTGGCTTTTGGTGGGGGTGAAGCCGGAGATGAGAGTGATGGATGCCCTTCGGTTAAATACGTCCAAATCCCCCCTTCAAGCCGCCCTCTTCTTGCCAGGCAGTGTGAGTGAGTGTGTGAGAGAGAGTGTACAAGATTAATAGTGTAAACAGCAAGGGAGAGAGTGCGCAGAGGGAAAGAGAGAGAGACAGAGAGAGAGAGAGAGACAGAGAGAGAGAGAGAGAGAGAGAGAGAGAGAGAGAGAGAGAGAGAGAGAAAGAAAAGACTATCAGCATCTGCAGCAGCACAGTAGCCCTAGGGGAATAGTGTGAACTTTTGAACCCTGATGGCAAGCAGTCGCAGCGATGCACACAGCCTGCTCCTGCCTCGCACTGTGTGTGTGTGTGTGTGTGTGTGTGTGTGTGTGTGTGTGTGTGTGTCTCTACAAAAGCACAGAGGCAGCAACGGATGGAGGGAAGGAAAGGAGAGTGAAGGAGAACAAGGAAGAGTGGAGGTCATTAACATATTCCTCGCTTCCTTGCAAACGAGCAGCCGCTATCCAAATGTCACGAAATCCATACACCAATGAACACGGGAGAGAAATGAATCTCCGGGCAGATATTCTGACGGATGGATACAGTAGACGGCTATCTCCAAGTCCAAAAGAAACTTCGTGATTGATCCGTGACAGGACGGCCAATCATTCAAACAGCTCTGGACTGAGTTCAGACAGGTCGCAGGTTGGCCAAGCGAGAGGCCAGAGGTCAGAAGGTCACTAAGTGGACAGACAGCGCGGCCGCTGGCCAAGAAAGCTGCAAGGAGGTCATGTATGATCCAAAATACTGAGCAGGCGCTGGATGAAAAAAAACAGAGACAAATGTAATAGAAACACAAGGGGCCGTCGCTTCGCTGGTTTATTCAGAAATGTTTTGACGTCAGCTGATCTTCGTCCTGGATACAGTCTGCACCTCTTGTTCTCCGTTTATTTATGTCCTCTGCCTCTCTGCTCTTTTTGGTAAAAGTGCTTCATGAATAAATTTGACTTCGAACCCAGTCAACCCACTGAGGGAGCATTAATCCATTTCTATTTCACCGGCCAAGAGACCCCGGGTACACCTTCAACAGCACTTAACTGTATATAGGTTCAGCCAAAATGACAAAATTTAGATTTAATATTCTATTTACAGGCACAGTGTAATAATGTTGCTACTGTATATTGGGTCCTCATATCCAAATGAGAAATAGGCCACAGCGACACATAACTTCAAATTGGTTATCCTATTGCATTCTATTGCCAGTAATTGGTTTAGGAAATTGTGCCGGCGCAGTAATCACTGACAGGAGCCACATTCCTGCATTCTCCAAATAGGCCTATGCAACAGAACACATCTGCCCATGTCGCAAACTAAATGATGTCCAAGACCATGTCAGGTGATATAAATCAAAAGGATCAATAAACAAACGCCCATCACATGCACAATAAGTGACCTGATATGGATCCGGGTGGAAAAATAACACGTGGAAATACACGCTCCGTAAAATAAATGCTTTCAGGCCTTTGTCCACACCTGAGCAAATACAGGATGTAGGGTAGACCGTATGAACGGAATCATTACGACCACAAAGAAGAGAAGAAGAGGAGGGAGACGTATCGAAAGCGCCATCTCTCCTGCGCCCCTCCCGAAACAAAGCTCTTCCTGCAGTGCTCTGTCATCACTGCGGCTACCCGGCAAACATCCCCAAACGCCCAGCGGTGCTCCCCAATCACAGGAAAACAAACAGGCCATTTCGATTTCGTAAACTTGACCTGCAAACAGCATGACGGCTGTCTCCTGGGGTCTTTCTGTTTCTGTGTGTGTGTGTGTGTGTGTGTGTGTGTGTGTGTGTGTGTGTGTGTGTGTGTGTGTATAAGACAGAGAGTCTTTGCACATTTGTGTTTCAGAGAGAGAGAGAGAAATGTTGTGCACAAATTTGTTAGTGTGTGCAAGAGTCATGGAAGGGGGGGGAGAGAGTATGTGCAGGAGAGAGAGAGAAAATTGTGTGTGTGTGTGTGTGTGTGAGTGTGTGTGTGTGTGTGTGTGTGTGTGTGTGTGTGCCCCCCAAATAGCAGAGCGAGAGAGAGAGAGGGAAGAGGGTGCTAAAGGGGGCAGACGAGGCTGGGGTGAGGCTGCAGGCGCGGTCAGGTCACCGGTACGGTCGGCGGGTGAAACTCAGTTCACATTACCATGCAGACACCCAGGCTAACAATGGAGGCTCCATCTGTTCCTGTCAGCCATTACAAATCTGGTGTCACCCAGTCCGCTGGAGACAACAGGCCACCGCATCTAATCAAACGGCGCAGGCTCCTCCTGTGCGTAAAAGCAGCCATCGACTTCACACTCACTCACTCTCTGGTTAGAGAACGGGGAGCAGAGAAGCCGAGGCAGGCAGTCGATTACCACGGATAATACCTTCCCCGAGTCACAAAGTCTCTATTGTGTACAGTAGACTCAAATAAAAAAAATAATACAATTAAGAGCTGAGAGAGAAAAAACGTTTTCCTTGCAACCTGCCGCTATCTTCTAAATCACCGAATGGTCCTCAGTTTTCGCCACAAATTCGGACGATGCTTGCAGGAAAAAGAGTCACCAAGAAACCAAAGTGCAGCTACGGATAATTGCTCCTCCTAAAATGTCACTGATTTCATTAGGTGGTCATGTCATTATTTTCCACGCACACCCCCTCCTTCCCCTGGAATGGACCGCCCAGCGAAAAAACGTGCAGAGCCACGTCTTTCAACTGGCAGTGAACAGAAAATGAACTATGAACTCCACATGCCCTTTAGTGAGGACACAGGCCATTGACTATGCTAACATGGCTGTGGTCACCACCAATGAAAAGACAAGGGGCTACAACAGGGTTTTTCTTACGAGATGAAATGTTACGAATATTGATCCAAATATATAACGTCTATTTTTTAAAGCGTGGTATTTTTGCGTCACGGCATCAGTGGACCGTCGTGTAATTTTAGAAGATGTTCAGTGCAAAATGCTGCAATGAGAAAAAGCACATTTTGGTGATATTGCTTTGCGCTGCATTTACACAGTATTTCTCACATTTTACACTAACAACGGCACAACACCAGGTTGGAGCTGTAACAACTATTGCATTACCATGGTAACAGAAGGTGTACATATCGCCATCATAGCCTCGAGGGATATATTTAGCCTTTTTATAGCTTGATTTTCTATTTTTTACCCCCAGAGGAATCTTGCCACGAGCGTGCCGTTTCTGGTGCATATTTTGAAACAAATCATAAAAACGAATTATCATTGTGGTCTATCTTCTTACCATCTGCTATGTTGTCAATTCCCTTTCCCCAAAGTTGCAGAGACAGATTGCAGTTACTCTTCTGTGGGCAGAGTTCATTAAGCCTACTCCAAATAAGGATTAATAATTGTAATAATTTTTGAGTACATTCAGCTGGCATTAGCTACCGGAACCACAAAATTACTGCAAACCACAACACCATATTCCTTTCCACATGGTTTCAGCCGTACCTAAGTGTTGAAAAAGAGCGCAGGGTAGAAATGGACACCCGAGGCACCCAAGTCAATAATGCCCACCTGCAGCATGTCACGTCGAGGGCTATTAACTGTCGCAGAGAGTCAGAAATACAAAAAGTCTGAGCGGCAGGGAGGGCAAATCCGAGAAAGGAAGATAGAGAGAAAGATTGATAAAGGGAGAGAGGGATGGAACACACATGGCCCCTCAGGTACAGTGTTGTATTTCAAACCCGGTTGTGAAAGAATAGAGGGGCTTTGGGTCAATCAATCACTTCATTAGCCTGCAGCTACAATGCCTCCTCTCTGTGTGGGCCGCCTCCATGCCTCCCATAGTCCACACAACTCCAGGGGAGAACGGAGCTCAGCTGAGGACTCGCCACTGGAGGGAGCTCTAGGTTACCAATCAGTTGTCTGAGAGCAGGGCCAACTCCCTCTCAAGCATCAGGGAGAACCTATACCTGCACACCGGCTGGCCAGGAGACGAGCGCAGGGGGGGGGGGGGAGGAGTCACAGATGTCACCGGAGAGTCAGACATTGAGGTATGAGGCAAAGGGAGAAATGTCACCAGTCGGGTCTGATTTTCATATTAAGAGGATGACTTATATTAAAAAAAAAAAAAAAGTATACCCACACATCCTGAGGCAAGGTGCAGGTGAGTCAGAGATGAAGTACCGTGTAATGAATAGTGTATATAAAACTAAGCCATTGTGTCTCCTGTGACATCCATTCCTCCTATTCGCCTTCTCCTAGCTGGTGTAGGATTCCTGCTCTGCTTCAACCAGCAGACCGCAGTCTTACAACAGGAACACGTGTTCCTGAGGACAATATGAGCCTATATGTTACATTCATTCTCAGGGCTAACATTTCACCCTCTTGTCTTTACTTAACTGGATGGCGTGAGCCGGATGTCACTGCACTGATAGGTTGAACGCATGCGCACACACTGCAGGCATTAAGTTTATTCTCTTTTTAAATTTTGATCTTTGCCACACACACACACACACACACACACACACACTCACACACACACACACAAACACATACGCAGAGTTGGGCCTATTGTTTACTTACACTCAGGACCTCCTTCGTCCTGATAGTCAGAGGCGACTGAGGCGTCATCTGAAGGGGCCGACCGACCCAGACTGGAACCCTGGTTGTCATCAGAACTGTCTTCCTGCTTGGAATCAGCTGTGCGTGTGTGTGTGTGTGTGTGTGTGTGTGTGTGTGTGTGTGTGTGTGTGTGTGTGTGTGAGACAGAGAGACAAAGACAGTAGTACATGATAAATCCTTTAAGGATTTGTGCACTTGAGTCTATCAGGGTATATATATATATATACAATCACACACATGCTCGCAGACACATGCAGTTGAGGTGAACTCAGTCACTGTAGTATGTGCTACATGATATAATTACTTACATGGGAAGGGGAATTCCTGGGGATTTCTGTAAAGTCAAAGTGAGAGTAGTTAAAAATGTTCTGCACTGAATTGTAATAGAAGAAGGTTTTCAGTTTGGAGACACGCTGCTACAGTATTGCTTCTAAAATCCAGTTTCCTGCACCGAGCCGAGTAAACCACACGTTTCCTTTATCATGCAATGCAGACAAGGTGAGATGGTTTCCGTAAGAGTAAAGCATTACACTTGAAAGAAGTGCCTCTTTTTTTGTCTCAACAACTGTTGAGACAAAATCACATTATTTCCCAAGATTAAAATAGCATGTTTGTAGAGATTTTTTAAGAGCTTTAAAAACGTGTGTACACAATAGATAATATGAACGTTTGCTGTTCAGTTATTAATCTCAAAGGTGACGCCATTAGGCTGAATGAGTTCCTTCCAGGTAATGTAACGTAACAAACGGTGATTCAAGTAATTAAAGTAACAACAGAGGTTCTTAAGTGGTAATGAATGCAAAAGTTGGATAGTGGTGTCAGGAAAATTACAGACTCGCACTCCAGCAGTGAAGTAGCCTCTTATGCCTTTGTCTACACTTTGATTTAGTGCAGGCCCACTGCTTCCAGAGAGAAAATCCTACCTGGAGTGGACCACTCTGAAGTTGTTCAGTAAGACGTCCCGTGTCTCTGTGGCCTCTTTACTGAGGTTCTCATCCTGCAAGATCTCTGATACAAACAGCTCACAGTCTGAGGGGGACAGGAAGAAGACACAGTAAGCATGTTAATCCTGCGGTGTTTTGGTAGACTTGTCTGTTTAGGCTGTGGTTCTCAATCTGAGAAGTGTGAAGAATTACACTGCTAACATACAAATATGTTATATGTGAAGCCTCCATCTCCATGTTTCCCCCCATTTATTTATCCCCCAAAGACAAAAGGTTGCAGATCACCATGTGTGCTCAAATGCACTGGTGGCAAACTGGCATGCCTTTCTTTTTAGCTGTCAAAAGGCAAGAAGGTTTGAGAACCCACAACCTTGTATGTTGTTGGTTGTTCATGTTATGGTGAACACCAACGGAAGCACTTATAATTCTAACACTGCATCACTGCCTGCCATCACTACCCAATCTAATGAAAACGTTGCTACTATTGTCTAGTGGGGATCCAGAAGTAGCAGGCCCTGGTTGTGTCCTAACCCAGAAATAAGAAACCAGGATCAAATCCCGAGACATGTAGACGATCAAATATGTGTGGAGAGCAGGAACATTTACTAGAAATAATCTTCATCATGGCTTTGTATTGCAAGCTTGATTTCAAGTCATAGGATTATTCCACACCACTGTTAGGCCTGTCTTCATGATGCTGCGGGCAGAAGGGGTCGGTCCGATTCACTTTCTATATTTCTTAAGTCTTATATTACACAAATGTATTGAGACATGCAAATGTTTGTCCAACGGCCTCGTTTTGTTAGCCTGGCAACACATGCAAATGTAGTGCTGCTGCCACTGTGAACGGTTTGTGTCATGACACCAGGCTGAATGAGATGGCAATCTATTGAAATACGGTTTTCTCTTGTTCTCTGAATGAAGTATAGGCTTATAACAGACGTTTGCACAGCATGAGGTAACAGGAGATACAAGTGTTTTCAGAGCCACAGAGTAAAGAATAAAAAGAAAAATGTGACAATACATTTATTATTATTGTTATTATTATTACTATTATTATATTAACTTTTTCAATTTAAGCTCTCTTACCTGACAATACTACACTACACTTGAAACTTCAAACACTTTCAAACAAACAGGAGTTAGAGAAGAAACAGCAACTTTACCCTCCAAAAGCCTCCTGATGTCATTCGAGATCGTCCCCATTCTGAATTTCCACCTGTCCCGAGAGTCCAAATGCTTTGGTTCTCTCACTATTCAAACTTTTTCAGGCCCTTTTTATTTCGGCGTCTTCACACTTGGCCCTTTCACTCCAAAAGTCAGCCTACACAAAACCTCTATGCCTCTGTCATATTGTCAAAGCTCTGTGACAGAAACGAGAGCTTCACAGACGTCTAACCACCTGTGTCCTATTGTTCTGAAACTAAGCTTCCGTGCATGCATCGAGATTTGCACAAAATGGGGTGGAGCAGGTGCAGAAATGATGACTTCCTCTGTGCTCAGGGTTTCTCAGTCAAGGCTGATGACAGTGTATGATCGACAGGGAAAAGCCCTCAATGCCTGAGCTATCAGGGTAACACAACAAGCCTGTACATGGGAAACCTTTAGACGGGGATGAGTAAAATTGCCTGCGATACGGATATGAATGTCTGCACAGCCATAAACACCTATCTGTCCTGTCTTACAGGCAGATGTTTGCCAGAATTAACTCCACACGAGGAAGACTACTGTTGAAACTTTGGGTGTGATTGCTGGGTGCCGTTTCTTCAAGTAAAAAAATATAGATTTTAAATGATAGAAATGTATGCTTCTCTTTTTGTGCTTCCCCTTGGTATACATGTGAATGGGTATGTGTCCCATAATCAAAAGTGGGCTGATAACATAGAGCCTGTCCTTGAGCAAGGCACTCAATCTCTACCAGCTGTAGGGGTGCTGTTCAGCAGCTGACTGCAGCCTGACCTCCCTGTGGAGGACAAACAAAAACAGAATTTCACAACAGGGATCAATAAAGTATCACGTTATAAAACTAGAAGGCACTTGGAGAGCACAAACCTCCGCTGAAAATGGACAATTCTCTCACAACTTGCTGTTACTCCCAAAGACATCATTCCTATCACTTAAATATTAAGCTAAAATGATTTCTGGACCCTGCAAACATACTCATGGATTCAAGTCTCTATCTCTGATTTCATAGTTGCGACTAAAAAACAATAATCATCTAATGGCTCAATCCCAGATCTGGATCACCACCAAAATCAAATCAATTGTTCCTTGGCCCAAGGCCTATCTGTCCCCCAGATTTCACAGAAATCCCTTCATAGATTTTTGAGATATCCTGCTGACAGAGACAAACTAACGAACCAACTGACAGGGGCAAAAATCTGTCCCAATCTGGATTGACCAACAGAAATAGAAGTTTAAATTCCACTGTAAATAAGTAAGTAAACTTTATTGATAGAGCGCCTTTCAAAACAAATGTTACAAGGCACTGCACAACAAAAACACATGTATAAAATAGAAATACAAATATATACATACAAGATAAAATATGAAAATATTAAAAATATGAAACATTAAAAAACAGACAAAGACAGAGACATGTTATAAAATAACTCAGGGTGGTGAACAGTGCATTGCAGTAGTCCAAACAGAAAGAAACAAAAACACGAATGTAGTATTATTTACATTTCTGAGGAGTAACAGATGAGATAGTCTTAAAATGCAAAAAAAATAAAAAATAAATAAATAAATCTACCAGTAACAAAAGAAGAATAGTGCAGCTGAAAACAAGGTCTCAAAACCATGGGGTCAAGCCTCCATATGGGGCCCCCTGATATGTAAATAGGGTCCCTAGAAAACATCTAACCAAACTGAACGGGCTGCAATAATATCTGAATGTAATTTTAAAACCAAACACTACACCCAACAGCTTTGGGGCAGTACAGAGACTTCAGAGAGAGCCGAGCACCCTGCCTGTATACAGTTGTCATTGATCAATCTGCAATTCTGCTCCTCTGAAAAATGAAACCTTGTTGAAGCCCAGGAGTCGAAACAATTTTCTGCCTTCAATGTGGGCAAGAGGGTTAATCTGCTACACTACTACTGCTTTACCCCCCACTGACAGACCTGTGTTAGTCAGGTGCTGCTGTATCCATGGAGGGCTACAGGATTGTGGTGGGCATTTTTCAGCCTGGGCTAATGCAAATGTGTCCACCAGAGTTTTACTGGGCCGTAATGGAGAGAATGCAGCCAACTGGGCTTGTTGGGGTCGTGCTACTCATCATTTTTAGACACACCTGCACACCTGAATGTAACAGACCAGACTCAAACCCCACGTGGGAAACCAAACATCTCCTAATCATACTGGACTGCGTACATCTCTGCTACTCAACCACTCTTGGCTTATTCAGTGGAGGCCCCACATTGGTTTACTTGCACTGTGTCCCAATTTTCTGATGAAGCTAATAAAAGGCTGTTTGTATCATTGATTACTGATAATAGTTTAAGGAATAATAACCATAGTAATATAGGTCAGAATAGAGTTTAGCCACCTTTTTAGGCTGACATAAATCTTTATGACTTAGATTAGAAATGTTATATATCACACTAAGTAGTATGCAACTTTTAAGGGGGAAAAAACATGAATTACCCTTAACAAAAAGTCCCATGTGAAAATACAGATGTGAATTCAAAGCACATGTGCTTATTAGACACATGTTGGTTTTCACATATGAACATTTCAAAAGAGAAAATTCACAAGTGAAAATTTTACACCACTTTACACCAGTGAATTGAAATGTTCACATCTGAACTGTCATATGTGATATCGGATTACAATATGTGAAAAGTATTGCTCACATGTGAGAACGTGTCCAAAATGCACACCCACTTTAAATTCTCTATCTGTATTCTTCTATATCTGTATTTTCACATGTGACACGTCTGTGATTTTTCTTTATACTGGCGGTTGTTAGCTTAATGTTGACCACCAACCAGGATGAGCACTATATTTTACAAGCGTTTTTATTTCTCACCACATCACTGGTCAAACCATGTTTTCTAGATAGGAGGCCTTACTGTCATGTGTGCAGAGTCTCATTCCAAACCTGCTAGCCTGGAAGTGGTACAGCCACCTTTCTCTTAATCTCTTCCTCATCCTATTCCAGGTCACTGCAGATTCTCCAAAACACGGAAAGTGCACTGAAGGTTGATTTCCGCTGTGTAACTGGAGATGGAGGTGTTTACCTGGCCTATGCAGCAGGCCCACGTCCTTTCTTTAACATTGTTTTTTGAGTAAATTCGACTTTTGCTAACTACCTAAAGGTAAAAAAAAAAAAAGTTGAACGCTAATACTTAATTGTAAACAAGGTCATTTTGCCCACTGTAGTTATGTTGCCTTCATGTGCTCCTCGTAAGCTCATACTTCCCGAGTTTGTCTGTTCAAGTGCTTTTTGTTTGGGAAATAATAACAAAATAGACTTCGTACGAAAAGTAGTTTTTGGAAGCTGTTTTATTTTAGAAACTGTCAGAATGAAGAGATGAAAATAACAATATCAGGCATACAGCTGATGTTTTAATTAATTTATCAGCCAAAGGTTTACTCAACTAAAAGTAAAACAAAAAATAGACACATACAACAATACTAATTATTTTGGATGACAAACAATAACGTATAGTAATAAAATACATCACTTTACCCTCAGTTGTTGACATGGCTTCCATGTTCTCCATAGAAAATTCTCAGTCCCATTTACCACTTTGTTGGGGCTTTGCTGTACTCTCAGCCCGTAATTCCGATATTTCCGTCCACACTTGAATGCGGCATTAGCAAAGTGGTCCGTTATCATACTTTGGCAGTGGCGCGTGCATCAGCTAAAGTAACATTGGATGATAAACCTATTACCAGTAGGGGATAAATATCTATGAGTTGGACTGGCTTTTTCTTTACAACAGTCCCAAATATTGAACGTTTGTAGTAATAGTAGTAATGGTAGTAATTGTAGTAGTAGTAGTAGTAATAGTAGTAGTATTATTAGTAGTAGTAATAGTAGTATTAGTAGTGGTAGAAGTAGTAGTAATACTAGTAGTAGTAGTAGTGGTAATGGTAATGGTAGTAGTACTACTAGTAGTAGTTGTTGCAATTACCTCATTGATCCCAAAGAAGGAAATTCCTTCCTATCACTGAAACATTGCAAGGAATGCAACCCTCAGAACAAATCACAACCAGGACACTGCTCACATCAGCAGAACTGAATACAACAACACAGTAAATAACAATCAGCACACTAAGACGCTGCATTGGCCTTCTTTTATTTGATCCTTGTCTTTTAAAAAGTATGTCAACTTAGTAAATATGGCAGAGATATCTATTTCACATCATAGGCTACATCACACACACACACTTATTAATTGATATTTGAAGTGGCTCTTAATGCATCATTTATATTGTATCTAAATTGGAGGACAATAAAAGTCTGTTTGCATGTGTGTGTGTCATGTCTGTCTTTTGACCCCTTTATTTTCATCTGCCATTGACCTCACATTATTAGATTAGGACAGAGGTCTGCTGCTTGCTTCTGTGCACTTAGGCTCACAGGAAATGGATCATTTGCAGATAGGGTCTAGTCTTTCTATAACAAGAGTATCAGCTAGTGCAAAGGCATCCAATGAAAATGTGAAATTTACAATATTTCCTTTCAGTGATTCTAAAAATGGGATTAATAATATATGTGTGTAACTAATGCTGGGAATGTAGTAGTAGTGTTACATTTTTAATTAGAACATATTTTATTTTATTTTATTCTAACAACATGTCCCAAATAGGGAAGGAGCAGCAGCATTGCTTTAACGTTTACATACATTTATTTTGTAATTTTTTCTATATTTCGAGTTCGGTGGCATTTCATGATGGTCTTCTTCCCCGCCCCTTCACTACAGGAAGCCACGGGGTCAGGGCGAGTTGAATCCCATGTCAGAATTGTCCCCACATTGACCTGCGCCTGACTGGCCTCCCAGCAAAAAGCCCCTGTGAAGGTAAGAGGAACTGGGGGTCCCCTCCCCTGGAAAAGAGGTTCCCTCCCCTTGACAGCTCCACAGAGCCCCAGCCACCTGCCTGCTGGGTCAGCCCCATATGAAAAGGGAAGCCCTTTGTAATCCGACGGGGATTACACTACCCAACAATACACAGCTGAAAGGGCGACAAAAGCCCTGTATCAAACGCTGCTGAGGGGGAGCAAGGCTATGATCTCCCGCTACTACCAACACTGACTCCTCCACCACCTCTCATCTCCCCAAGAGATTCTCCCCCTTTAGCATTCACTCCCTCTGTCCTCCTTCTCCCCTCTCATCTCTAGGATCTGGCCTTTTATCAGCGCATTCCTTTTCATTTGCATTGCGGTGTGGGGAGGGACAGCGGGTCTCTCTGATCTGATAGAGCCAGAAGAGAGAGTCAGGAGGAACCTGAGGGCAAGGAGGGTGTGTGTGTGTGTGTGTGTGTGTGTGTGTGTGTGTGTGTGTGTGTGTGTGTGTGTGTCTTGTCCTACACACACACACATGCTTTATACCACATTGCATTCTCAAGATAGGCAGGGAATCTTAGCAGTCCAGAGGGATGGACTCTAAAGCACCCATGCCTGTCTTTCCAGCTCCGTAAAACTGCCTGTTTGTATCACTGGTGTCATTTTAGACTCTAGAAAAGGAGATGTAGGAAGCCCTGCAGCGGAGGCACCAGCCTGCAGGTATTTGCTTAAAATAACACATTCATTTCCAAACCATTGTCTATCCATTCACGATCACTGAAATGACTGAAGTGCATCATTCAGTTGTTCTAAAATGTAGGCCGAGGATTCAAGTTACCGACTGTCCTTTAAAAAGTACCATTTGTTTCAAATGTGTGGCGTAAATCATTTTCTAAGAATAGGTGTCACTTTTTTTCAAATGCAGATATCTCGTGTTGGGACAAAACTCTTCAAATATGCTCCGCGATTTAAACCTTGATGAAAAGGTGTTTGGCCTGATACTTAAGGGTCTGATGTAAATGTTTGTGTTGCGCGAGGAGATAAAAAGAGGTAGTTTACTCTTCGGATTTCCTAGGAATCATTGTATTCCCAACCCACCCATTGCTCAAACACATGTCAGTGTAGGGGGCTTTGGTCTCGGGAAGGTAAAAAGTGATGATAGATTGAGGACACAAAAGACAGAAGAGCAAATGTGTTGCACTAAATCTACAACCTTCAGTCAGCCAGACATTGACTTGGGGGGGGTAACTCAGCTTGTACTCACATCAGTGTTAACCCTGAAACCATTGAATAGAAAATCATTCAAATTGTATTATGTTAGGATATATGAGCCATTTCAAAATATTAATTCAGCATTATTTGAGGTGTCTGTTAAGCATAGCAGTTACAGCGGGCAGCCCGTTGACTCGACTGAGTGATTGCATACCTCTATTACACATGATATATGAATGTATGAGAGGGACCTATTTTTCATTACCAAGACATTGTCCCTAGAGGCAGTTGTTAAAGAAGAATCTATGAATTATCCCCCTGGAACAACCGGCCCTTGTCATGAGCGAGGGAAAGAGAAAGGGAAAGGAAGGGAAGGGAAGGGAAGCATAGCAATGCGCCAGGGTATTGATAGTAGTGGGATTGAGAGACTGGAAGGACGCCAGAAGAATGTGTCTGCCTGTGCTTGTGATCCTGCACATTGCCGCCTCTCCCTCTGTCCAGTTAATTGGAATACAAAGCAGAGCGGGGTCGATGGGAGAGTCGGGTGGATGAGGGGGGGATGCTGTCTGTCTCAAGCAACACTCAACCTTCACTGCTCGCTGGGAATTGACTGGGGAACCAGCAAGCGAGACCGACACACTGTCACTGGTAAAATGAACTGTCACCTTGCATTTCTCAACCTCCTGGCAGCATCGAATTGGCCGCTTTGAACCATGTGACGTGACACTGATTGAGTTCTGGTTTTCCCCTCCTGGGCTCTAAGGAAAGAGCCAGTTTAATTTCAAGTGTACGGCCCCTCCATGCAAAGCACCCAGGCACGTGTCAAGGCGGCTAGCATCACTGCCGACCGGCATCTTTACCCATGTTCCACGCACCAAACCTTTCATGAGTGTTGAGCTCGCTTCTTTCTCACCGCCCCTCATTATTTCACTGTGCTGCTTCGTTACTCTGCTTCTCAGCTAGTCTTGTTTTTCTTATGCCGTACAGTCATGGCGGTCTGACAGGCACACGGAGGAGGAAAACTATTAGGGGTAGCCATTTGGATCCTGGAGGCAATCCCAGGGAGTATTAAGACGTTAACCCTGGCCAAGTCACTTGTCTCTCTCAGTTACTATGCTGATGGAGTGGGGAACGGATGCAGTCGCAGGAGGACCCAGGAGGCTGGGGCTTCAGGTTGGCTGGGGCTTCCAGATCCAATAGAGCCTGACTCGGATGGGGGATGGTTGTCAAGAAACTCCCAGCCTGGGCTAAAAGGAGCCTCCCTGCCATAACAAAGGAATAAGGGCGCATGCCATGCACAACTAGGCAGCCTTTCTCAACCAGGCCTCACTGAACAGTAATGGTGGACATGCTACAAATTGAATTCATCATCCCCTGTGGAAATGATATTGGTATAATGGTTGAAACTCAAACAGTTACAGCATAAAAAAAATCACAAGTTACTGTCCATGATGTCCATGACGTTTCCTCCCTTTTATTTGACAGCACTTTAAAACCTTCTCAAGAATGATTTATTGTTACCATAATGAATATTACTGTGTATATAGTCAATATTACATAATATATATAATATGAATATTACATTATAATATTACTGTGCGCATCATTAGTATTACTCTGTGTTTTGGGGGGTATTTCACTATCACACTTTAATGGCTGCACCCAGTTACAACTGTTTATCTCTGTGTCCTGTCAAGGTATTAACGTATTGCATATATGTAACAGATGTCTGGTGTTAATCTTAATAGCTGTGTTTGATAACTACCAATAGAATTGACCCTTGCGTGGTATCTCTTAGATTACCAACCCCCCCTCACCCCATGAATACTGTAGCCAGTTTTCCTTTGAAGCCTGGGGACCCTGCAGAGTGACATGCGACAGAGGAACTGGTGGAAAACCAAGGAAGTGAGCCTGGCAATAGACTTGTAAAAGAGCCTGCAACAACTGCAAGCAGCATGGGGTACAACCAGCACTGGTTTGACCTCAGACAAAGTGCAGAAGGGTGGCTGACGAAGGATGTGTAAGATATCTGAGGAGAAAGAAGTTGGCCATGCAGCATCTATTAATAGCCCTCATATTTGTGCAGTCAGGTGTTCACGCTATGGCATGGTTGATTATTTCTGTGTCTGTTCTGGGCTCTGCTTGTTTTTCACCTTGCTAGTCCCTTAGTGTCCATTACCCATTTTTCTACCCCTCTCCTCTCCTTGCCCTACATTCTCCAGTGGAAGGCAAAGGGCTACACTGATTCGATGGTGAAAAACATCCTCCTCCTCTTCCCCAGCTGAACATCTGTCTCCGTGGTGTTGGCTCCAGCACCGACTCTGACACCTCCAGATGGAGAGCCCGCTGGGGGCTTTGAGGTATTACCTACATAGATGGCAGAGATCACACCTCTGGAATGAAGTCCCACACTTGTTTTCTGTACCGTGCCCTTTTTTGTTGTTGGATCTGTCACCATTCACCATATCTATTGTCGCCTCCCCAGACCTTGGCCTTGTGACTCATCCCAAGAATCAGCTTTTAGCTTGTAAAGAAATGCAAGGTAATAAACCTCCTCAGCCCTTTTCTAATTTACAGTAATGAACAGTATGATATTTCATATCAACTGTAACTTTTTTATTTGGTGGAAACGTATTAATTATTAATATTGCAGTAAGAGAGCTGCATATTCGTGCAGATCTATTTCAAGTGACTGCTGATTTCCAGCAGTCAAACTTGCTTTTTCAGATGCCTGGAACCTGGAACAGTTTTTGGGTTGCACAAACTCACTTTGGTAATGTGTCCTGTACCCTTTTTGACCCAGGTAAAAAAAACAAAAAACGTACCGGCAAAAATAGAAAGTGTGGGAGACCTAGAGTTGACTTCTTCAAGCCATTCTGGTGTCTTGACAGATTGACTGTGAATTCATTTGTGGCTGAACTCTGTGTGAACCTCGGCTTTAGGGAAAGGGCACCAACAGGCCAGTGCTGCTGGGGCAGAAACTGTGTGTGCAAACCTAACACCCAGAGCAAATATTGAAACTACTGCCCCTATATACCATCAGAAGCTTGGTGGTCAGGTCTAGCAAGAAAGAAAGAAAGATGTAAGAAGTAAGAAAGGATGAAGCCAAAATAAATAGCATGATGTTAAATTATTTTTTGTTTTTAAAGAATAAATTAGATTGTTTAAAAAATGAGATTTTTTAAAGTTATATAAAACATAAAAGGATTTGAGAGAGGTATTGGAACCTGTGTCAGTTGTATCCAAATAGAATTTGGGTAACAAATCAAGTGTGAAACCTGGCTCCCTGGAGTTTGTTGTCATGTTTAGAGCCCCTGGAGGTATTTCGAGGTGAAAAGGTCACTGGGAACCACCCCATGTGTTGTAAGAGATTCCTCTTGTCACATTATGCAAGGGGAATTTGGAGAAACTATTATTGGAGGCAAATATAGAAAACTGTGTGCATTGTAACACAACCCAAAACTATTCTGATTTAGAAATGTGGAAAATTTGAGGGAGAAAAAAATATTGTTATATACTCACAAAAGTGTGAGAAAAAGAGCACCTCCTGTATGAAAAATAAAAGTTTGATTAAAACCAACAGGGATAATCAGCATTTATTACAGTCTCACATTTTCCTTTTATGAACACACTATAAAGGCAAATCATTTTGAAACCACATTCTTTATTTTCATTTTATAGACGGTATAAGCTAAATTATCTGAACAATAGTTTGAAAATACCCTGTAAATAAATAGTGCAAACAATGACACTGATTTCTCCAGTGCTAGAACACAAAACACAGCATGGGCTTATGCAGGGATAGGAAGGTCACAAATACAACAACAGAAGGGAAGGCATATCAAAGTATCTCAGCATCCAGTTCAGAAATCAATGCACTAAAGCACATAAGCACATACAAATATACCCTGTACTCCACAAGTCCACGAGCACACAGTTTTTTTCACAGTTTATCTGGAATGGCGCGACTGAGGGAAGGATGTGAAACTTGCTCAGAGCTGCACATGAAAGTCACATCATAGTTCACAATCATTCCCTTCCACCTTTGGAGTGATATCTGTACCAGCGGCTTTCTCCACAGGTACGACTGGAGCGCTGCCCAGTTTCTCGCGTTTCTTCTGCTTCATCCTGCGGTTCTGAAACCAGATTTTCACCTGCGTCTCGTTGAGCTCCAGACTAGCGGCGACCTCCACCCTCCGCGCCCGGGTCAGGTACTTGTTGAAGTGGAACTCCTTCTCCAGCTCGGTCAGCTGCTTGGTGGTGAAGTTGGTGCGAATCACGTTCTGCTGGCCGGGAAGCCCGTACTCAGACAGGATAGCTGTGGGGAAATGGATGGACGATGAATGGATGGATAAATAAGAGGAACTAATGGGGCTAATACGTGGGAGTTGAAATGAAAAAAAAAATGTGGGGACGAAAGTGTGGATAAATTAAAAAGATATTAATTAGTTGCCAAATACAATAACACCATTTAGGCTTCATTTCATCACACGTACTAACTTGAGAAGGTGGGGAGTGTTCGTTCAGATTACTTTAAATTGCACTTTGATGGGTTAGTTTTATTTCCCAAGTGTCTCTAAGGGTGAACAAACCTGTTTTGGGGGGGTTCCTCTTCACTTTCATCCAGTCGAATGTTTTAGAGGTTTGTTCTGCATGGTCCACATCCCTCTCCTTACTTTGGGGTGGTAACCTTGAGTAAACACTCTCAGAGTATTCTTGCTGTCTCTGCTCTCCGTTGCTGAAATGGAGATACTGGCTGCTCGGCGCAACTCCAGGCCCACAACTGTCCCCTGGGTAGGGCGCCATGTTTGTTCCAATGGGTGAAACTTGCGCATGAATGAACCCCCGCTCCTGCTCGGGACCGAGGCCATACTGGTGATGTCCGTACTCCAAAGTTGACCCAATTTGCGCACCGTACATCGAGGTCCCCGGTGTCGCAAACTGCAGGTCCAAGTTGACGTGTGTCTGGTGGTGGAGAGGGTGGCTCGAAGTCTGGTGTGGTGCAGAAGTTGCAGCAACTAATCGCCCGTCCGATGGGTAACTATCACTTGTTGCGCACGAATTAGAGGATAAAGGAGACATGTATCCATGGTTCAAGTTGTGGTATCCAGCCTTGGCATTGAAAATATTTGCTCCCCTGTTGCAAACGGGGTAGTCTAAGTAAGAGTTCATCCTGTTGGGGCCTATTGTTTCTGCAGTATTGATAGAGACTGAGCAGTCATTAATTGGTGCTCCCCTTGCCCTAACCTTCTAGGTAGTATGTCAAAGCTGTAAAACTGCCTTCCGCCCTCATATCACCTTCCTGACACACCATGTGACTCACTAAACGCCAATGGCAAAGGACCTACAGCACTCTGTCAAGTCTGCAGGATCGTCCATCAAACGCCTCGCATTTACATGACAAATGCTTCAATCAAACTCACCCATCCATCTGATAAGAACACAAACATCAAACCACAGTTTTAGGCTACAGTGATTCTTAGAGTCGCTTAAAGTGAGATCAAAAGGATACGAATAAAATTAAATAATGATAATAATAATAATAATAATGGCCGACAAAGAATATCAATTCGGCTACATGTCTTCATTATTAATATTCTAACAACCTTAAACAATTATTTAAAGGTGTCTAGTTATAGCTTTTATAACCATGAAATTATTCCAAATGATTCTGCTGACAAGAGTTAACCTTGTTGGTTTTAAAAACGGACCTAGGCTAAGAGTGATTTTATTTTCTTATTAGACTGGTGGGTCGAAAAATGAGAGTTGGTGAACGAGAAATAAAATGTGGGTCGAAACTCTCTCTTTATATATATTTTTCCCTTAAAGTAAGTCTATTCTAACAAGCAGAAAATACAGTAGGCCTACTATCAGACAAAACATTTCTTCGGCCTTTCGTAGACGGAAGACTGCAACCACACTCGTCTGAATCAGACTGTTGTGGAACAGAGCAGCGCAATTAATTCAGCGATCAATCATTTGCTCTATTTAAAGATTGACGCCTTCTGTTGCCCAGTTTGCCCATAAAAGAACAAAGACACATTGAAGAGCTACTTCTCGGGCTTTTTTTTCGTTCCTCAAAGTTGGCGAAGCCATAATAATACAGAGACTATAAGATAATATCTTGTAAAAACCTAAAACCATCACCCATAACGGCCCTGTGTTACTCAAGTAAGAGGTCATTTGATATGATAGGCCACAATTGTCAATTAGGCTCACACAAAAAAGGAAGATATGCCTTTTCCCCCCTTTTGACTGTATTACAATTGACTTATTGTATATTGGCCCAGTGCACCACGCGTCATTTAGGACTATTTCCCTTGGAGATCAGGTCTAGTGGGAATCCTAGGTTGAGATCTGAACAAATTGCTTTTATTTGTGCAAGTAACAGCAGTGGACATTTTAATTTAAGCCACCAATGCTTGGGTTAAAACATGCCCTAATGTCGCTGAACGAATGTGTGGAAAAGGCCCATATAAGAGCAGCTACTGAATCCATAACACCCCCAAGGGTTCAGAAGTCATGAACAATGAACAAGAGACGAACACATACAAATATATACATTTGAAAAAAATAAATATATAAATACAAATAAATAATATATTTCCCCACGATGGATTAGACCAAAAAATGAATGAATAAATAAAAAAATTAAAATGCATGCATTAAACCCAACTATTAGAGTCCTCTTCATTGTAGGCCTACTCTACATTTGGAAATGGAAATTGTAATTTCTGTGCAAATATCTCCCAAAGAATGATTAACAAAAGCTATGGAAACAGTATATGAGGAGGAGTTCACACACGTAACACCATGCAGGCCATATCTGCTACAAATGAGTTAGCTTTGGAGCTTGCATGATTCTTTCCTGAGAACTGCAGCTTTCTAAGAAATATGACCCGTTCAGATCGTTCATTCTCTGGCTTGGGTTTGGTGTGTGAGAAGCGCTGCACATGGAGCTGTAGTGCATGTCAAACTGCGGGCCGCTCGTCAAGTGGTTCTGCAGAGGATCACTGTCTGGACTGGAGTATTTCGAGTACTCTGGTGAGTTTGGGTAGCCAGACTGTGATGGGTTTTGTTGCTGGGACTTCAGCGGAGGAGAGACTGACTGGTAATCCCCGCCCAGATGGACATAACCCAGGCTGGAGAGAGTGGGGCTGCCCGGGGTGGAGGAGGAGGAGTCGCAGGCGAATCCCTTCACTTTCTCGTCCTTCTTCTGCTTCATCCTCCTGTTTTGAAACCATATCTTTATTTGTCGTTCGTGGAGGTTGAGCAGGCTGGCCATTTCCACCCGCCTCGGTCTGCACAGGTAGCGGCTGAAGTGAAACTCCTTCTCCAGCTCCACCAGTTGCGCGCTCGTGTATGCGGTGCGCGTCCTCTTGGAGGCAGGGGTCGCGCTTGGAAACTTTTCGTCTACAGAGCAGTCTGTCGAGACAAACAATTACCAGAGCAAGATTGAATAGGCTGTGATCAGGGATATAGTGGTGAATAAAAGTAAAAGATCAGCATCACAATCATAAAAACAATTATATTTTTCAGAAGAAGAGAGCATTCATTTAGCCTTTTTTTTCGTTAAGGCACTACTATCATATAACTTATATCACTTTGATACATCTTACTGTGGCGCATACTCTAAATTTAAATCAGCAAGTTTTATGTCAGCCTAAAAAGGTGGGTACAGGTGAGTTTAGGTGGGTTTACCCCCCTTCCATACACCTATAATGGCTGTAACGCAGAATCTATAGCAGGCCATTTGAACTTGTATAATCACTTCCTCAATTATCTGTGAGATTTCATAGTCATGTGTTATCATTGTGATTATTCATTGTGTTAGGTTTTTAGAAAGGGGATTTGAAATGAAAAGGCCTCATACTGTCCCAACTGCTTCTTCCGTGTTATACAGACCTGCGATTCTCTTGCCGTGTTTCTGTTCTGTTCTGTTTGAGTGCCTGGACTCTTTCATCCAAGGGAAAATCTTTTTGGCGATGGAAAACTTTGGGTGTTGCTGTTTTGATTTCCGAGGAAGCTGTGATTTGTTGCTGAATGACTGCAGTGTGCAGTCAAAGATCTTTTGTTTGTTGCCCTCCGCTTGTGCCAAAGGTTGGTATGCAAACGCACCGGCATCTTCTTGATCGTCTTCAAACTCGCTTAAAACGAAATTGTGGTGGATGTTGTTGTATGTAGTTTTCTGCATTTCCATTAAATGTCTACCGGGGCCCCTTTGACCTTCTGACAGAGCACTGGCAGCCAAATGTCACATGGCCGCTCTCCAAAGAGCCCTGTGTTTGTGGCCTGAGAGGACACAGAAAAGAGACAGACAGTCAGGGAGGAGACTGCATGATCCATCTTATCAACTCAATAGTATGCTGACATGAATAGCAAGCCTCTCTTGGCCACAGAAGCAACGGAAAACTAGTATTCAGACCTAGCTGAAAATATAGACCCCACAAAATATCACAATCTGATGATATCTTAGGTCTAAATGTTATTATTTTATTTTTAGAATTTCTAACCCTCGTAGTTGTAGACCTTATAGGCCTGCAACTGCGATGCTCATTTTTCTCTCTCGGATTACAATTTTAATGTCCATTATTCTGGTTTAAATATATGGTATCGAATGATGTTATTTGGTAACGAAGTTATTTTCGAGGAGGTAGTCAGTCTTTTTGGTTGAATCTGAGAAGGGAAAAGGGAAAAAAGATAACAATGATTACAATGAACTTAGCCTAATTAGTCAACCAGCACCCGAATATAAAATTACTAATTGGTTAAAAGCAAGCACATTCTTTTTACACTCTCTTCAATTTAATGATCAATTATTTTACTTTACTATTATTATTTAGATTATCATACTATTACTGGATTAAAAACAAAATATAGCTATAGTCTATTGCAACATTTATGTAATTGCATAGGCCTACTACTACCATTTGCAAGGAAAGAAAATCAACAACTAAAAAGTAATATTACATTCTACTAAAATACACATCAATTAAACACAAAGCAATAAAAGGTCATTTGTAAGCTGGAGATGTCTTGTGCATTGAACTAAACAGAAAGAGCTATGAAATGCCCTAGCTGTTCTGCCTATAGCTAACCTCATTTTTATCCAAGGCTGATCCGAAATCAGCCTGTGCAAAAATAGATATACAAGAGCAGTAGTTTTGAAGAGCAGGAGAGAGTAGAGGGAGAGAATAAATCTGGAGGCATGCAGCTTTATGAACTCTGGTTGAACCGTGGTCGGAGTCAGGCTCGTAAATCATAAAGACACATAGCCCAGTCGGCTGCACAACACCCGACTGCCTCCCCTTCAAAACGCACATTCATTTCGCACAAAAATCCCGCGTGAAACAAACAGCGATTACTCTCACCTTTGGAAAATATCCGAGATTAGTATAATCCGTTGCAGAGCCTCTTGCATAAGATGATGTGACGATGTGGCTATGCATGCCAGTGGTGGAAGCGGAGTGGACAGTATTTCTGCAGCTCACACCGCCCTGCACAGCATTTCTCCACACAATGTGTGTGCGTGTGTGTGTGTGTGTGTGTGTGTGTGTGTGTGTGTGTGTGTGTGTGTGTGTGTGTGTGTGTGTGTGTGTGTGTGTGTGTGCGTGTGTGTGTGTGTGTGTGTGGGAAAGGGGGGAAAAAAACCTTTCTGCTGATCATGCATGCTCGGTCTCATAACATATATGGTGATAGCCTTGCCATAATGTGGACATGCGGTTCATAGCGACGGTTTTTTTACACCTTGTTATTATGGGACACTGATACCTTTTGTCTTGTGTCTTGTGCAGGGATTATATGAGAAATATTTGAGGCTGGAAATTATGCTAGGGGTGGAAGTGTAATATTTTGGGGCTGTCATATTTTACCACTGCACCCCAACTTGTCTCAAGGGATTTAGATAAGGAAAATGGGCTATTAAGAAGTTCTTATACTGCAGGCGCTTCTTGTCTCCTGTTAGCTCTGTGTGTCCTAATTGACCTAACATCTCACTCATTTTATACCATTTTCTTTCACGCTAATAATGAACCAGTGAAGGGAAATATAGATGCATGTAGATTTTTTGCCCAGAAAATTCGGCATCATTTGAGAAAATACAAACAGCTAAATGTCTATTTTGTTTAAACAATCCTGGGATGTTGTCCAGCCAATAATAATAAATTCCGACATGGCTGAACTCCCACTTAGGGGTAATGCCAGAGATGCCATAAATAGTTCAGTCAAAGACTGGTCAGTATTTAGTCTAGGTTTTACTGAATGAGCAATGCTTAATTCTCACATTCATATCCCAAGTGCATTACATTTTGTTTATGTAATGAGATTTATAGCTAAGCATCTGCATAATGCATCATTGTGTCTAATTTAAATGAGTGGTCAGATAGCCTAGATTTAAACCACTTTAGGTTTCGGGGAGACAGCGGTGAACATTCATTAAAAACCCCGTGGTCTGTGTCCAGGAAGTTTCTATGGTTTGTGTACACGGTGACGATCAGATTGCTGCAGTGGATCGATAGGAGTCTGGCGGTGCTTTGATCTCTCATGTTCATCTTTCAGGACACTCGATCAATTTGACTCGTTCTTAAAGGTAATATTTAACTAAATTAGCACAAAGTAACGCAAACGCACATCTTTGATCACTGGGCCGTGCTAATGAATGAAGTCCAAACGAGAAATAAGATGGTGGGATTCCAAAATGGATGTCGCCTGTCAAATATTTGTGGTGGATGTATATCCCATGTCCCAAAAGTTACTCTAAGCGTGGCCGAATCAGTCTTTTGGTAGGAAACCTTATTTTAGAGCTGCAGCTTGGTGGATAATTAACTGTGCTTTGTCAGTGGTGTGGTACAGAGAATGGGGAAAGCTACTATCCCAATTAGTTTAATGGTACAAACCCAAGAACTCTATTGGCTTCTTATATAACTCAAGACCTGCATGTATGTCTGCCCTTATGAGGAGCGCCATAAATCTCACTGATAGCACATATGCCTCCTATACATGCGGATAAAACAGCGCCGTATAAATACAATGACATTCAGCACTAACACTGGCTCAAAACATCACATTAAATCAAAACGTGTGGACCGAAAACGGGCAGGCTTGGGGAAAACGCAGATTAACTGACGTGATACACAGTGTATTGAATCAAGACATCCACTGGCACCTAAATGCATGTCTAATCCCCATAGTGAAAGGCACAGCTGCCATTCAGTTACAATGCACTATATGACAGCATTCCTCCGTGGCCGCAATCCAGCTGTACTTACATCCCATCATCATCATCATCATCATCATCATGGCCATACCAGATACAGATTCTTCGGGCTGTCTGCGTCTTATGTGTGATGAATGGTGGAGGCCTGACAAACGCACAGCACTGCAACTTCTCTCACAATTATCCGAAGGAACCGCATGTCCGTATAAGAGGATCTATTGGTCTGAATTAATTGAAAGAAAGTTGAAGAAGAAGCAGCAACAACAACTTGCCTTTAATTCCCCCAAAAGCACAGATCTCATTTGGGGGCGGAGGGGTGGGTCTCTAATTAGATTAAGATCAAGATAGATATACGTCTTAAAAGAAAATATCCGAATATAGATTTACTCTGCTTCTGTTTAGGAGATATTTGACAGGAATAATACATCTAAATAAAAGCTTCCCTGATTACTTTTAATTATCTCACCAGGTTAGGCCTGCAGTACTCGTTTAGTTTATTCCCTCGACCTACAAAGATGTTTGCCATTTTAATCCATACAAAGTCTGTATCCATATTCGACCCTGATATCATCAAGGGTGTGCAGTAAATATATCTTTAGAAAACTTACTTTTATCGATCTCCTCTTCTTTTTATAGACAGTTTCCCCGTCCCCACGGCGAGTCTACAGAGGCTGTAAGGTCCTCAGATTTCCCTGCTGACTAACTCCTCCTAGACCATCTACAGGGCAACACACAGTGTACTGAAGAAAAGACGTGACAGATGATTTCCTGAACAATGCCTACATTGAAGGCCTCTGTAGAAACTTTTACACTTGTCATATCCTGTGTGAACAGCGTGAAGCTATATGCTCGAGGCGTCAGATTTACCCCGTGCAGGCCTGCCTACCACACCTAAACTCAACCAAAACAAATCAATAAGTATGATTTCTGCGAAAAATAGGGGAAAATCAGCAAAGTCCCTCCATCTACAATCATTTGCCACCAAAACTTCCAAGCCCGCTTATATCCACTAAATTGCAGTGGACGAGTGGAGCGATGACTGATGACTGACAGATTATTATTATTTGGCCAGTGTGATCAATTATTATACGCATAGGTCACCAAACATGAAGCGTCGGTGATTTCTTGGATGCAGCTTCAAAATAAATCTCTGCACTTGGTCTTTGTTCTCCATTATAACGATACAAACTACTAGATCAAATCTGGACTCACTCACTAAAATGGCAAATGTCATACTTTGCCCTACTCACTTGACGTCCAAGCAGTGTGTGTGTGTGTGTGTGTGTGTGTGTGTGTGTGTGTGTGTGTGTGTGTGTGTGTGTGTGTGTGTGTGTGTGTGTGGTCGTTCATCCCGTGGGGTCTTGGCCATCCTGGAGCTTTCAGGCTTCTCCCCGAGGTGAAGTGTCATCAACTACATACTCCCCAAGATGCGAATTTGTGACTGCTTGTATATTTACACAAATTCGGATCTACAGGGTAAATATAGAAGACAGGCAGTCAACCTAATGAGCCAGTAGAAGGTGTAGGTAGTCCCCTTCAAATTTAGAATAATCCCACAATTCAAAGCGTCCCGTGGACTCTGCCCTCGCCTGTAAATGAAGCCAATACCAAGCCACAAAAAAAGAAAATACTCGAATTTATTAAAATATAACTGTTTACTCTTTGTTCAAAATCTTCTTTAAGGACCCAAAATGAAATAAATTGTTGCCCCTTTTATCAATGGAAATGTTTACATTTTAGGAATAAATAACTAGAATCCTATAATACATTTTAGACATAGGCTACTATACAAATATTGCAGCAAAAATAAGGCAATCCTATAGGAATATAATAGTGCGATACAAATACCATAAAGTGTGATAAAGTCACTACAAACTCAGTCTTGAGTGCCACAGACACACGGTGAGTTACTACAGGAGTAGCCTATTATAGAGAGTTTTGTCAGGGTGTACGCAGCTGTGCATGCAGCCTGTGTGCACGATGACCTCGGAGTCTTCTCACTTCTTCGTGGTTCTTGATGAACAACTCCACAGACCTTTTAAAGTCTACGCTGTGACCCGAGTTTCACCCACCTTCAGGCCCCGCATCAACCACTTCTACACGGAATTAAGCATACTTCTTAAATGAACAGGCAGTTAGAGGCCACAGCCTGTGTTGCTTTCTTGCAGAGCAATGGAAAGGTTTCACTTTCAAGAGGAGCGTGTGTGTGATTAAGGCTAATGCTACCCACTTAAACTTAAACAAAAAAAAAGATAACAAACATACTGGAATACACGAGTTTTCTATGATCTGCTGTAACCTACATGCCCTCCAATGATAAGAGGCGTATTTGAGAAACCATCCATCATCAGCCAAGCCGGTCTAAGGCGCCCTCTGGTGGTGATAATGCTGCGTTACATCATCACAAACCAGCAGTCTGCCAAAATGTTGAGGATGACAAGATGAACTAAGGAGTAAATGTTGAGCCCTGAACAGTTAAAGGTGACATTTGTTTCATCCATTTTTATCAACATTAAAATAATCACTCTGCATCAAATTAATAGGCCTAAATATAGATTAGGTATATTGCCAGGGATAGTTGAGGGTATACTAAACTAATTTTACCTGCCTTTTTATTTATATATTAGAGTTTACCCCTTTACATCCTCTTTATTTGACTGACATAACTCCTTGACATAAATGCATTGCGTATAACATAGTAGGTAGTATCAATCTCATGTAAGTTACAGATGAAAATTAATACTTTTCTGAAAACATAAATTATTTTTGTTTAGAATGGCAGGTTGTTTACCTCACAATGATCACTGACTGGAGGCCATCGTTTTTATTCACCACTGCGTCGCAAGATATATTTTCAAAGCAGAAATGTTCAGAAAAAATCTGTTAAAAAAATGTACAATGTTTTTTTTTTTTACAAGGGTTTAGAGTTTTATGATTTAGGCCCTATTATAATTTAGAAACAAAACGTTTGCCTTATGGCCTGTCTAGGACTATACTCTCCAAAGCACAGTCTGTTTTTTGCTTTTTTGTGTGCACATCACATTGTGCTTCTACTGAATCTCGAGGGTGACAGTGCAAAGTGTGCACGCGCCGAGCCAAGCCTGCAGCTTCCTGACGCATCTGCGGCGGTAGTCTATCGTCTACTGACCCAGCGATGATCCCGTCGCTATGAATTATGCATGAGATCCGGGTACAGATTACCCCTATCAATATGCAATACTCATTACGCTGGTTAAATTGCCACTTAATAGTTATGAATATGTGGAAAATGTCTGGGACCCATATAGCCCCACTATTAGTTTTACTTTTACCTGAAATGAGTTTGAAAAGACTTTGAAAACATTGCAGAAGTCTCTTTGCAGGTAAAGAGACTTGTAGTTTTTAAACAATATTATACTGAGTATATATATTATATAATACAGTTTATTTATTTTTATTTTGTTGGTTATACATGTTAGCATATAGCCTGTGATTTATTTGTTTATTTAAATCAGATGAAGCCTGTGTCCTGCCCAAAGTTGTCCGAGACTTCACCTTTGCCCGCTCGGTGACTTGATGGACCGGGATAAATCACGTAAGGACCTTGCTCAAGTTCGTTTCACGGCAGCTCCATAAGAGCTCTTATTAGTCTTAAGGTCGAGTGTTGAGTATTTTCTACTTGTTGTCACATTGCGTTTTTCGGAATATGATAGGTTTGAATAAATACGTAAACCACGAGGAAATCATCATTTCCTATAAAAATGAGCAGCAACTGTAAAGCAATTTTTATTTAAAAAAAAAAAAAGACTTAGTTTTAGGACTTTATAAAATAAATCCTCAAAAGGGTAAAATAATTAGTATTCTTCTGCAGATCCAAATCAAATTGTTGGCTGAATGACACCTAAACAGTAGTCATAAAAAATAACGAGCATTAAGACCGTCAGTAATAAAAAAGTTGATGTTATGGCATTTTAGAATATTTTTTTAAACTAAATGTGGGATATTTTGTAGAAACAATTATTCCAAGTTTCCAACATGTAGGGAATACGAGTGGACACCACTTGCCCAGTCCAGCCTTTCCAGTCCCATCCATGCAGTTAAGCCGTCACTTTCATTCAAGGTTGTGAATTATATAGTACATTGTCTACTCCCCAAAACCATAAAACCAACTTTATGGACCTCACGTGACTTTTCACAGTCTGTAAGTAATATAGGCCTATACAATCTTTGGTAAGGGGGATTTTTTACCAACTTCGTGCCTTGCCTATACCTGTAAGCCTAAACCACTCTTTTGGATTTTATCACCAGACTATCTTCCAACAAGCAAACACGCATCTGGCAGCACACAGGTCAGAGGAGGTAAGTTTAAACGTCAAATCTTTCCTGCGTTTTCTCTCTCTGGTAAAAGTCAGCAAAAAAAAAAAAATTACCCGATGGCATCTAATAATTTGACCTGTCTATATGTTGCACGCCTGGCACTTCAATTCAATTCTTCAGGCTTAATCATTAACAAATGTGTGCCACATGCGGGCCAAGCAGACCTGGAGTTAATACGAAGTGGGTGTTTTCTACCACAGCCTAAATATGACTGCGAGGATCTGCTGTTGTTTTTATTGATGCTAATTGACAATACAGTCTTGAAACACATTCAAAGTAAGTGACAGAAACTTTATTTCAAGCGCTATGAGTTCACTTACAAATACAAAAAGCTTATTGGCGAAAAAAGCTTACATCACTGCCTATCCACAGAATAACCCTTTGCACTAAAAATTTATCACATTGACAGGTTGAATACATTTGCATTGTTCATAATTAGTTCTAAACAATAAATGCACAAAATGTTCTATAGCTACACATTGGCTTGTTTACGAAAGTTTATGGTCTGGCCACAAGATAACCATCAAAATAGCATTAAACTTACACTAAAGCGCTTTGAATGGCCCCATCATACATTAGGTTTACATTCAATGAAGAGCAGCATATGGTTTGGAAACTTTTAAACTGTACACTGAATTTACTCCTGCTAGACCGTCAAGAAGTTACACAATAAAGAGCTCAAGTGAAACATGGCGACCTTCAAGAGAGCAAAGAGCACAATTAATACCCCCAATAATATTTACATCTAAGCTATCATAGCACAACAACAGTAAACTAAAAATGGCATTTTAAGACCACAGAATACTTTTTTTGTCTATCACAATAGCATGCTGGAAGGTGCTGCGCTTTTCAATAGCTTTACAGTACTCATGAATTTCTTTTTTTGTTTTTTTTTTCCATTTCATTTCCCAAGTTATTGAAAACTCAGTTGTGGAAGGCGCTCCCTCCTGTCACAAGGCTCATGCTTTTCAGTTTATTGTCCTTCTTCCACTTCATCCTGCGGTTCTGAAACCAGATTTTGATCTGTCTTTCCGAGAGACACAGGGTGTGGGCTATCTCTATCCTCCGCCGTCTGGTTAGGTACCTATTGAAGTGAAACTCTTTCTCCAGCTCTAGCGTCTGGTAGCGGGTGTACGCAGTTCGGGCCCTTTTCCCATCAGGTCCAGTCATATCTACAATTTCATAGAAAATCCAGAAAATTAGCAAACTGCACTGAACAACAACAAGGGGAAATTGACTGCTAGACTTTTGGCTTAGACCAGGATGGTGAGGGTGATCACGGGCGGAGGGGTCACAGCAATGAAATGTGCTAATACAGGGAGACATGCATCCAGCACAACACACACACAACACTCAGACTCCATGATTATTGCCTTGCTCAGCTCAAGACCCAGCCGACAGCCAACCTACCAGTTTCCAACATTTGAATACAAACCCCCATCACCACATTTCACAAATCATCCTACGTGATCTCTCCAGCTTTAGCGGCAATTAACCTGGACCCCGTCGAAATTAAACTACCTCATATACTTTACAAATATTGTCTTTCTTGTCATCCACACCGAGTCAGGCTTACTCATGCAACACTTGACAGATTTATGACACTTCACCAATCGACAGCGTGACATCCTTCAAAACACAATAGTATTATATGTGTATATATACCATGGCTTATGTGCAGTTTCCGCATCCACGGGAATATTTGTGGCGTTTGGCAATCATTTGATGTAGGGGTTGAGGAGGTGGCGTTGGGTTCCTGATGCTGCTGCGCCCGAGGTGCCGTGCTGGAGCCGCCGCTGCTGTGTGCGCCTTCCTCGGTCTCGGAGGCGACGCTGGTGTCGTCTATCTCCGTGAAGTGAGCGTTGTTGCTTTTGCTGAGGTTGTTGCCGGTCGAGGTCGTGCTCCGGTCAGACGGAGGAGAGGGGCTTTTTAGTTCCAGTGGCTCCCGGTTGGCCGAGGCGCACGGATCTGGAGACGAGAGCGAGCAGTTGGGAGTTTGTCTGTACCGGGCGTCCGGCCCGAAACCCCGGGCATCATCTCCCACGGCCCCGAAGTGGCTGCCGGTGTTGGTGCGGTTCACGGTTAGGTCCATGCCATTGTAGTTGTAGCCAAAAGACCCGGAGTGCATGGTGCCAGGGTCTCTGAACGAACCGCTCACAGCGCCGTTAGTCCCATAATTTAGTAACTGATAGTCGGAGCCATTTGGATAGCGCCCTGAGAACGAGTTTACAAAGTAAGAGCTCATTTGCTTGGATTTTTAAAGCCTCGATTTGTAGATCTTTGTCGCTATAATCCTGTGTGCTTGCACGATTTATGGATGCAATCATGAATTATAAGCAATGAAGCCCTACTGTACTTTGCCAGGTATGCGGCCAAATATGGGAGAGCGTTCGGGAATCACGTGCCTTTGTTGACCAGTCGTAAATCCTCACTGATGACTTCAAGAGGTAATTCATGCTCCATGGTTACAAATGATGACGAAATAATGGTCGTTAGGCTCCAGTCAATGGTGCCTCCCCACTGCGCCCTGTGAGCCATGCAGGTAGAGAGCGCCATCTGCTGGACAATCAGGGTAACGTCCCGTCCGGATGCGCTCTCGGGCCTTTCATCCATTCATCATTTATGTAACGTACTGATAATGTAGGCCACAAAAGGCTCAGGTAACACATGATACACACGTATCAACCAAACTTAAACACAATTTAATGTGCAGCGCACTGTATTGGAATTATTTTAATCTTGAGACTATATACTTACATTAAATTAAGATTTTAGTTTTAGAAGCAAAAGCTAAAATAATACTAATAATACTAATAAAATACTAATACTAATACTACTACTACTAATACTGATACTACTAATAATAGTAATAATAATAGTAATATAGCACACTTTTTTGTCATAATCACCAATGACACCACAACATTTTCCAGTGTATATACATCAAAAAGCCTTTATTTCTATGTACAATTTCCTAAACAAAATATTGCACACAATATCCAGATGTGCATCGAAACACAGGTGAACAACAATAAATAACATGTAAGATTTCTTATCTGTACAAAACTGTTTATGGCACAGCTGTAAACAACAAGCCTATATAGTCTATAGAACAACTACAACACACAATGTACAGTAGGACGAAGCCTCTTTTAATGGTATGAAAAACAAACAAAAAAACTTACACGATGGTCAGGTAACAACACTGTCATGAACTAAACACTACAAATTATTTACATTTTGCGGATTTGCATAGTCCCCTAAATGAACACACGAGCACAAGGACAAACAGAGGAGGACCTGGTTTTAACCTATAACACAGACATCACCGTGCAGATGTTCACATGAAGTCTATCACTCTACGCTTCTCTAACGTGTGATAAGCAGCACTTTATATCTACAAAGAAATCATACAGCATCTTCACATTTCTTGAACTTGTGGGCTGCGGTGGTTTTGGAGATGCACGCACGCACGCATACACACACTCACACTCACACACACACACACACACACACACACACAAGCATAGAGGCCAGTGTCCTTTTTTTAGCTCTTTTTCTCCGCCTCTTCTTCTTCTTCTTCCTCGGCTGTTTTGGAGGGGTTGAGGAGTTTGTTCTCCTTTTTCCATTTCATCCTACGGTTCTGGAACCAGATTTTGATCTGTCTCTCCGTGAGGCACAGGGCGTGGGAGATCTCTATCCGGCGCCTCCGGGTCAGGTACCGGTTGAAGTGAAACTCCTTCTCCAGCTCCAGAGTCTGGTAGCGGGTGTAGGTTTGTCGACCCCTGCGTCCACTGCTACCGAACGGACCTGGAAAATGTCAAATACTATTTAGGTCAAGCAAAATTCTAAACTTGGTCTGAAACACAAACAATCTCCCTGGACTCGCCCTTAAATCAGTCTTGGCGAATTTGAAATACACTAAAGTGATTGTTTAGATCATTTCTACTCAATAGTGTGATGTAATGTATTTCAACTCTATAAATCGCTATGATATTCTTATAGGGACATATAGTATGTCTGTGGTATTCTATAGTGATTTTAAAGTGACTTATCGTTAGTTGTATTTTTCATTTCCTATGATATCACTATAATATTGCTATGATATTCCTATAGGGAAGTATGGTGTGTCTGGGATAGGCCACTCAGTAGTGAGTTTCTCGTGATCTTATCGTACTAAATGGTATTTTCTTTTTAATTTTCTAAGATATCACAATAATAATAATAATCTTAAAATCTTCCTATAAGAACGTGTGTCTGTGGTACACAACAGTGGGATGATAGTGACCTTACGTACGTCATGTTTTTATTTCCTATGGTATTACTATATGATTTTCCGTGGTGTAATTTTTGACCTATACTAGCTGCATGATATTTAAAGGTTTTGCTGTGATATTTGTATAATATCCTAAATTCTATCATATGATTACTATAGCCTAGTTATTTTCCGTATAAAGGAAATAGGATAAGATGCCATATGACTTTAGCCTAGGCCCAGGTTGTGTGTGTGTGTGTGTGTGTGCGTGCGTGCGTGCGTGTGTGCGTGTGTGCGTGCGTGTGATGATGATGATGATGATGATGATGCAGCCAAAGTCCTGAGGCGCATTAAGACGCTATTCGTAGTCTATGAGATGAACAACCATCGATAATCTTAAACAGTAAAAATGGTTTCTGTCGAGTCTTTAATCAGTTAATTTGTTAGATGTCATTTCTCTTGTCAAATATTATTTCTATTGTAATGTTAAACAAAGTCGTTCAAATATCAATATAAGTCGTAAGCTTATTCAAAACTGCCAAGCAACTCCAAGTGACTCTGATCACATAGAGCAGGACCCTGGGATTCTGGGACTCTTTAACTCAAGACAGCATGACATAAGATACACGGAAACGGAGGAACATATACAATAGGAGCGCATGCACTTACACTCACCGGCGGAACAAGCGTTCATTCTCTGCATCCACGGATAGATCAGGGACGAGGACTTGTCGTCAATACTACTGCTCATGTTGACAGTCTGCTCCGGGCACTCCGACTTGCGCGGCTGATGGTCCTGAGTGACAAACAGCGGCTGGTCCTCCCGAGTGGAGAAAGCGCAGGACCCCTCTGTGTCCTTGTAGAAAGTACCGACCGGGTTGTAGTCGCAGGGCGCTCCTCCGCTGGCCCGACCGTAGATAGCGGCGGCTGCAGCACCCGTCTGCTGGTAGTACGACGCGGGGTAAACCTTGTCCTGCATGTTGGCTGCTCCATATGTGGCCGCATTGGAATAGTGTCTTAACTGATCGGTGTATCCCGAGGAATATAACGGTATCTGACCCAGGAGAGAGTCCTGTCCTCCCGGTAGAGACACGGGAAAAGTTGAGTTAACAAAATAGGAACTCATTGGGTGGACAACGGGGTGTATATACTCCGGAGGAATATGATTTGTTGTCTTTTATAGTCCAAGTGGTTTTGCCATTACTTTATCGGAGATTTGGTTTTTGCTGAAAGGGGGGGTTGTGAGGTGCCACTGAATACAGAGGGGAACTGTACCATCTGATCAACCGCTGGCCAATCACTGGCTTCTGTGGTTGCACTATTGCACCCATGGGGGGCTCTTGTTGCGCGCAGGGGTCCCCGGTGAATCGAAATGAAGCGCTCGAGCCTGTCGTTCTTACACACACGCACGCACACACACAATGAGATGCTCGGACTCATGTAAAAAATATCTAAAAACATTCTTTAGGACAACTCCACATGAAATCACGCATCATTTCGTTGAGTGCAAATACTGCACAATCCAGTGAAAGAGGTTCCTTGATAAACAAGCACGCGCACACAAATGTGCACTCTCTCTCCATTTCTGTTTCTCTCTCTCTCTTTCTCTCTCACACACACACACGCGCACACATATACACACGAAGTAATTTTATAAGCAATAGAAAAAAACAGTAAACACTTTGCGCAGTATGTTTCCTTTTACGCGCAAGTTACGCACGGCGAACATCCCCTTTCTCCTCTCTCTCGTCTCTCTCTCTCCCCCATCTCTCTCTCTTTCCATCTCTCTCTCTCTCACTCCATCTCTCTCTCTTTCTCTCTCTCTCTCTCTCTCTCTCTCTGTGTAACCATTACTTCCATTTTGTTTTTTGGGGGGGAATTTAATGTAGTGTGATGTATAGTATAACTGCGCTTCGACCTGTTGACACGCACAGAACATTTACATCGTATAATCCAAATTAGCTGCCAGAAATGCCACCATAAGCATTCATTCAAAGCCATGCTAAAACATTGATATTTCATTCATTAACGAGTGTGCTGATACTGCTTTCTGTTTCCTCTGTATCAACTGTAGTAAGTCTATGAAGACATGAAGAGAGCAGAAGAGAGGATACATGTTTCCACTGGCCAAGACAAAGGCGGACAGGTCATCCATATTTACCACCCGAGACGAAATGGACTGATTTCATATTTTCAAAATATTAGAAACCCTGTAAGTAAATCACAGTATTTGTGTGGATAATGATCTATTCAAGTATCAATCTTTCTATTTGAGAATGATTAAACAGATCCAACATGTAGCGAATATTTATTATTATTAATATTATTATATAACGTATTATTCTGCATTCTGTAGTTAGGCCCTTTGAGGTAGTTGATGATAAGACGTTACAGACTTTTTCATGCAAACATAATTGTTTCTTTATTAAATTAAGTGTTAAATAGTTATTGGTAAGGCTATCATTCAATATTGTGGCTGCTCTGCTTATTCAGGTATAGAAATAAATAATTTCATTTCTACCCTATAATAATTTAAAAATAATGGAATAAGATTCTAAATTGTAATACTATGAATGTTTTTTAATTTTGCTACAGTGTTATGAAAAGTTAAATGCAGAATAATGCAAATCTTATTTATTAAATCACTTTCGTAGCCTATATACAATTTAACGATCGTATTTTTTTCTCTTTGCTTCTAGCCTACTTCAATTCCAGTGCACTCCTGATATAAAGTTTTTCGATTTTGGATCTGGAATTGACATCCATCTGGAAAACATTTGGGTAATTAAAAATGTTAAAAATTTGGCAGGAACAAGTAGCTATTGCAGCCTGCCTCCTATTAACCAGGCCGCAGCCCCTGCAGCCTGGTTGATACCAGATCAATCAAATAGGCCCACTTGCCACTTTACTCTGGACGGAGGGTTTGACAATAAGACAATTCCATGTTTTTATGCCACGTTATGATAAAAACTGACTATAAGAATGAAACAGGCCGACAAAACTTGTACTCACATTTCGTTCAAATGAGGTGAAAAGGATGTATCATTTGGACATAGGCCTTGCGGAAAAGCAATACCCTATTTATTGCACGGTTTATTTGCCCTAAATTTCGCAACATCACAAATAGTCCACATTCAAAAAGCAAACAGCAATTCAGCATTATAAACGTTTGAAGTAGATGACAACAGTGGAGTTGCTCTCTCTCTGACATCGCCAAGCAATATCTGCCTTATGGACTTTCACCACACAATCTGTATTTCTAAAATATTATTTTCAGTAGGCCCAAAGGCGGAGAGCTGCATAACATGTTGGGTGATTTTAAAGTTAAACCATTTCTCGCCAGTAGCATAGGCCCACATTACCACCATCATCATCATACTGAAGCTTGTCTGGCCTGTAGCCTAAACCAGCCCTGCAGATTATGGCGATTGGAAACGATACATTAATTTCTTCCTCTAGGCCCCAACCTTGGAACATGTATTTTTCTTGCTTTCTAGCCCAAAATACAGTCACATATTTTTGCCTATGGGCGCTAGTGACGACGCTGCAGCATCTTGCGGGTTAAGCAGACAGTTAAGCAACTGGTTGTGAATAGCACAAATAGCGCAGGAAAAACCATACAAGATGCTTTGGATTCCTAATTGCCATTTCTGAAGAACTTGGGTTTCTCGTTTCCCATAGCATAAACATTACACTGACAGTTCAGCTACAACAGGGCTACAGCACCATGATTGTGTTGTGTTAATCGCTGGCAGCTATTAGAAACATGGTGCCCTTACCTTTGTTGATAATCCATCATTTCCAGTGTGGGTGCCACTCTGAAGTGGCTCCTCTCGCTTCCCCTGAGTCCTGTGCCAAATTTCCCACATTGCTGGATAGTTTCAGCACACTAAGTGATTTCAGAAAAGTAATCCCACCATCCTGGAGTGTACTGATTCCCCATTTTCACGAACATACCTGGAACTACAGCCACATTAACATGGCGTAAGATGAGAGATTGCGCAGTGGCTCCATCGCCCAGTTTGGAAAATTACGCACGTAAATTGGCCAGTTTTTCACGGCATAATGTGCACGCGTGTTGCATATACAAAGAGCTAAGAAAACGTTGTGTTACGAGTGTTAGGTGAATGAGCGGTGGAAAACAGCAGCTGCAATATAACCTCATGGGAAATAAGTTCCCATTCCTGGTGTCCACATGACCAACCCCAACCAATCCTGGAGCCTGGCAAGTCGTAAACTTCCATGGCAAAGTTGTAAATTTTCATAAACAGCACCCGTTTTGTGCTTTAGACATGCTTCCCCTCGCCATCTTTATTTTGTAAAGGGCTGATATGTTTACATTTTATACCAAATCATGCCTGATCCAGGTAGAAGAAAGCAGAAAAAGAAGAACACCTTTCGAGATGGTCACTTACTGGATGTGCGCTCGGTTCTGTTTACGCATTTGGTTTGTATATGCTGTCACAAACGGTATACACACACTGTGATACTTCTCCAGAATTACACTGTGGTGATATCCTGCTACTTGAGGACGCGGTGCCGGGTAACGATATCTGCATTGGAAAAATAAATAAAGTATACGATGATTTTTAGTTGCTTTTCCTGAGCATGGGTTCTGTTTTTTCGAGTGTAATCTCACTCTTCTTTAAATGTGCTCCACTAAACGCACCAAAATGTGGGTGGCTGAACTCCTTTACTTCAATGTGTCTTTAGGTTTTGAGTTTCAGGCTATAGACCCTTGTACGAGAGACTGGTGACCTCTCAAAATGGACGATTTCTTTCAATCAATGCAGATCAAGTTGGCATTGACCACAGCGCAGCCCAGCTTATTGATGAAAGGTGGAAATTGTGTTACTGAGGGGATTAACCGATTTGAGGTTACAAAGACTTTAAATTACAAGTTACTCCACAACTTTTCTGCCACGATTATTAGGCCCGAGTTATAGACCCTTACAGTTAGAATTTAGCAGTTTAGTTGGCAGTTTAGACTATTTAAAAGCTTTAGAAATAGTCTAATTTCCATTTCGATTTGTTAAAAAACAAGCTGTTCTTTTTCATCTGGCCTGCGTGGGGCACGTTGCTTTTCGTTTCCAATAACAAGAAGGATTTCCGACATTTACGGACGCAATAAAACCATAAATTCCTTAAATGCAGCTCATTCCCCCGCCTTGAGTTTTGGCCTAATCTTAGTTTTACCCATGGAAGAGAGGGTTTAGCTCCAATAGAGCAAAAGTGGTTTCCTTAAAATGTTATAAGTTTTTATAAAGTTTTTTTTTTTTAAAGAAGTGATGTAGCCTATTGAACAATTACGAAAACGATAATCAAAGTCCTGAAAAATAATTCGTTAGTCGAAAATAAAAATAAAAATCTTAAGAAGTCCTTCAATTATATTTTAGTGTATTCGTTTGAAATTATTCCTAAATATAGTCTATAACCTCGCATTAAATAATAATAGGTTATTATAAAACTATCATTAATGTAAAAGCTGTGCTCCCTCCTCAGCACGGCCTGTCTGGAGGCCTTTCTAACTAAATATATAAATACTGGGCATTTTGCAGGCTTTTACAATTTTCATAATCCTGTCTTTACTTTTGGAATATTTGTTAACTGGTTAAATGTAGCAGTGAGCCTGCAGTCTCAGGCCTTCAATGCGTAATCAAATCTATTGAAAATATCTTTTTCAGTTCAAAACAATCAGTCATTCAATCACATTTTTATATCTGTGGTTGTGTGATCAGACAAATTCACCCATCTCGATGGAGTTTTTGTAGGTCTATTCTTAGAAATGGAGTGGAATACCCTGTCTTTGCGGACACATGCATTGTTTCGTTTTTCATTTCATTTTCGAACAAAATACTAATTTATGTCCGTGTACGTAGTTCCTAACTGGTTACCCAACTATTTAGTGAGCTATTTTGAATTGTATAAACTTGTAAAGTTCTCTTCTGTTACCACCACGGTAACAAAGAAACCGGACGCGGTACCGGATGTTCTGCAGGTGGAGATGCTGTAAAAGTTTATGACCTCTTTTCCTCAGACTGACCGCCATGTGGGAAACCTTCAAGATGTAGCCAACACACACACATACACTGCTTGGACGTCAATTGTGTATGGAAAAGCTTATAATAAACCCTGTTTAAATTTAAAGCAAACAAACCCCGATTGAATAAAATAATATAAAAATAATAACTTTAATAACAACAATTACAAAAGAACAAACGCCCTACTCAGTGTATGGGAATCATTTTCACCAGGAAAATTGCATTTAGGAAATTTTCAATCAAAGATGATGAAACAAATCCACTTTCAAGCTAAAAGAAATGAATACGCTGTTTTATTGACCATCAGTGCAAAGAAAGTCATTTAATTTTTTTAATTTTTTAAAATTATTATTTATTTTATATGATGACTTTCAAATGGGATTTTAACATTACTAATTCATCTTTGCATATCAAATTTTGATCCACTGGACCAATTTAACCCATATCAAAACCCAATAATCACAGTGAGTTTAACAAATTCAAATACATATTAAGAGGGTGTAGGCAGATTGGACACATGTCATATCACATCAACCTTTCCTGCTTTTGTTGCTTTTGGCACTAGGTGAAGTTGGTGTCAGATCTGCAGAGCAAAATATTATCCAGCTAACATACTGCATGTCGTATCACACACAACTGATAGAAAATGTCAAAAACTTGATAATGTTATTACTGTAGTGCCTGGGATAGTGGCAAGCAACTTAAACTTCAGATATCCAGGTATAAAATCTCCCTCTAGGAAGAGCGCAAAACACTTAATCAGTATAGACACAATTGTATCTTCATAATACAAGGCCTCACTACTTCCAATTCCTATTCTCTATAGTTCCCTGTCTGTTTAAAAACAATATAAAAAGCAGCAGGTACAAAATGAGATCTACTGCATATATCAAAAAAATTAGAACTTCAGGTTGCAGTGCTGCCAAGTTGTCAGAGCAGCTTGCTGGTTCACCTCCACTAGCACCTCTTGGTTGGAGGGTGTCAAGAGGCAGGTGTGGTGTCGTTGCTCCCTAGTGCCCTTGTCCATGCTGGGGGCCTTTGCGGGAGGGTTTGCGTACGGCGTGAGAGAAGCCAGGCCTCCTGACCAGGGGGGCAGCCGTGGAGATGACAAACAGGCTTTGCAGGGCTTTGGGGTCATGGGACATGTGAGCGCAGTGCAGGCGCCCTTGCAGGAGATGGTTTACGCTCGGCACGTTGGCCTGGGCCTGGGCCCGGGCCTCGGTGCAGGAGCCGCTCATGCTGCCATGCCGAACAGCCAGGGAGCCAGTGGCTGAAACACAGGGGAGGAACAATCAGAAATTAAATAAGTACAATGGAAATAAATGCAGTGGAAATAAGCTATAAAGGTTCATTGTGTTTTCTTTCATTTTTAATTATGTATGTGAAGTTGGTCTCTGGTGGGGACTCTCAAAAGCTTAATGCTTTACAAATATCAAACAGAATTCACTCCATTATGCAATTAAATTGAAGATGGAACAGTGTAACAATTAAGTGTCAGTGTAACATGTCTAATTTAATAATATCAGCAATAGACTTACAGACTTATTTTAGATGAAATGATGTCAACGTTTGTTGTGGTGGATGTGAGAGTTAGTTGATATTTAACAAAGCAGATGGTGAATACATTAAGTGTTATTTGGAAAACATGTTAAAATTTGTATTAATAAAGGACACTGAATTTGCATTCACCAAGCAGTTTTCTTTCCATCTACATTTATCTTTAGATATCTTTAATATAGTAGAACTCCCAAATGGCAGCTGTTTACCTGCAACTGCCTTATAAAATCAGCCACAGACAAAATGTATCAACCTTTTTGCTACTAGCTTGTGCTAATTTCTCAGCTTGCCTTCATCCCCACTCAAACACACCCTGGATCCATGCATGCAGTGTGGAGGTGAGCTCACATGGCCAAGGTATCCGCTGGGCGCTGTTGGTCCATATTTCTCCGGGATCTGTTGCAGGTCCTCTCTGGCTGCACACAGGCAGACTCACTCAGGTTCCTTTGGTCCACAGTGGCCCTGGGCCAGCGCTGCTGATTCATGTGCGAATGGATGCACTGTTTTTGACAGCAATAATATTTTACAATATTGAATCTATCTAATTTTTGTTTATGAAATTTCATTAAATATTGTAAATTACCAATGTTATTCAGTGAAACCCCATTGTTTTGAATGGACATTCCATGTAAGGATCCCACAATAACTGATCTATATTTTACACTGTTAATAAGTGTTAATGGGAGATTGTTTATCCACTCACACTGCTGATATGGTACTGGGGTGGCTGTTCAAAGCTATCCAAATGTATTAAATTAACTCTGATGGGTGTGGACTTATATAAACACTGGCATGGTGTTGAGTTTTACACTCTCAGAGTTAAATTACTTTGCTGTGTACCTACAATCTAAGTGGATGTACAGCAGGGACAACTTTGCCCTCGGGGAAACCTACAGTTACAACTAAAAACATTTTTGTCTGACACCTAATCAGAGTGACCTATGCAACAATTGCAAGTCTAGTAATAAACTAGTGCAGAATGGCAACAAACTAATGCTACTAGAAAAGCAAAGTGTTATTTATTTTTCCTTTCTTTTGGAATTAGTAAGGAAGTAAGAGCAATTAAAGTGCACATAAAGTCTGGGAGGCAACAGAATTTGAATTTCTGATTGCTTAGGCCTTTGAGAAAACTCCATCAGGGATCGTAAGTGAAATGACAGCACAGTAAACAGACTGGAGGCAAAAGGTTACACAACAAAGAACAACAAATAATAAGTATAAGTAATAAGTAAAAAATAGAGACAACACTTAGGCCATGATTTACTAAAGCCTTTCATGGATGTAAAAACATTTAGTATGTGCTAAACCCATGATAAAACCCCTGACTGGTCAAGCAAATTGCTTTGCACCCACCAAAGGTTTTTGTACCCACTACAGGTTTTAGTAAATCTCAACCTTGGTGTTGCAAGCCGTCGATTTTCCACAAACTAAACCGCACAAGACTTCATGTGTTCATGTTTACTGATTATCACACAGCAGAGAGGTTACATAACACTTATAGTTATGTCTTACCTTTGTCTGTTGTCGTCTTCGATGGGCTTGCTCATTCGGTTGGCGGGGGTAGGTGCCAATGGCGTCAAGTGGACCTCCTCCTCCTACTCTGCCTTGCAGCAGCTGGTAGATCTGGTTCACCACCCCCAGGTCCCTCAGTAGTTTCTCCCGCTGGAGCAGCCCTCTCACCCGCTCCTCCTCCTCGTCCTCCTGCTCTTCCTCTAAGACTTCTATGGCTGCAGGAGTCACTGTCACACTGGATAGAGGGGGCATGGTCAACAGCTACAGAGAGAGGGGGGGAGAAAGAGAGACAGAACTAGATATTTGATTTAATTTATTTACTGCCATTGCTGTATAGGTAGCTACTGCATCACATTTATAAAATCATAACAATTACTGCCACTGAATAACCTTGATAACATTCTCCGTTTTTTCATGTCATAAATAGATGAGGCCAATAAAGCATATTTGAATTTAAAAGACACCCAATAAAAATTATCTCAAGGAATTTTATTATACTAATATATAATGGCTAAGTATAATTACATCATGTTACTTTAACAGGGGTCAGACAGAATATGAACCATACATCATGGGATAAGCAGTGTCATACTGAGGGCAGCAACGGAAAAGATTATTGGCTCCCTCTTGTGGTTACAGAAGGGCACTGCAATTCAAAAGCCAGCTGCCAAGCGGGGTTAAGTAAGGGCTTTGAAAGGAAATCTAATGCTATTAATGGTCATCAGTGACAAGCCAAACCGAGCTAGACTGCCTCACCATGACCGGTTCGGAGTCAGACTTTGAGTTGCAGGGCAGTGCTTGTGCTCTCTGCAGTTTGACTCTCTCTCCTGCAGACTCCCCTTGCAAGTCTCTCGTCCGGCTCCCCTTCTGATCCCTCTCCTGCTCCTGCTTCAGACGCAGCTCCTGCAGTTGTTGCCTCCACACAGATATACAACGGAGAAACTGTAGCATCTCTCTCTGATATAAAGTGACAGGGATTTCAACTGGTATCATAGCAATAATGTCTCTTCTCCTGTGCTGAACATCCTATAATGGCAATTACATTTCATGACTGTCCTGGTATATTGCAATATATAGTAATATATAGTATATATATTCATTCCATATAGTGAAAGCGGAGATATATCCACTGCATATGCATTACTCAGAGCCTATACTGTTTACTGGATTATAGAACATAGTGAACTTATTTAACAAGCTGTTTTCACTCATATTTTCCCTGAAATCTATAGTTATCAGCAGTTATGAATTTCACAATGTCCCCTGTATATGGGCCAATGTGTGGGCCAGTTATTTCACAAGTAGGCCATGTAGTCCATGAAACATCTCTATGTGCTTCTGCTCTTTACTGAAGGGTAGGACATATGGGAAGCATATTGCGTGTACCTGGCACACTCCTCTCTGGCCTTGGAAGCTGCAGTCTCCTGGAATAGGGAGCTGCTGTGTTTAAAGTACTTGTCGTATTTCTCCCCTCCCTCTCTGGGATAGATCCTCTTGAAGCCTCCCAGGTGTTTGGCCTCGTACCTCTCCATCTGTTCCATACTGGCTGCCTGGCACTGCCGCAACTCCTCTGACCTGATGGTAAAGCGCGCGCACACACATACACATACACGCAACCAACCACCAGTAGTTTGGATAATAACCCACTAGTCATGCATATGTGCGGTTTTAAGTACGCAGGAATGGATACAATCTTTCTACTTGACTGTTATGTCTTTAAATGTATAACCTCTCAGCAGCTTTACACAACATTTGCATTTAATAGAGTCCTACCTGGCTGCTCTGGAGCGGTTCTGCTGCAGCCTATCCTTCACTCTGCGTCTCTCCTCCTTGGTGATCTTACGGCGGTCGCAGGCCCCCAGGTTGATGAGAACCAGGGTGTCATACAGCAGGTCGTCCTTCACCTCACGGTCCAGCCGCGAGTCGGTGGTAAAACTTGGGGAGTGATTCACCTACACAGACACACACACACAAACATAGATAGATTCAGATATCTAATAAGATAACTTATTCCTATAAAGTAACAGTAAGTTTTTTTAAATAGATATTTTATATTTATATTTTGGATATGATGTCATTTGTGCATTTGGGCATTATACAGCAGATAGGTCCAGGGAGGACAAGAGGTCTCAGCATGAACCAATGGTTGTGAGCTTGTTTCTAACCCACGACATTTTGAAGACAAGGTTTGTGCCTTAGCCTGCTGAGCCAACACGATGACACCCCACTGAATCAATTTCCACTAGTAATCTAGCTCAGGTGATGTCCATTGTGTAACGCTATTTGAAGGCCTTTCACCTCCAGCACCCAGGGTCTGAGTCGATGATCCAGCAGCACATCGAAGCCCAGGATCTCGAAGCAGGCGCTGCCAGTGGCGTGGTTGGGGAAGCAAGTTTGGTAATTATGCTTGAGGATGGGGTGAGCAGAGATCAGAGTCTTTATGATCACATCCTCGACGTCATTCCATATTTTCTCGGTGTCGTAACACAGGGACTGCAGGTGCTTGTTCAGCGTGGACAGCTTTCTGAGAAAAAAATGGAAAGGAAAGGCTGAGATGCTAGAAGGAAAACGCTGTAAGAGCACCAGTAATGTCACAAAACAAATCCAGGAGAGCAATCCACTGCGTGTACCGTTTGCTGCCAGTGTCGTCGTCACGGACAAAGTTCTCACTGTGCTTATTAATGGCGTAGTTCGTCAGGTGCATGCAAACATCATCCTGATGGAGGTAGGAAGAGAGTGACGTTACAGACAAACAAGAAGTATACACTGTTATTTTCATCAGGGCCCGTAGTGTTTGGGACACCTTTCCTGAGGAGCTAAGTCTGGAAAAATCAGTAGCATCTTCTGAACCGCTTTTCAAAACACATTTCTACAGACAGGTTTTTATAAAAGTTGTGAGGCATTTATTCTCGTGTTTTATTCTTAGCTAACCTAGTTTTACTTCATGCCTGGCATTAAATTACATGCCTTATTGATTTTTGTAACACCGTTTTGAAAAATGCTGTGTCAGGTTTACTTTATTTATTTTCACGATAATGATGTTGCTGCAGATTATTTATCATATTTTCACTGACACAGATTATCAAATATCACTTTTATAACACTACAAGATACTGATAATTACTATGAATAAATGTTCTGTTTTTGAATAATTCACCTTTTTTTTTCAAAGCTTAAAAAAGTCCTGCTTCTTACCACATTGCCATGGGAGGGCTCAGTGTACTGAGTGGTGCAAAAGCGGGCCAGTCCCTCCTTGTACATGAATATGCTGAAGGGGTCGCACGACGTTACCAGCACATAGATACGCAAGTCAAACTTGTATCCGTCAATTATGAATGGCTGGGGGGGGATGGACAAAAAAGCATGTTTAAACTCCAACCTGTGTGTGTGTATGTGTATGGGTGTTTGTGTGTTTTAGCCCCTCACCCGGGAGATGTAAACCTGGCAGATCATATGTTCTCCGGGACGAATGTCTTTGCTGGATTTGGTGATGAAGATACCTCTGCCTTGGCAACCTGAGTCTGGCTTACAGATGTATGTCTTGCTTTTTTTGGCCCTGGTATAAGCTTGGAAGTCACTGTAACTATAGATTACAATTGGATAATGTTGATTACAATGTTGAGATACACTGAGAAAAAAAACCCCAGCAAAGTCATGTTGAGAAGCACAAACTGACTCTGCAGGGAGGCACCACGTTCTGGGAAAGATATTGTAGTCTTTGGGGAAGAGCTTCAGCATGCGGTTCATGTTTCTTGCCAGTAGATCCTTCCGGCAGATCTCACTCATCCCTGGGAAATGGTTGATTTTCTGCCAAGACACAGGAGACACACAAGCTTGTGGTGGATATTAAGTGGAAATGTTCTGTGGGCCTTAGAAGGATTGTTGCTACAGGTATTAAATATTTTTTATTTATATGATGGCATTCAACTTCATGAGGCAGGTTCCCGAAAAAATTGTTGGAAAGTAACTGTAACTATAATAATTGAATTACACAATTGGCTTGGACTACCTGGTAGCGTTTCATATCCTTAACGCGGTCCAGTGACACAGGAGCAGTCGGTCCAAAACAGAGTCCAGTCCTCAGCCTCCATCGCTTCCCTAAGGCCATATCTACGAGCAGCACGTCGCACTGAGAAAACAAACACATGGAAGAGTGGTTTACTGCAATGAGCGTGTGTACATGTGCAAAAAAAAGTGTGCTGTGTGTGTTAAATTAAGTCAAGATTTTCTGCTTCTAGGACTGATCTAGGAGGCACAGATCAAACCTTGTCCTTTACTACCATGTTCTTGTGTTTACCATGTCATCAATATGTCTCTCTGTTTTACTACACAATCATTAATAGTTGCTGCATTACTAAATTGACTGTGGGACATAAATGACACGGATAACTCTGGCCTGAACTTACCACTGTCATATTTACAGTTGGTGAGGTTGATCCACAGTCATCTGGAAGAGAAGAGAGGCAGAAAGAGGGACAGACATGTGCTTTGCTGCCAGGTCCTACGGCTCCCTCATTACTCTCATCTTCCTCTCCCAGGCCATGGGAGAGGAAGGACAAGTGAAGAGGACAAGTGAAGAAAGCAGAAACTTAAGAGCCTCTGGGACAAGTATTAAAATCATGACAGTCGGGGTACTCAATGCTAATATTCTTGCATTTTGGAAATGAATAAAAATAAAAATGGAAGAGATCTAGCTATAAAGTACCTCTTCTTGCTTTTCTTCTTCCTCTTGCCTGTGGATGGAGGAGTACGGGTGCAGACTTCAGTTTGGCCGTCACTCCCCGATCCCTCTCCCTCTTGTTCACATTTATATGCATCATCAGAGTCCCTGTCAGGGCTCTCCACAGGTAGACCCATCCTGAACATGTGCAAAGAGACATGATGGATAATGTAGCAAACCTGCATCACAGTGCAGACAAAAACTAAATCATGCACCATTCCATTTTCCAATAGTCGTTGACATGGTACTTTTAATGGGATTTATACCCTCACCCTGAAATTCAATCCAACAGAACAGAGTACATGATGTAAGTGCACACAGGGAATCATGTTTCTGTTTCCATCTCTCTCTGCAGGTGAGTGCTCTGCCTGTCACCATGCTGTCACATGTTGTCATTCAAGAGTTATTGTAGCAGGGTGGACACAAATGGTCAACGCGGATAGCAGTGAGGCAATAGCGCGGGAGAGTTTATGCTAAAACAACCACATGTGACACTCAGTTGATTTTTCCCTACTCTATGTCTAACCCTTTTTCTTTAAGTGTCCATCACTCTGACCCAAGCATAATAGCCAAGCATGTGGCCAGCGGTCTGCATAATAGCCTCTCTGCTGTAGGCCTCTCCCCCCTATCTAGTGTCTTGTAGGGTAACGGTGAGGCCAAGTTAATTGCTGGTAATGGTCATGGTAGAGTGCTGGCTGCAGGGGAGGGGACGGTAAGAAGGGACATCCCAGCTACACTGTGGGAGGTTAGGGTGACAGGTAACAGTATTCTGATCCAATGATCTGGATAATCCTGGCCCTGAACTCTTAGCTTTGCACTGGGCCGCGACGCTCCACTGACCTCAACTAGGATACAGTTACAGCACTATGAAGGATTTCTCTGAGATCCTTCCTCACTAAATAACAACAAACGTTGCATGAATAACACCTCTTTTCTGTAATTGATAAACAATGACTGGATGGAAGAAGAATGACTTGCTGATTATTTAATAGAGCTACAACATTGAACATTCTGAAAAAAAACAACAACAAATCCTTCAACTATCAGTAAAAAAGCCTTTAAATATTACAGAAAATGGTCTAATTAAAATCAGTAACCGAGTAAGTTGTTCTCATTCGTAAACATTCATAATCACTCTGACTTCAAAGATGCAATATTGTTCACTACCAAGTCTCATGTGCCTACAAATCAAATTAAATCAAATTCTATTATTTTTTTCATCAAATTTCCTGGTCACTAGCTTCATTTGAGAAAAATAAGTTTACTCACCTGTGTTGTTTAGCCTACATTTGGTGGAAGGGCAAAGGCCTTGGAAGATGCTGGCCCCTGTCTTTGCTACAGGAAATTTAGTTTCAAGAACCCTTCAAGATGCTGTCACACTCCTCAGAAGGCAAACCATTGAGCCACATCTCAGCCTCCTGTGCTGTCTGTCTTCCTCCTAGTCTTTAACAAAAGAGTAAATTTGTGTCATCACAGGGGTGACACACTTCAGATTGACTTACACAATCAAGCAGGCCCAGCAGTGGATCTGGTGACCAATTAGAAGCACTGGGGACAAACACCTGATCCTTCTTGACATGAGCAGGAGAACTCAGCAGGGAGTGAGCAGAGAGGGATAATCCCTGATATTTGTTCACTGAAATAAGAGAAGTGCTTTTCAACACCTGAAGCTGTTAAATCTGTGCTGACAACAACAGTGGTATCTTGTGTTAGTGAACAGGTTGAATACGTTAAGTTAAAATAGAAGTTGAAACAGAGTAGAATAGAATAGAATAGAATAAAGTTTATTGCCATTTGCACAGGTACAGTACAGTACAGGTACATAGGAATTATTCCCGCGCATCTCACAAGTTTGCTTCATTCTAGATTAAAAACAAAAACAACACTAAGTACTACGCACATAATGCATACAGTACACAGATTAAAAACCACTAAGTACATAAAAAAATAACTACTCTAAGTACACAATATATATAAAATTCCCAAAATACGGCAGGATGATAGTTTAATAGGAGAATAGTAAAGTGCTTGCTGGTATTGGTTGCTGGTATCGGAAAGATAAAGTGCTTACTGATAAAGTGCTTATTGGTTGCTGGTATCGGAAAGATAAAGTGCTTACATACAGGAATGCTAAAGTGCTTGTCATACAGTATTCTAGTAACTAGAATAACTTGGTATAGCTTGAAATTGAAGGCATTAAAATAGACCACAGGCAGAGGGAAAATGTTGGTCAAAGACTGGGCAAAGGGGAATTCAAAAGTAGCTCAACAGGACACCATAGCCTATGTTTTCTCATCGTCATGGCAGCTAACCCAGTATCAATCAGATAGAGCAAACACTGGAAGATAATAGGCTGGCAGGATATCACACACTGACCAACTTTGGTCTGGCACTATGTCACACACACACTTACCTAACCCTGTCTTACGCTGCCTTTAAATACCCCTCCTAAGCTTCTACTTCTGAGATCATAAGCTGTAAATGTGACTTGTGTATTCAAGTGCTTTTGGTGGTAAAAAAAAAAAAAAAAAGATTATATGTGTGTTTCATTATGTGTGTGTTTGTTTGTTTGTTTGTTTGTTTGTTTGTTTGTGTGTGTGTGTGTGTGTGTGTGTGTGTGTGTGTGTGTGTGTGTGTGTGTGTGTGTGTGTGTGTGTGTGTGTGTGAACAGCAAAGTTTAATCAACTTTGACATACATCACATTTTCAATAAGATTTCAACCTTTAGAATTGGATCAAACTGCTCGTATTTGCTGCATAAAGGAGAGAAGAGCAGAGAACTGAGGCAAATTTAAGAAAGGTAAGAAACTGACTGTTGTTAGCTAGAGTACCTAGCCAATGTTAGTTTTGTGTGTGGTATTTTTTAATTAATAATTAGTAAAAAATGTTTTACCATTACCACTGGATCAGGGCAGAGCGATTGCACCAAATCAACCTGCTGTCTCTTTGATCCTGGTCCTGGTCTGGATATTTTTAATAATAAAAAATCAAATGAAGTGAGTTGTTTTCAACTGCGTTTTACTTTCTTTAAGCTGCAGGTGATACCATTGCCCCAAGGAGGTAATATAATGGCCTAAGCTTGTGGTACAATTAACTTGAGGAATGTGTTAACCAGCGACTTTGACTCCCCACCACTGGAAAATGAAAAACTATAACAGGAGTTAAACACAACATTCAACAATTTGCTTTTCTCTCGCACCACAATGATAGTTCATTTGCAAAAACATGTGAAACTTTATAGCGTTATAGCATCAAATTTAGATTATGTTGATGTAATGAAGATGCGAGCCTAGAACACTAAACGCTTTAGATTACAAACTGTAAAAGAGCCCAAAGGAATAGCCTGGCCTTCGTTACATTTTGAGCATTGTCTTTTAGTCTGTTAATTTAAATCTCGCAGCTAAAGCATGGTTGTGTGCGGACTGTTGCTATGGTAACAGAACGCTGACTGCTCCCGTAGCGAAACAGATTTAACTCGGGCTTTAACAGTCAACAGTAAAAACCACTACAAACATTTTAAACCGAACATTACCGGGAGGAAATAGTGTGCCTTCTTGCTTCGAGACTGTAACGTTAATCAGCAGGCGTTGTTGTAGTAGGTAGAGGCCTTGGCTCGAGTCCCCACCGTTGTAATAGTATAAACATAAGCTTAGCCCACACACGCATCAGCCATTATCAACTACGGTTACCTCTAGCTGGACCGCCCCCGTTCAGCCCTTAGCCAATAATAATCTTTGTGTGTGAAAACTCACCTCTGATTGGTTGTTCGCTCAGACATGTGAAACTTTCTGTATCCTTGTTGCACAGGTGAGGCTTGAATTGTATTTCGTGTAGGTTGGTTACTTTTTCCATAATAACTCAATCCAAAAGCGTCCACTCTATTCTATTCTATTAATCAATAGTGTATAGTGTATTTTTTTTAAAATAAACAAACAAACAAACAAAGAAAGCTCACCAGATATTTGGGGTCTGTATTTGGGGTCTGTCTGTTATCACTCTGGATTTTGTGTTCATGCCTCTGTGCCCAGTTGTTCTTTCCTGGAAATGTGATGACATAAAATGTAGTACAACCATTCTTTTTACAATATTACATTGGAAGACCATGAATATTTCTGTGGAAATATTTCTGAGAGGACAAATTACCAACAACTTCCTTGTTTCCATCAGATCTTTTATATTATTTTTATTTATTTATTTATTTTGTTATGCTTTTCAAAATTCAAAAATGAGTGTGGCCTCTTATGTGTTTTTGAGAGATATTGACCAGGAATATTGTATTAATATTTCTCAGTCTCTGCAATTTTCTGCTTTCTGTGTTTCCTGGTGAAGAATGCAGCCATGCTTTGTCTCTTGTTGAAGAGAGAAACAAAGTTCATCATTAAACTGGAACTGAAATATATGTTAAGGAGTTTAAAGGAGTTGTGTCTATCTGTACCTGAAGCTGCTCTTCTCTCCTCTCTCGTTCCATCTTAACCATCTTCTGCTGGATTGCTTCTTTACAATGAATTTGAAAGCTTTTGATTGTGTGTTTCTCCAAGGTTTTGCTTTTCTCCAAGGAGCTCTGCCTCTCAGACCTCAGACAAGGCCTCCTGCTGACCTGCCAGGAGACTGGCTGACTCATCCTCCCCTGGACAGGAGGGCAGCTGATTTTTCCAGATTTAAGAGTCCAAAGTTTTGGCCAACTGAGTCAGGGCCTCTTTGTTGTTCTTGAGACTGAGAGAGCATATTACTCTCTTAAGGACAAGATTGGCTCCATGGCATTTTTATGAGCTGCAAAAGTCTTTCTTAATGAGGTGGATTTCCTTCTCCTTCTGCTTAGGCCTTGGGAAATCTCCATCAGGGTTTATAATTGAAATGACAGAACAATTAACAAATTGGAGGCTAAGAAAGCAGAGATGGTAATCAATAAGCAACAAATAACTGACAAACAAATGACATCCAAAACAAATCTCTCGAGGAATATTATTATAGTTCATATATAACGGGTAATTCTATCATATTACGCGGATGGGGCTCAGGGTTACAATGAAAAGGACCTTTGGCTCCCTCTTGTGGTTTTGTTTTGACACTGCAATGACATTTCGGGGCGGGCGGGTGGGGGGTTAGGACAAAAGGCATGTTTAATGTTTTGTGTGTGTGTGTGTGTGTGTGTGTGTGTGTGTGTGTGTGTGTGTGTGTGTGTGTGTGTGTGTGTGTGTGTGTCGATTACGCAATTTAAAGTAATGGCCCCTTCATGTCTTGTCGGAAATATGCATTTTACGATATGAGTACACATGAACGACACAGTGCAGTACATATGAGTAAATATGAGTTTTTGGTTGTTTTGTTTTAGGATACCCTAGTTGTCTAGATAGGATGTGAAGGGGCCGCAAATAACTAGTAGGCTATTATTGTGTGTTTTTATTTCTACCTTTTGTTTAACTTTTATATAGCAAATAGTATTATAGTAGTAATATTAAATAGTATAAAAACAGATATTATTATTATTGATATTCCTATAATAAATGCAACAAATATACAACAACAACAGCAGCAGCAAGAAATTAAATTAAATTAAAAAACAACCACAGTGTCCATTTTGCTATTATTTACGACCAAAAGCACTGATATTTCTGAGTCGTATTTATGTCACACCAGCCCGGAAGGAGGAGTTTACAAGGAGCACTTTAAGGCAGCACAACACCGAGCTGTCTCGCGCTGCCAGCTGTGATTGCGCACGACCTGTGGCACCGAGAAGTGACAGCAAAATGTGAGTTGGGCGTTTTAATAAGCATTTGAGTACAACTTGAGTCTTTTAGGACAGTCTGTTGTGAAAACATTAGATAGTGTGGTAGACCGAACACCATTTGCCCGTTGGCTGCCGTCATAGTTCACTTTCACTTTCTTTTTCTTACTTTTATTCCTTAGATGCCTCCAAAAGCCTTCATAAAAGAATAAATGTTACGCCGGGCCAGCGTAATAGTTAAAGGGAATAGCATACAGCTCTTATTATTCGAATAGAAGGGTTGAATAGATGAAAAAGTTATGTGAGTGTTTTTTTGTTTTTGTTTTTTAAAATTAAACCAGTATCGTGGCAAATGGGATGAAGCCTTACATAAACATTGGTCTGGCTGTCAGACACAACACAGGCCTGCTTGTTGCACCTGTTGTCGTCAGTTAGACCCATGAAGTGTTGTTTTCACCATCAGTCAAGTTGCCTTCCTGTTCTTATTGTGCCGTGCCTTAATAGCTAAAAATGGAGCTCTCCAGTGAGATTGCGTTCACGGACTCATCAGCAGCAAGCTACTCCCAGATTCTCTTCAATGACATCCCTCACACATACACACCTTCAGCGCCTCTGACCTGCCACTACACTCTGCCTGGAGCCTTTCAACCAAAGCCAAGAGACTGGGTAGGAATTTTTAAGGTGGGTAAAGATGTAACGTTTTGATGTTTCATTTCTATGTGTGTTAGAATGAATTACCTCTTTGTTACTGTTTTTTTTTTTTATTTAACTGTTCTTGTACAGGTTGGGTGGAGCATAACAAAAGATTATTTCACCTTTGTGTGGGTGGAACCATGTTTGGATGTGGTTGGGCAAGAGCCAGTGAGAAAACAAGCAGTTTTTCGTGGTAAGACCTAGGAAAGACCTGGTAAAGTTTTTGGCATGAGAACTAAATATCTTGGTCTCTAGTAGTCCTTTCTATTCTTGTTCCATTAGAATACTACTTGCCTAAGGAAGATGCCGAGTTCTATCAGTTCTGCTACGTTGACAGTAACGGCCAAGTGAGAGGAGCCAGCACCCCATTCTGTTTCAAAAACCCAGTAGAGCAAAGCGTGGATTGCAGCCTGGAAAATGACCTTCTGGTGATTACAACACAGGTATACAGTGCAATTCAGCAAACCCAAAACGTCTGAAATGAGAAATACAAAGCAAAAGCCAGTTAGTGTGGCCTGGAAGGCTCATCAGGGTGAAAATGTTGTTCAATGTAAACAGAGGCCACTAATCTGATTTGGAAGAAGACTGTGTATCTCTGTAATCTAAGCACGTCTGGGTCTGACCTCAAAAGTAAATAAAGTTTTATATTGACATAACATGCTTTATTTAACCCAGGAACAGGTTGAACAGAGTGTCCGAGAGAAAGCTGAATTGATGAAAGAGCTGGATCAGACAAGAGAGGAAAATGAAACCAACAAAAGTGCTCTGAAGGAGAAACAGCAGGAAGTCAACAGCCTGAAGGTTTGCTTGTCTGATGTTACTGCTTCAGTGTGACAATAAACGGCCTTGCTTCATTGTACAATTTAGAAAATAAATAAATAGGCATGGCACATGTATGTTTAAGCAATATTATTTTCTACAGGAACACAATGAGCAGAGAGAGCAGGAAAGGAGTGAGCTGCTTGAGGAATTGCATCAAACAAAGGGACAAAATGAAATCTTAATGAGCACCTTAAAGAAACATCAGCAAGAAACTGACCAGTTAAAGGTTGGTTTCCTGTCAGTTTTAAAAAAAAATTGTATACCAGAATCAGCATCCTGTCAGTGTGGAAACTTAACTGCGATATTACACTGCAGGAGGAGCTATTGGTCCAAATGACAAACCGGTTGGACCTACAGCAACAGAATGGCAGTGATCTGGAAAAACTGTGTCAAAGCACGAATTTAGCTGATGAAACATTCAGACAACAGGTAAAAATAAGTGACTTTTATCTGTGCCAACTGCATGTGACATCAAAAAAGGAAAACAGAATCCATTATTAAAGAGACTGCTTAAATAGACTAAGTCTTCCTTCATTTTCTCTTCCTCTGTATCTTTCCTTGGTTGGCACATTTTTCAACGTGTGACACATGTTCAGGAGATGTATGGTCAAGCTGTGATCAAAATCAGTCAGCTGGAGGAGGAGCGGAATGAACTGATGAGGAAGCTTGATGTCCAAAGTGTGGAAATTGCTGAGTGAGTCATGTCTGGATTTTGCCTCTGCTTAAGAGCACATCATTGACACATTAAATATATTTTATCATGACACAAGATGACAACTTTTAAAGATTTTACCACTTCCTGCATATTTTGTGGCCACTAATGTTCGTGTCTGTCTGTTCTAGGCTAAAACCCAAATTCAGAGAAAGAGAACAAGAATTGCTCAAACTAAAAGATACAATCCAGCTCCTACAGGTACAACTATTTTGCTGTGCAATGATAAGAGTACATAGTTAAGAATGTGCAGTAGCCTATAACTTATAACAGCCCTGTCAGCAGAGCATAGCTGCACTACATCATGTAGAATATGTTAGTCAAATCTGTTCAAACATTTACTCGGTTATAATCAGGGCACATTATAAGGTAGTCTAACTGGTGTAACGGCTTGGTGTAGATCATATTGGTCTAGATCAAAACTGAATTCTTATAGTTAAAGTCATATATCCACTGCACCCTTCCCAGGTGGACGTTCAGAGCAGCGAGAAAGAGAAGGAGAGGCTCTCTGCTGAGCTGCACAGACTGCAGAGCCTCACACACAGCTTGGACGAACTGAAGAGAGAGAATCAGGAATTACGCAGCAGCCTCTCACAGCTGGAGTCACTGCAGACAATTCCAGATGATAACCTGAAGGTGTGAACGAATTAAAAAGAGACCCGTATCCTTTTACAACAACAGTGAATTGACTCTTGCTTCATCACTTTTCACGATGAGACATTGCAGCACGGCCTAATGATATGTCTGCTTCAGTTGCAGTATCACACCCTACTTGGCCAACTTCAGGATGCTCGGGTGCTGTTGGCTAATGAGAGACAGGAGTCCAACAACACAAAAAGACGTGCAGAGCAAGCAGAGACAGAGCTTCGGGACATTCAGAAGCAACTGGAGAATGTAGCCACAGCTTCTAATCAGACACAACAGAAAAGTGGCAAACTAGAGGTGAACTCAAGTAGATATATGCCTTGGTTTCAGATTTATGATTTCGGGTTCTCCTTCTGACTGTAACGGCAAACTGTTGAAACAAAAAAACTGCAGCTTGTCTGGCTTGGTTGATACAATCGCTGCCCTTGCTGATTTTTCAGCTACATCTCAGAGAAGCACATGGAGTCATTGCAGAGAAGGATGGACTCATTGAAGAGATGGAAAAGATGAACATGATTGAGAAACAGGAGATAGAAGAGCTAGCTAGAGAAAACCAGGTACATTTACACATAGGCTGCTCTCCATTTTCAACAAAGGGTCACCTTGTGATTTTTGGTGCTTACTTTGTGTTTGCTTAACTTTATTTATTCTGCCAGAATCTCAGAAGAGATATCGAGGGGCTTCGCAGAGAGTGTGCTGACCTCCAGGCAGCTCCCCTTGCTGACTCACTACCCATGCAGCCTTCCAGCCCTCCTGACTCACCAGCTGACGCCACTTCATCCACAACTCAGGAGCAACAGCAGGATACACCTTCAGAGTCTTTTCAGTATGAGAACCTATATGAAGGTAAGCTTCAGGCTCCATTACAAAATCCCATATGCAAACATGTGTCTTCTTCTCAGCAGTATTTAAAGCGAGCATTTACCATAAAACAAGAGTCAACATTTGTCATTATTACGATCAATCTTAGTCTAGTTTTCTCTAGATATGTGTACATGAAGTGATTACCAAAGGTTGTAAAAGAGAGCAAAGACTCACCTGTGATGTTATCAAGCAGCACCTTTTACATTTCCGAGAGCACATATGACATTGCATGCTGAACAAGATGATTGTTATATATACTATATAGTTTATAGTTTGTTTTAGTTAACTGCTCTGACTTTTCTTGCAGGAAACGCCCCAAACACAGAGGAGGAGGTATGTCATGTCACTCCCTTCAGAGAAATCAGTGTAGAAACACATGGAGAGGTCTTGCTGAGCAGGAATATAAATACATAATATTATAAATACATCTATTTTGTATTTTGTCAGCCTGTAGTGTAAGTCTATGTAGACTTTTACTTATTTCTCTGCCTCTACTGTGAACATAAAGTAAAAAGGGAGAGAAATGGCCATAGAGGAAACTCAACCAAAATGTATCCAAAAGTTATTTTTGTACAAAAGTAAACACATGAATAAGTGTGATGAAAGCCCCCATCACATGTAGCCACTGGATATCCACGGCAAAAGCCAAGAGTGACTCTGCTGTTTACATCTCTGATGCAGCTTTGGTTATTTTGTTACCACTCATGACCTAATGACTCTATTTCTGTCTCAGCAGTACTTGGTGTGTCGACACTGCCAGGAGAGCTTCCCTGGCATTACCCGAGATGAGCTGGTACAGCATGAGCAGTGCCACAGTGTGTGTCCCTTCTGTACCCTCATCTGTGACGGCATGGAGCAGACTGTGTTTGAAGATCATGTCTATAGCCACGAGCTGTAAGAATTGTATCTACATTTAAAAATTATTCATATAGTTTTGAAAAGTGAGAACAATTCCTATACTGTAACTTAACTATATTCTATGATAAACAGAAGTAAATAATATTACATTATATATTCATGATATTTCATTTAGAATAGATCTGCAGTAAACAATTTTACATGCATTTAAAATACAAATGTAGTAACTTTACCATGGCTCAGAAGAAATGATGATCAATATAACTAAGTCATACTGAATTCCACTGTTCATTTTCTCATTCAAACTTCTTATTGACACTACTGGTCAAAAGTTTTAGAACATCCTAATTTTTCCAATTTTGATTCAGCGGTCCGTAAGACCTTCTTCCAGTCTTCAGTAGTCCACTGGCCCAGGCAAGCCTCTTTTTATTATTTTGACATCTTAGCAATGTCTTTCTTACTGCCACATGACCTGTCAAACCTGCAGCTCCAAGTCTTCTCTTCACAGTTGAAACTGAGACTTGTTTACTTCGACCAGTGTTAAGCTGTGTTTGAAGCTGTTTTCCTGTGAGCTGCCTATCAAGCTGTTGACTCTCAGAAACTTGTCTTCTGATTCTGTTGTGGCTTTGCGTCTGCCAGACCTCTTCCTGTCAGTGTTTTTGCTGAAGAATTTTTTTTTTTTTAACCTCTAGCAGTTTACCGCTTACCTTTGTACCATTTCCGGTTATTCACTGGACTTCTAAATGTAATCTATATAGGGTGGGATTACTGGTTAATGCGAATGTCAGTGATGTAACAAATGAATGAATGTATTAAAAACAATTCAAATGATTATTGTAAATTTGTATTTTAAATCCCAACAAATGATTTTCTCTACAATGAACAATATACACTTTACATGGCCCTCTGGACAAGAAAATAAAAATGTAATTCAACTGTCCAACACTGCAGCCAAGTGGACACTTATTTCAAAGTACTTTGAATTTAGTAAACTGAAATATATTCTGTGAACATGTTAAAATTACTTCAACGGTCCATAACTGATGAACGCCAAAGATGACATAACATCTTACACTGAATGTCATATATAGTGTAATGGAAAGTGAGCAACACTATATCCTACTTTCACCTAGTCCTTAATAATATAAGTGCACTCACTGCATACACTTTGAAACCAAGAATCCCCAATGAGCAAAGTTTCCCTCTTCGTCCAGGAAAGGGCGATCAATACGCTTAAACACCAGTGAACCAGCCCATCCATCAAATGAGCCATCCATTCTCCTGGGCACGTTTCATTTACCAAGATGTCTCCACACTGTCCATAGTCCAAACCTGTCTTTCTTAAGGCGTCATCTGATTGGCCTCCTCAGGTGTGACATCACGAGAAGTCAGTTCAGAAAAGAGAGCAGGCAGCCAGTACTGTGGCTCTCCAGCAGCTTGAGAATCTAGCCAAGCCAATCCTTCTTTCAGTAGGTGGTCCTGGGAATAGGAAAACAGAATAAGGGTGATGGGCTTTAAAAGCATAAGGCTGAGTTGAATTTTCATTATGACCTGAAATAAGTTACCATTCAGCTGCTTCTATTCACACTTACCAGACCTGGCAAGCCCGTTCTTTCTCCCATTTTAGACTGTCCTTGATCTCACTCACGGAAACATAGCCCTTCTTCTACAAATGAACAAAGAAACAAATGCTGAAGTAAACTGACACCACAAAGCACAACCATAGTTTTGGACCAAGGGCACAGAAACAAAATCTGAATGGAGACTATATACGTCAATATAACAATGGTGCCGAAGATAAAACGTGAACGATCAATGTATATAAAACTGAAACAGAAGACGGCTTGTATTGTGCGCGTATGCGTTTTATCTTCACAGAAACAAAACTTAAAAGTGGTACTAGTCAACGAGGTCAACAGTTTAATTGTTGCTTTCTTTTAAATATACAGTTAACAAGGGCAACACATTTCACAATGTATGCTAAGGAGGTCATCACCCCTCTCTAATCACCCCCTGGAATGAAATCTTACCTCGGCCAGCTGGAGAACTACAGTATGGTCCATGTTGAGCTCAGCTGGGACTGACTGCACCAAATAAGAGCCGCCAACAGGAATCATCCCAAAACCATTCCCCATGGCTTTCAGTTTCTTTATGGCTCTCACCAAGTCATCTCTGGGAAGCACATGTTTGAGAAGTTTAATAATCATATCACATAAACCTGACACATTGACATTAAATGATTAAAGTGTAACATCTAGATAAGTAAGAAAAGTATCAATTCAGATATTGAATACTATATTATGAAGCAATGTTGTGTAAAATCTGGATACAGAAAAGTAGATACTCCTACAAGAAATACTCCATCAGCGACACTCACTGGCTCACATCCTGAGCGTATTTCCCCCTTCCCTTCAATACTCTCTGATGGAGTTCATCCAACGTAATAAGACCTGAGTGGAGATACACAGATCAACAAGATGCTTCACTCATTCATTAACAAGCCAGTAAGAACAACAAATGCTATACAAACAGTATGCTGGTCTCCAGAATTTAATTAATTATATGCATTGGGTTCATATGGATAAGATACTGTCAAAATAACAGGAATGAAGTTGAAATGCAAACGAAGTTGCCTATAATGGCACAAGCATAGGCACACTAGTTCTGTCTTCTTATATGTGAGGGATTAGATGGATAAAGAGAACCTGTGATCCTGCGAAAGTTATTTTGTCAGTTGTTTGTATTGTAGTCTCATGAAAATGACGGTAACTGACTTTTTTTCAGTGTATATATTTTGTGATGCGATACTGCTACATGCTATGACTGCAATGATGCAAATTATGAAAGTTGAACCTAACCTCCATTTCTGTGTTTCAAGGCAAGGCACACTTCAATAATCTGTACACCAAGCTCATAATAGAAGTCGCCTACACCAAGCATCTCTGACCAAAAACCTTTGCCGGCTGTGGAGGAAGAGGGGGAAATATTTAGAAACTTACATCTGCCTTGCATACAATGCATACAAAGTGTCCAGAACATGCTCCATATCACAGTAAAGTACTGTGTGAACTATGCAACCTTATCCCAAGCCCTGTGTATTCATATGTAAATAAAATGATCCTCACAAGCAAGTGGATCAACTCCAATGGTGGCACACATTTCCTGAAACTGAACCCGGAACTGTGAATTCTTGCGGATCTCTTGTTTATGCTTGCTGGCAAATTCCTCCAGGTTAGACTTGAAGGTATCCAGCTGTTTAGACATCTGAGGGGGAAAAACATGTTCTTTTTTTATCTGAGCATTTCATCTTAAATATCGTAACACGTAGACCCTCGCCATTATCCATAGACAGACACACGTTGGCTCACCTGAACTATTTGATCCTCAGCAAGAACCGTTCCCCTTTCCTTGTATTTGGCCTGAATTAGAAAAAGAAAAACGTCCTGTGTTAGCGAGGCGTGTCCCCAACTCGGCAAAGTTAAGTTAGCATGGGAGAACGAGTGTCTGCCGTACCTCTGCAAGCTTCTTTTTGGCAATAGCCCCCGCACCAACACCTCGCCGGTGCATTTCGTTGCTGTCTCGTCAAACTATGAGTGGAATAACTATCGATAATCGCTGAATATGATTTAGGTGAATAACGTTACTGAATACAAGGGAAATCCCTTGTTAATGTCACTGTAGTTCACCAGCTCCCTGAATGTTCGCCTGAATACGCATGAATCCGATAACGTTTCCTATTACAATAACATTCCGATGTTATAGTCAAAAGTACAAAATTCGATTGAGATTAGAGATGAATTAGAGATGAACACAACTGCTTGTTATTTTTGACTTTTTTTTTCAGGAAGCAGGAACTAAAGTACTTCTTTGATGGTTTAATCAAGCAAGCGGGATGTTAACACTGCCCCCTGATGCCTTGGCGAATATAGCAGGCAATGATAATCACGAGAACTGCTGAAGATCCCCCTCACAAATCTTGAGTTTGTAAGGTAAGTTTAAGTTGTTATCTGATTTAACTAAAAGTACTATTTTATGGCAGCCCTGCTTCCCGTGTGATCTGTGCCATGGACCTGCCCTCAGTTTGGGCTTGTGACATGCGGCTTTTCCCCCAGGGTACCACATTTCATACACTTGTATTAAAATACTGTGCCTGAAATATAAGGTTTATGGTAGGTTTAAGATTAATTATTTTTAGTTCGGTTTGGTGCTGATGATGTCATTGCTTTTCATCCATAGCATTTGATATATAATTTAACTATGGTGGTTTGTTTTATTCAATCTATTTGTATCTAGTGTCCATTGATAGTGATGATGGTTGTGGTAAATAATAATGTGGGTAAACTCGGATCTCCAGTCAGTGGTCATTAATACAAAGCATTTATACATGTTTTTGTTCCCTGTGTTCATATAAGTTATCAGTTTGATACTATTTACTCTGATTCTGATTTATATTATGAATTTATGTTAGCCTAAAAGGTGGGTAAACTCTATTCTGCAAATAAAAACTATGTTTAGGTTGGGTTTTCCCTCCACTACACCCCTGGTTACATCTATGCAAATAGCCATTTCTCTATGTTACATGTTTCTAAGCAACACAAAATACATTGCCTTTTACATCAAGTCATTTTATTTTGCTGTGCGATAATTTTCATACAGATAGAGGATTTACCACAGGACAAAATTTCACTACCCTTCTAATCCAAATATAATAGAAACAATTTTCAAATTTCCAAAAGGCAGACATAAGCCTTCTTGCGTTGTTTGCTGATTTTTCAAGACATCACTGGGCCCTGCTGTAACAACAATGAACATATGAGAAGAGAAGATATTAAACACAGTAAGACAGATCTTTATATAACATGAATAGATTATACAATATAAAGACAATATAAAGGTACTTACCCAGGGAAAACACGACTAGGTCTTTCTCCTTTGTTTTCCGTGCAGAGTGAGCTTCAGGAGGTCATTATATTGCTGCTCTTCTGGATCTTCTTCCAGAGTGACGGGCCTGTGAGAGTATAGAATTGCTTTTACAAGTGTATTGTTTTTACTCTTCTTTGAAATCTTTTGCCAGATTCAATAACTTACTTGCTTTTTTTCTCCCTATGGTTGAGCAAGAAATTGACAAAATTTTTCTGCACCATAGAATCCATGAGTTTGCTGATGTCACTGGCAATGGTCGACTCAGCATATCTTCTCCCCAAGTGCTGCTTGTTGTCGGTGAGACTTGACATGCTGACGGAGATACAATCACATGAGTGAAAGCAACAGAATCATCATATAATGCAGTGCTCTCCCTGTATTCCTTTAGCAGTGATGGGCTACCACAGTACGGAAACTGACAGCACTGTTGCGAAATGAACACAGTTTAGGAAAATTTCCACCAGTATAGGAAAAAATGTGCTTATACTAGTACTTGTATGATATTAACTAGCAGTGTTAGTGCTGCAACCTACAGTAGAACCTAAAGTAATACCAAAAACAGGGACAGGTGGGAGCATCAACCAACCCCAAGCCAAACACCACTGCTGAAAAAATATAAGGAAAACATGAGATGTGAGTGCAAATTATGATTATGTGGAAAGCTGAGGTTGACTTCACAGGTTGTACATGCAAATTAAGTTAATAGATAACAAGCAATGCTGGCTTGCAAAATAAGTATTATACATTATACAAGTTTTTAAGTTATTGATATTTAAAAATGGATTCATAGCTTTTACAAATTAAATCCTTCATATATGAATATTAAACAAACAATAAAATAAACTTGGAGTATGTTAGTCTTGTGAGACTAACCCCATCTCCTCAGGTTGGGCCCTGGCCTCTGCATGCAGCATCCCAAACAGACAGAAAACCACTAGTTCAAACAGTACTGCCTTCATGATGACTGATGCAAAGGAAAGAGAATATTAAAAATCAGCTAAAACCTGATCATGGATGATATCTGAATATGTCTCATTGGTTAGCCTAAATTCTGTGCAGTACACTCACTGATGAAGTCATTTTAGTAAAGTCATAATCTCAAGACAATATAATATGATGCAACATACAATATGGTAAAACAATAGATAGCTAAGAAGAGAATAAAATACATAAATGGTCGTACAAATACATTTACTTTTTTAAATGAATGCTCCTTACCTTTAAAATGCAGATACCTCTAGTAAGTGTGGTGAGGTTTACTTAAGCTACTGAACTTTGTGAGCTGCCTTGAAACATTGGCCTTTTATACAGTTTCTCAGGGGTAATTTGTATCATAGCAGGGATATTAGTGGGAAAAACATTTTAGTTCCACCACATTAAAGCATTAATGAGACACACATGGCCAGGTGACTACTGATAAGCAGCATTGTAATAAAATCATTGTGGAGAATTCAGGGTTATTTTCCCACTCTCTTTACAAAGAGAGTTAACACACTCAAAGGAAACATTCATGGACCATTAAATAATCAAAAAGTGGCGCTTTGACATGATATGAAAAAGTAATGGGTTGTAGATAATACTGGCAGATAAAGAGGAAAAATGTTAACGATTTAATATCAGGATGTTGTCTGAAGGTTATCTTATGCTAACAAATTCCCAACAGGAAAATAAAGACCCATCCATCAAAGCAGAACACAATGTCAGCCTACTGATCGTATGGTGACACCTATAAATCGGGCAACAGTCTGCGGTTTTGATAATCCATAATAACGGTACACCAATTTAACATTGCTTAATTTGACAACTCCTTGTTGAGCCAAATATACGATTTATATTTAATTCCGAAATATGCCTCCATAGCAGAGTTCTGGCTCCCCCTACTGCCACTCTTCAGTATGGGAACGTTCAAAACACAAGAAATGGCCATCCAGCAAATTACGCATGCGCAGTAGTCGGCGCTTTAAAACAAGTCTTGAGGAGGGAACGTGAAGACACTTGCAGGTGGGCTTGAATAATACTAACGGTAAGTAGAAACATATAATTGAAAATTGTTTGAAGATGATGCTATCCCAAGTGCGATTGTTGTAACGCGGTTGTTATAGCTGACTTGCTCTGAACGTGAATTTTGTCGGTAAGCTAGCTGGCTAACATTAGCCAGCGAGCTAGCTGTTATTGTTTTTCATGATTCCGCGAGAACCAAAATGGAGGAGATGGCTGTTGCCAGTGTCCTACGCAGCCACTCCCGGGTAATTGTTTGCAGCTCTGATACAGAAAAGTCTGCCCAGACGCATAAAGGAAGATAATTCTCTCCAGTTAGTCACAGAGTTAGCATTTGTGTGTTCTCTCATGCAATGCTAAGTTAGCTTAGCTTGCATTTCAAAACCGGTCAACAATTTTAGGAAAAGGATGCCCGGGTTCAGGCGCAATCTAATGTTAACGTTAGTTTTCTTCGTTTTGTTCAAGTATCAGTATGTATGTCCAAGTCAGAGAGAGATGTTATTATTTCCACAGCCATCTAACGTTAACATATCAAACGTATTCTTTGTTCTGCAGGGTAAAACTGAGAACTTAAGTTACACCGCCGAGACGTTGCAGAATGAGAAGTCGTTGTGTTCGCCATGACTCTGAGATCGACGCTGTATCCTAATACGGGAATCAAGCTGAACGCCGACTTTGAGAAATCACATATTGGGGCCGCTACTGTGAGTCCTGTAAGCCTCAAGAGGGAGTCTTGTGACTTTGTTATAGATGTTCAAGACGTTCAGGGGAGCGAGATCCCCAGCAAATCAAAGGACCTAGACCAGAATTACACAACAAGCAAAGTTGCCCGCACTGCCACTGTTGCAGAAGTAGTTCAAGGGGACAATAAAGCTGTGGGGATTTTGTCCCCTGTCAGACAAATGGGGGGTGAGGGAACCCCAGTTAAAGGTAAACCCCTCTCTATTGACAATATGGATAACCCTCAGATGGCTTTAAACAATAACCCCAAGGATGCTGGTGCTGATGAGAGTGTGAAGGGGGTTGGCCCTGGAGTCCTTGGCACTGCATCCATTGAGCTCAGCTCTGAGGGCAAGTGGAGGAATATCAGGAAGACCCCTGCTAATCCCCACACACAAGCCAACTGCCTCCGGCAGATTCTCCTCCTTCAACTGGACCTCATTGAACAACAGCAGCAACAGCTGCAATCGAAGGACAAAGAAATAGATGAGCTCAAAGCAGACAAGGAGACGGTATGTAAAAGTTTTCTTTATTTGTTTTAGCAAGTACTGGTAAATGGTTTGTTATGTTAGATAGATAGATAGATAGATGTACTTTATTAATCCCAAGCTGGGAAATTGCAGTGCAGCAGCAGCATTACACACAGAGACAATAACAACAACACAATGAATAAAAAAATTTAAAAAAAGAGAACAACCTAGACATATCAAAATGGCAATATAGAATGCAATATAAAAATGTATAAATAAGCATTATTATTGTAGTGCAAAATAAAATATAAGGTGCAGTGAACAGAGTTGTGTAAGAACATATAAAGTGCATAGTGACTGTATGTTATGACCAGAGTTTTAGCTGTTATTGTACAGTGTGATGGCGTGTGGCAGGAAAGATTTCCTGTATCTGTCCCTTCGACAGCGGAGCTGGAGCAGCCTGTGAGAGAAGGTACTCCGCTGTCTGTCTACTGTGTGATGGAGAGGGTGCTGATCATTGTCCATGATGGATAACAGTTTGTTCAGCGTTCTCCTCTCCACCACGGTCTCAAAAGTCTCCAGCCTGAGACCCAGTACAGAGCCAGCCTTCTTGATGATTTTATCAAGTCTGTTAGTGTCGCTGGCTCTGATGCTGCTGCCCCAACACACGGCAGCAAAGAAAAAGGCGCTGGCAACAACAGACTGGTAGAAGATCTCCAACATCTTGCTGCACACGTTGAAGGATCTCAGCTTCCTCAGGAAAAAGAGTCTGCTCATCCCCTTCTTGTACACAGCCTCGGTATTAGGTTTCCAGTCCAGTCTGTTGTCGATCACCACTCCCAGGTATCTGTAGTCCTCCACCTCCTCCACCACCTCCCCCCTGATCCGTATTGGCTGTGAAGGCATCTTCTTCCTCCTGAAGTCGATCACCATCTCTCTGGTCTTGTTGACATTCAGCCTCAGGTGATTCTGGTCGGACCACTCTACAAAGTTATCTACCAGTGTCCTGTACTCACCCTCCTCTCCCTCTCTTATACACCCTACAACAGCTGAGTCATCAGAAAACTTCTGTAGGTGACATGACTCAGAGTTGTACTGAAAGTCAGTGGTGTATAAGGTGAAGAGGAAGGGAGAAAGCACAGTTCCCTGTGGAGCACCTGTATCACTGACCACCACATCAGACAGGACACTGCCCAGACGGACAAACTGTGGCCTGCCTGTCAAGTAGTCAGTAATCCAGGAGATCATTGTGTCGTCAACACCCACCCCCCGCAGCTTCTCACCCAGTAGCAAAGGTTGAATGGTGTTGAAAGCACTGGAGAAATCAAAGAATGTGATCCTCACAGTGCCTCCCCCACCATCCATATCCAGATGCATATGGGCATATGCATATGTTGTGCATTGACTAGTTAATAGTAACATTTAATTGCCGCATTTTGTTGATAAAAGTGTTACTCTGCATCAATTTGTGTTCGGCTGTGAATTAGGCACTGAGTTGTTTAACCATGTCCTCTTTGTCTGCAGCTGCTTGCACGTATTGAGCGCATGGAGCGTCGCCTGCAGCTCACAAGGAAGGACCCCCGTGATAAGCGCCTTTTCCAGCCCCTGGAACCATGGACCCCTGATAAAGAGGACATGTGGGATCTGGATGTAGTAGAGAGTCCACAGCCCAACACACCCATGCCACTCACCTTCAGTCGGGGTGGCAAAGGTCAAAAGAGGTAAATAAAATAATGCCAGACACTGCACTGGGCTTTGCTCACATGTTTCATGCAGGGAGTCAATTTGTTAACTTTTATTACTTATCTTAGTTGTATCTATGTTGTTGTTGTTCTATGTTACTTGGCTGCTGTGACTAAGTAATCTCGGGGATTAATAAAGTACCTACCTACCTACCAAACTCCAATAATGAAATGCATACAGAAGTATGAAGTCGGATCTCTTGTTTTTTGCAAATGTCAAAAGACAGCATTCAAGATCAAGTTTCTTGACATAAAGTATACACAGGTCAAATCAGACCACCATCAACTACTAAATGCATTGTTTTGCACTAACAGGAAATCTTGTTTTGGAGACTCAAAAGTCCAGAAATCACGGGGCAAGGGTTTGAAGCTTAGCCCCCAGAAGCTTGAAATTCAACCTGGCTCTCCATATCAAAGGGAGCTGCGTAGTAAGGAGACTCCAGAGAAGATTGGGCCTGGGAGGTCAGGGGCAGAAAAGGACATTTTGCTGCCAAGCAAAGAGGAGCCTGAGTTCAATTCTCAAATGGAAGAGCTGCCTTTCATGTCTACCACAGAGATGTATCTCTGTTGCTGGCATCAGCCTCCGCTGTCCCCACTGCGTGAGACTTCCCCTAAAAAGGAAGAAGATGTGGCCAGTAAGTGGACTAATATATGCTGATTCTTTCACTGTATATTGTATGATGACCACACGTGACAAATAAACTTTGATTTGATTTTGTAATGAGTCAAATTGATCCTGTTGATAATAATTATGAGCTTTAAAAAGTACTGTATTCTTGCATAATGGCCTTTCCCTCTTTCTTTTTTCATTTTTTTCACTACTTCCTAGTTCCATCTTGGAGGGAAAATTGTATAGAGCCCTTGGATGAGGAAGCATCCAGTAACATGCCAGAGGTGAGGCACATCAATATCAACCACGCAATTATTTTACCTTTTAAAGTCTGGGCAGTCAACACACAATATGTCCAATTTCTTAACCACACTTATGAATTGGATGTGTATTAAGTTGTGTCTTTCTATCAAGGTGCTGGACGACAATGTGTATTTGAAGCGTCACTTAAAGCTAGAGTTGGATGAGAAGAGGAGGAAAAGGTTTGCATCACTTGACAACATTTCATTCTGTCTTTGATGAGAATTCCCTGGTTCTTCACCGTACACTGGGTTGTGTGTCTTTCCACACGATCAGTCCAAGCCATACAAATGTTGAAATGGTTTGTTATGAATGTTGAATTATGAATATTACCATTTTTGAAATAATAATAAAAAAAATCTATATACAATTTGACTACTTGTATCACTTAGTTTTCTTAGGAAAGTACTGATTGAATGTTGTATGGAACCACTTGGACCGTAGCCTATGGTGAAGTCGGTATACTACAAATCTCAAATGTCTTCCGGCACCAAGACAAACGCATGATGCCTCAACTCTACTATGCTCTTTGGGAGCTACCTTGTTATCTGTGTTGCTCTGTTCTTCTCATTCTCCCTGTCTTTTAAAAAAATAATAATAATAATCTGTTTGCAGATGGGACATTCAGCGAATCAGAGAGCAACGAATGTTCCAGCGTTTGCAACATCGCATGAACAAGAAGAAAGTTGTCCAGGAGGTTGAGCCAGAGCTTTCATCTTTCTATCCCGACACTGAAGATGGTATATCTGCTTTGTTTAATTTTCAATAATGGAATGAAATTGGGTTCAATTTAGTGTCAGTGATTTAATGTATTATGTGTGTTTGTCTTTTTACCAGTTGAATCTATAGTCATCACCCCCTTCCTGCCTGTGGTTGCTTTTGGCCGGCCACTACCAAAACTCATACAACAGTAAGTTTGAACTGCATCTGTGTTCTTCTGTAATTCTGTGTTTGGTCACATTTGCAGTGTTTAGTCAGTTCATTTAAAAAAAAAAATTGTTAAACGGAATCTTCCTCCAGGAACTTTGAGCTGCCTTGGCTGGATGACCGAAGCAGATGCCGCATCGAAGTGCCCAAAAAACACACACCTCATCGGACCTGTCGGAAGTGAAATCCATGTGGCATTAACAAAAGAGCAATGCCACTCCATTCCCAGATTTGAAATGCTTCATTGTCCTCTCTGGGAAAAGACTGTCAGCAGTTGCTAGGTATAGCATCTCGTTCTCGATCTCGCTCTGTGGAAGAGTAAACGCCAGCGGATCTCTTGCAGAATGTTGGAGAAAGGATGGGAGATAGTTGTTGCACCGCCAGTTAACCTTGATAATTTTGGCCCCATTTATACCTCTGAAAAGGAGACTAAAGCCTTGATGCCACAAGATTACAGTCCCCTTATTAATAACTATTGAAGATAAAAAATCTTCTAGTTGTGTTAGTTCTCAAAAATGTATCAACAGTTATGCATGTCTTGTGACACAATTCAGATACATTTTGTAGCTGCTGTGCCATCCTAAATTGATTTTATTACATGAATGTGAGTAGTTTGTATCATTTTTTTTTAAATGTATTAGATTGTTGCATAGTCAACTGGCAGGATAAATTGGGGACTCTAATCTTTAGGGTGTTATTTTAAAAAGTTCAGTTGTCGTTTTGACTGAAAAGTAGAGCTTGTAATGTATGAGCAATATTGCTACAACTAGCAACAACTATTTGCTCTGGCTACCATACTCATTTTCTCTGCCTAGATGAAAAATGTCAAAATTTGACTGTATTGTGCTGTCTGTGTATTGACTATTATTTGTTGTGCTTGCACAACGTCAAACAATATTTTATCGGTGTGTACTGTAGTGTGGATATAATAAGATTTGATTCACACTCAGCATGATTTCATGTCAAAAAATGTTTTTCTTAAGCCAATACAAAGTAAGGAAAAACAAGGCACAAAGCAACTTATTCTAGTAAGAGTTCTGAATTGTCCGTGCTTTGATTCGTAAAAACAAAGGATGGATCAATCTTTGCAAATTAGACAGGTGGTTAAATTGGCATGAAACTCTGTGTTCTGTTCCCCGCTTTGTTTTCATTGGTTTGGTTTTATATGTGAGTTGCATGGGCTTTCTTGAGCTGTTAAACCTGTTCCAAAAAGATGGTAGCATGGCATACCTCTCAATGGACCGTTATCTCTGCTCATTGGGATTCAGAGAAGATGAATAATATGTTTGAACTTTTGAAAGCATGACGTTTGGCCGCTTTATACATTGAGCACTGCCGTGTTCTACTTGAACAACCTAATCTTAAGGTGATCTAAGAATAACAAAGTAAAGAATAAGTAAAGCTTTGTCAATTTTTTGTGTTTTCAGTCTTTACAGTATGCTTAAATGCAGTAAATATTAGCCTACTTATGTGTATGCATTGGTCTCCAAGGATGCAATTATCCAACATTCAAGGGAACCAGTTTAGACCATAATCTTTCTAGCTGTAGTTATAGCTCTGTCCAGCAGTATGCTCTTTAACAAGCTGACTGTAATCTTTCCCTCTCTGAGTTACTGTTAATTCAATTGCAGTTTGACTTCTGGCAATGTTTTGCTTGTTTTACATATGACGCAATGGCTTTTTGCCTCTTTAATACAACGACAAGCATATGTGTGGGCTGATTTTGGAAAAACAAAACTGGTCTTCTGTACATAGCTTTCAGAAACAAATGTTGTACATACAGAAAACATGGCTGTTATTTTTTTATTATTTAATGTTCAAGTGTTAAGTACATTCAATATTGTTCTATAAAGATTGTATGTTGACAAAAAATTGACAGTTTTGAAAGTTAAGATTTTTTTGGAATAAAATGATTAACATGTCTATAATACGTGGATTTGGTTGTCTAAGATTTTGGTTTATTAAGCTCACTAGGTATAATATGGCAGCAAACAAAATGTGAGTGACGTATGTACAGCAATTTGAACTATAGCTCAAGGTGATTGACAATACCAGAATGTATATTGATAAAATGAACTAGATTCATCTGGGCACATAAAAAATGTCTGAATAAGGGACCTGACCTGGGATCACTGGTTGATTGACACAACTGCATGAACTATCATTACTAACTTGTCCCAGAGCAGAACTGTGAAGATAAACATGGGCCTAGGGTTGCTTGTTTTCTGAAGGTTACCATTCCTCTAATCAGACAATGGGACTTGTACTCAAATCTGGAAAAAAAAAGTTTATTGAATAAAGAAAAGCAAAATAGGACAATTTCTCAAAAATATCAACACCCCTTATCAAGCTTTTGCTAAAAACCTTGCCGATCTCAAGAACGCCACTGATAAAGGGTTATTACATATACCAGGCACCATGCGGTGAGTGGCCTTCCATTGTACATTTGCCACTGATGAGTGAGTAGAGAATGAGTAAATTGTGGTATACCTTTCTTTATCTCATCCCATTTTCATATTTTTGTAAAATCCACTGTCCTATTATTAATCATTTCACACACAAAAAACAAAAGGATGTCCAGATAATCAACTGATCTTCCGCTAGACCCTGACAATTGCGCTGATCCTCAATTATCCATTATCGTGTAACAAACTCCCACAATTAATCAAACATAAAGGATACACCAGTACTAAACCTTAACGTTTTACCTGATGATGCGGATGCCCAAGAACACCAAACTAGTCTGATGTACAAAAGGTGCTGATATTTGTATATGTCAATCATAAAATATTGACTTCCAAAATATTACCGATTTTCATTTAAGCTTTGGGTTCATTAAAACATTTTGTAATTAGTGTTCATTTAAATGGTGAAAATAACATGCCATAGGGAGTTAGTATTTACACACACCACACACTGTGCAATACATTTTCACTTTCAGATAAAATGCTTCTTTTGGCAAGAATGACAAGCATTTGCAAGGCCTATAGATGACAATGACCCATGTAGCTCTCTTGATAAAACATACTGCACATTAAAATGAAAATACCTCAAAAAGAAAGTCATATACCTTCATATTACACAGACCATTTACCGAAACCACCAGTGTTCTTACACCTTTCCTTTCCAAATAAATCTAGATACAAAAATCCGAGTACAGTTATATCTGTATTAACACCTCAAACAAAGTGCGTATATCTGGACTGATCAGTCTCTCCGGAGATTGTTCAGTCGCTCCTCCAGATCGGCATCTGCATCTGCCAGGGCGGCTTGGGGCTCAGCCTTCTTTCCACCTGCCACGGACAGGTTTCCTCCGGTGGATGGCAGATCTAAATGAGCACAATGGAAATTCAATAGTATGAACACATACAGCAACTTAATTAATGTAATATATTGGACAAAAGACAATTCATACTGGTTCTTGAAGTAGTTTTCAAGCACAATTGTACATTTTCCTTACTTGACAGTTCATCGGACAGATTAAGACCCAGCTCATCCAGCACTTGGGACACAATGGCGTCACTGTAAATGAAGCAAAGACTGATTACTGATTCATCAAAACAGCTTCACACAAGCATGGAATAAATGGTCTGAACCAAAACATGTATTTATTTCCTTATCTCAATCCCCTACCTCTCGTCTTCATCATCCTCATCACCCATGGCGTCATCTATTGCATCATTCATCATCTCCTCTTTCATATCCATGATTTCACTCTGTCGTTCAAACTC